>VZRW01014091.1:216607-555114 GCA_013398125.1 Aegotheles bennettii
AAAGGCCTTACAAAACTTCATATAGATGACATCTGTAACTCTCCCTTTGTCCACAGAGGTAGTAACTCCATTGTAGAAGGCCACTAGGTTGGTCAGGTAGGATTTGCCCTTAGTGAAGCCGTACTGACTGACTTGAATCACCTCCCTGTGCTTCTCTGTTTGCTTCTACTACCTCAGGATCCCCTGGCTCATCTCCATAAGCCTTTGGGTGTGCTGCAGTGTATCCAGCACATCTCCAAACAACAGGCTAAGGGCCCTCACTAGCACCTCGTCCCTCTAACCCTGGTGTGTCATCCCCCAGCTTGTCACAGGGAAGCCTGGTAACACCCCCCCCCCGCCCTTTAAAATCTAGTTTAAAGTTGTCAGTGAACCCTGCAAGCTTCCAAGCAAAGACTGTCTTCCCCCTTTGAGAAAGGTGAATCCCATCCGACTCCAACAAACCTGGTTGCCTTTGTATAAAAGCATTTTTTCTATCAATTATCAAATCACACCACAAAAATTGATAACATTGTAAGAAACTGGCTGTGAGAATGACTTCAGCAGGAGCACTTCTTCCACCTCAGTATTTTTAATTCATAAAGTGTCCCATAAGGTACTACTTCTGAACTGTACAAAAAAAGATAATAAATCCAAGCTTTATACATGAAGTTGATAGTTTCCATTACTCCATATATAGTTCAGCAAAGTGGTAACGTGGCTGAAACTCAGATAGCATGAGAAGTGCTTTTGATGTCATTTATACAGATAGTTCCATGAAGAAAGAATATTATTGTCTACCTTTTCTTTGATTCTGAGGGAAAGAAGTTTACTACATAGCCTGTAGTTTGCAGTTTGAAAATATTTAGGGTTGATTTTTGGGCCAGTAATATTTCTTCATATGAATATACCAGGCAGATTTTGCCAGGTGTAAATGAGCTTTAATTAACCATATTTTATTCATCTCCTCATTCTTATTCTCTTCAAAATCCTCAGAACATGACTCTGCAGTGATGGAAATTTAAGCAGAACTGGTTTTGTTTAGCTGGGTTTTTTTACACACTTAACTTCAATAGCTGAAACAATACATTATCACTCTGAAACCTTCTAACTTCTCCCTGCTAGCATTAAAATAGCTGTTTGCTAGATATGACAGAAATTGGTGTTGGGGACCTCAAGAAAAGGTGACTTCTGGATACAGGCTCTGAACATCTGCAATTCTCTGCAGAAATACATGTTCTCTTCTGATAAAAGACTTGGCAGAGAAAAGCAGGTAGATTTCTCTCCCATCTCATATATAATGAAACATTAATATAAAGTCTCAATGAAGCTTCTCAACTGGGGAGAATACAGAAGATTTTTATTATATTAAGTCAAAGCCTCCAATTCATTTTGTCTACAGTGGAAAGACACGCAACAGTAACTTACTGTAGGCAACATTTCATAAGTTAATATCTAGGTCATTATTCTTGTGTATGTTTCCTGGAAAGAATGCTAAGTGTGGGGGGTTTCTGTGAAATACATATTCAATTAGTTTATAAACTTTTTACTATTATTGCTTGTATTCTGCCCATTGGACTCTTCTGACAAGCTACCTGCAGAAATCAAACTAGCAGGCTGAGTAGAGTTAGTCTCACTTCAATACTGTGGAAATTTGAATCAGTCTGTTTCTTGGGCTACTTCTGTGCTAGCTGTTAGATATGAGAATATCCAAAGCTCTACCTACTTATAGTAAACCCTTATACTCTATACTGTTCCATAGTAAACCCTTACTTTATTGTCCAATGTTGTCCATCTGGGTTTTGGTACCTGTGACCATTACAAACCATTCACTTTGCAGCCTGCTACTTTTCATTGTTCATAGTGTTTGCTGCTAAATCAATCACACAGACCTTGAACAAGAAAGCCTACCAGCATCAACTCCTCTACTCCACTTTTCTGTTTTCTGGCCACTTATATCTCACTTCTAGCTCATATGTATAGGTAGGGGAAGTAGCAGGTGAAGAAGCAAGCTCTCCTCAGTCTGACTCTTGAAATGTCTTTGCTTGGCCATGCTGATGGGTTTGCATGTGGTCAGAAAAGGATCGACTCTGTTTTTCAACACAAAAATATATAAAGATCTGTGATCAGAAAGCTAATCTGAACTCCTAACAACTTCCTACAAAAGTCCATTTTTGCAAGACATGCAACTAACAGGACTGAAGCACAGTTGTGCCTTGCACAAAAATTATCACCTAACTAAAGTACAGCAGTAACTCATCAAATAGATCATGAGGTCTAAATTAAGAGAGCCAAGTAACACCTCATGATCCTACATGAGCCAAGTAAGTTTGACACTCAAGTTGGCCTTGTTGAACTTCATGCAGTTTGCAGAGGCCCAGCTGTCAAGCCTGTTAAGGTCCCTCTGGATGGCAAACCTTCCCTCCAGCATGTTGACCACACTACACATTAGAATATATTTCTTCCATTCTTGCCCTCTATACATAGTCCATTTAAAAATTCAATTTTGTATGCACTTAATGAACAGGCTGTTGGAAGAAACAATTGCAGTTCAAGTCCTGAAAAAAGGGAATCCTTCAAATTTCTTATTTCACTTCAAATAAAATTTTAACTCCATTGTTCCTGCTTGGTAAAGAGTCTGCAAATTATGTATATCAAGAAAATCTAAATGGATACTTATCTATCTCGGGAAATTTAAAACACTATCATGTATGTTTTTAGAACTGGGACATTAAAAATGCAAAAAATATGCAGTTTATTCAAAATCTGGCCATCGAGTCAGTAGCTGTGTCAAGGACATAGCTCTAGTTGTTTGTCTTGGTTTCTTTCTCATGACAGTTAACGTAGAGGCCAACAACCCTCAAGAGTTATATTAATTCTTCTTTTGTTTCTTATGATCTTTTTAGTCTGAGGAATGCTCTTCACTTTTCTGACACAAAATCCTAAAACTTGTGTTCAAGCATTTCTGGAGGTCTAAATCTATGAGCTTTATCTCTCTATCCATAAAAAGAAAGTGAATTACTGAGTATGTGAATTAATGTGAAGTGCTTAAAGTAATGATGATAAAAAATCTAGGACTATAAAAATCTAGAACTATAAAAATCTGTGTCCTTCTGTATTCTGCCTCTGATCCCCAGAAGAAATCGACTGAGACTCTCAGAACACCTGAGGATGTTCAAAATTTCAACTTCAAAATCCCCTGTTCAGAAATGTATATACCCCAAGGCATTCATTCCTCCGCACCTTACTTCAGGAGCCTAAATTAAAAGTATTTATAGTTTTAATCCCTCAGTATATAGGAAGGATGAAGCTGTTCCTCTATGTTTTCTTCTTTGACCTGAGGGTTTCCCAGACATCTGAGACATGACTTAGTTGCCTCAGTACTGGCATTTAGCACAATCTGAGACATCCTGCAAGTAGGCCTCCATGTGGGACTGTTAGATATGACAAGTTGTCTATTACTCTTGTCTACTACTCTTACGGACTTGCCACAGAATTCTACATTAGGCTTAAAGATATATAAAACCAAATTCATTGCCAGTAGAAACTGGCATAACTCAGTGGAGACAGATCTTATTTGTGTGACTATTTGTTTCATATTGTGCTGCACGCACCAAAAGAGGCACAATTCTGCTTTCATGTGTACTGGTTTTATACTGGAATAAATCCATTGACTGTCAAGGAGCAATTCCAGAAACATATCAGAGTCACCAAGGGGAGATTCAGGTGCCTGTAATAATGTTTGTAATAAAACCCAATTAATTCCTCATTGAAGAGGTCAGAAGAAAGTCAAAAGGGATTCCCTGCTGAAAAAGAACATATTTATGCCCCTATTTAGAAAGCATTTTTAAGATTGTTAGAAGGTGATTAATACATTTCTCTCTGTAAGTTTTAAACAGTTATTATGTAAAGGAACTTATGTCTTCTATTGGACCATCTCAGATGGAAAACAACACAACAGATATTAATTAGTAACATATTTCTTAAGCATGTTGAATATGTGAATCCTGTTAAACTAGAACTGATTCTTTTTCTTCTTATGACTGTGATACATATAACTGACATTTTCTTAATGAAAATTATTTTGCAAGAAAAAGATTTTTTTTTTCTGTCTTTGACTTCCATTGTTTGTTTGGGGTTTTTTCTGTCAAGGTATCAGCTGTGTATCTTTCACATTTATCATGTAAAAGTCTCCTGTAATGTTGGAAAACACTGGTTTTGCTGTTTCACAGATATTTGGAACCTTTGTTATTAGAAAGTCTTTGAGAAACTCAGACTGTACAGGAAATCTGTGGAAAGAATAGAGATGAACAAAGCTGTTCTGAGGTTCATGATAGGACCCTAAATATGAGAATTTTTAACAAGTTGACTGCTCCTTTCTTTCCTTCATAAAGGTGCATACGACCCTATCTGGACCTTGGTAATAAATGTATACTGTCTACATTATATTTCAACATTCTTTCCTGTAGATAATAGATTCTAAATACGTCACATTTTATAATTGTTATCCATTCTTTTATCCATCTTAAAGGAACTATTGCCAGAAAATTTATAGGCTTTTTTCTTCTTTTTCTCTTGAGTTCCACAGAACAGCTGATGCAAGCCAGCTTATGAGAAAAGAAGTTGAAGATAAGAAGTGTGAGATGAAGTTATACCTAAATACTAGAGCTGAGGCATAACTTGTAAAACTTGACAAGAAAACCATATATACTTCTATTCCCACCACTTTCCTACCTCACAACAGAGCTATCGTATTTCTGCACAACCTTCCAGGTGAGTGAAAAAGCAAAACTATCTTTTTTCACAAGCGAAACATAAAATCCTCAGCTCAGAAGATTCAGAGAAGTCTATCCAATATTGGGCCACAATAGAAGGTACAACAGTAGCACATGTTGTGAGGTGATCTAGAAGAAGGGGATCACATCACCCATCTCCACAATCTCTCTGATGTAAATTTCAAGAAAATGAGGTGATTTTGCACCAGTGATGTGGTGTGGAGTTGATTTTTTAGCTATACAGCCAGAAACACGTGAGAAAATGGTGTAACAGAAAAAGGAGCTAAATAAGGAAACAAAGCACAGAAAAGTCCTTTTTTTCTGATATTGAACAGAAAATAAGGAAGAGCTGTTCAAAATACATCTAATATACCACTGGAATCAGCATTGTAATGAAGTGTGATTAAGGTGGTGGAATTTCTTTCTTCCTAAAATAAATCATTTAAAATAAGGCACCCAAAATTACATTCATCCCATTCAACCCAATGTAAAATTAGCTGCTCAGGCAAAGCTAGTTTTTTAAGCTCCTTCTTTAATCAACAGAAAGAAACAACCACCCAAGAAAGTAATTAGTGCCAACTGCGTTATCATTGGAAGGATTGCCTTTTGGAGGGGAATGTGAGATGACTTCAGAGGTTAGAAGCAACAAGGAGATCCTCCATTCTAGTGGATGTACAAATTCCATGAAAAAAAGATACAAAGTACATATTACAACCTGGAAAAAAAGCCAGTGGTCCATGACCTTCAGTTAAATAGCAGGGTCTCTAAGAGAAGGTCTTTTTTGAAGTAGTCAAAGATATTGGACTGCTACAACAAAGTACAGAAGAACACTAGCACCTAGACAAACTCATGTGGTGGCATGCCTAGGTAGCATAAATCCAAAAAGCAGGAGAGAGGGAATGGTGAAGGTCTCTGACCTCAAGAAGACACTGAAGATGACATTGAGCTAGTAGGATACTAGGCACAGCTAGTGTCATTCAGGCTGTCAGAACATGATCTAGTTTCTTACTTTTTACTTTCTTTCTAGTATGAGCAGTTAAGTTACTCAGTTTCCACTTAGAAAACTAAAATGTGGGCTTTGTAAAAGAATAATATGTTCCATGAAATTTGACTCAGTTGACCAGTTTCTTAGGTTCTTCACTCACCTTTGTGTGATGAGTAAAACAAGGAGAGAGCAGAGATGATGCATTGACTTGGAACGATCTTTATCTCCTTTGAGGCAATACAATTTCTGCTGTGTGATCAGAACTTTCTGGGAAAATTACCTCCAGCCCACATATGAACAACATACTTGGAGCTTCAAAAACAAATTAAAGGAGAAGATGAAAATAAGTTTTCTTCAATATTGAGAATTTGAACAGCAAGGTATGGTTATGCACCTGATGTACTGAAAGTGCCCCCTGCTATGCAGAGCCAGACAGGCACACTGCTTACTGTGCTCAAGTATTGTTCTGTTTCCACTTGTTGTCCACAGAGATTGTAAGGTCTGTAGGACAGGGAACTGCCTTTTCATTTGGATTTTCATGGTCCCTAGTGTATCACAGCTTTATATGCCACCACTTGATCGTAACTGAAATGATAGATGCAAAATAAATGTGAGACTGCTAAGCTTATGCACAGCAAATTTACTATAATTATTCTTAACCCTGAGAGCTCTTGAGAAGCACAGTTAATTACTGTGATGGAAACTCCTTTGGAAGACTTTTGGGCAGAAGCTGGGGGAAAGAAAAGATAGGAAATACTTTGATGTAACCCTTTTCTTTAGTCATTAGGGTTCACAGTATCATTTCAAGAAACTATGAGGACCTCAATTCAGAACTTTTTGACACTTTACATTTCAGAAAGGAGACCACCGTAGTAATCTAGCAAACTAAATAAGTATTACTCAACTTTGAAGTTTCCAGGGATATTACCTTGATAGAAATTAAGATAAAATATAGTCCTTTCATAAAAGCACAAATATATTCATATTTAGCTGAGTGATGAAACTATTAGGATTCTCTCCAAAGAAATAGCTGATTTTGGTTTTCTTCAATGGATTACTCTCCACAGACAGACTGAATTTTGTTCTGCTATCTAGCATGCTACTCCATCAAGTAATGGTCATACATATAAGTATGTATTCTATTATTCTATATGATAGTTGCTCCTTCAGAAATTATTTTCATAAAATGACAAATCCCAGAGCATGAAAAACAATAAATGAAAAATCATTTAGCATGGGCCAACTTCTCTAAAAAAGAGATAGTCACAGCTAGTACTGATCACATCAGTAAACTCCTTGGCTCTGTGGGCTGAAGTTCTAATGAAAAGTGATTGCTGCCATATAATTTGTTTTGCAGCCTGCAGCATTGAAATCCCAAACATTAAATAAGGGCAACGCTCAAAACACACTATGTAGGTGTGAGAAGGACAGTGGCTATCTGATAGTCATGACTGGGATCCGAAATCATGGGAAAATGTAGGTAGGCTGTGTGAGATAAAAGGTCAAGAAAAACAGAATGCTGGAACTCAGGAAGAAGTTTCGCTCTGTCCATGCACTTAAACTCTGAGTTACTATGAGAAAGAAGAATCTCTAACCACACAGAATCTCACTTTAAATATTCCATTGAAAATAATGTCTGATATTAATCAGATGCTCATCAGTTCCTTATTACTATCATTGCTACTGTGAATGAAGAATTCCTTCTTTAACTTGTAGCAGAAAAAACATCCGGAGGGATGGAAATAAAGATAAAAATAAAAAAAAATAAAAATAGGGGAAAAAAACATTTTTTCTTTAGTTTTCCCCTAAGTTCTATATAAAACATCTAGTGCCTGATATTTCATAAGCCTCCAGGCGCATAAGCGCATAAATTTTTCCATTGAAACAGTGTACTACTTATCTAGTTACATGCCTAATTCTTCATATACTGCAATGAAAAGTCTGTTTTCTGTGGTACCAGTGTCTCAAGGGAAAATCCAATTGCAAATGTGCCTGTGTTTCTTCAGTATTCTTACCAGAAATCAGAATTACTTTGGAATCCCTGATCTTGCATATACCTTTGTGTGTCAGGCTCTGAATATCTAGGAACAGTCTTCTTATCAACTGCTGAAGCATTTCCAGGATTTAGGATCTGCTAAGAGAAGGGGGGTTTTACTATATATTGTTTTTAAATGCTTTCAGATAAGCGACCATTTCAAAGAACCAGAAACAACTAAATAAGTTATTTTCATTTGCCATGTAAATTTAATAAGATGTGCAAAAAGAAAAGTGTTAAAAATTATTAAAAAACCTCTTTGTTATAATTAACTCTTTCATTTTTAGAAACAGAGACAACATTTTTGGCAAGATAGTCCCTCTCAACTAGATTAAACAGCTTTTGAAAATATTTTTGAAGGCTCTAAATAAATGTACATATGTTCCTTTTTATTTGATCATTATAAAATTCCATCAGATTTTTTTCCAGAAGGTTGGATAGACAGTATCTTTAAAAAATAATGCTCATTTGATTCTATCAACACAGCAACAAAGTTTTAATGACTTTGTACATTTCTTTAACCTCTATTGGGGGTGAGAGAAGATGAGTATCATAGACACTGGATTTTTCTGTTTGAAATTAATACAGTACATCTGAATTGTCAAATGCTAAATAATCAGTCTTAAGAATCTGACACACTGAAAAGTCTGGTCAGACTGTTCAGTTAATGGATAAAGGTATCATATGTGCCCTCTATCTGAAGCATTTACACATGACATGAGATCCTCTAACATGTAACAAAATCCCTGACCCTCATTTCTGACAGTAACAGTAGCTGTGAGTACTTAATATTTTGCGGAGCTGTAGCTGTGAAATCTTTCTTTCTCTATAAATATTCAGATAGTGCTGTGAAGAATTTAACTTCATGTCCCTCAAGTTTCAAAACACAGTCTGAGATGTGTTCTTGAATTTTCAGGGAATCTTCACATTATAAAACATCTCATAAATTCTAAGGATTTTTAATATTACAGTTGGAAAATATTCTTTGAGAAAATCCTGTCACAGGTTAAACCAGAGATCCCATCCTCCATTGATATAGATCAGATTAGCTGATTTTCCCCACTTGAGGATTTTACCAAGGAACTGTATATTATTTGCATTTGATTAGTAGGAACACACTGAAGCTGATATATTTTTGATGATTAAAATTTTGTATTAACTCTGCAAGCATATCCAATAATCTTTGCTGGATGTGATTTTATGAGCTGAACTGAAATATCTCCATCCATGCAATTAATCAGATGAAAGAAAGATTGCAATACCTGGTTGTAGAAAATTGTAAAGAACCAGTGGGCCTGTTGTCCCAAATCCTTCCCCTCACTTCCAAGTTTTAAAAGTGATAATCAGGAAGGAATCTGAAATATATGGGAGCTATGTTAGAATAAATCGGGGCATAAATAGGACTGCTCAGGCTATGTATATTATGTGCCATATCTGCATAGGTACATGTAGAAATCTACAATTTTTCTAAATTAAACCTTTATTAGGATGTCTTGGGTTTAGGATGTCAAATCAATATACATTAGAAAGGTTTTGAAAAGTTAGTGCACTTACACTCTTGCTTATATCTAAATTGCATAAGTATATATTTGAATTTTCTTGATTGGACAAACAGTATTGTGGGGATTTAAGTCACCAACCATTCAGTAAGACACACTACAGTACCTAATGCAGTATTATGGTATAAATCTTGGAATATACAATACATTTTACAACTATAGAGATATAACATTTACTGTAAAAGTGTTTTGCTTGGCAAGAAAATAACACATATGCATATTTCTTATGCTACTGGCAACCGCAAATTAAACATCTAATTTTATATACTCATTTCAGTTTGATGGAAATGAACTTCAATAGGGACTCAAAAATGTCACGAATATCAACTGCATTGGAAATGTTCTTCAAACATTGCTTGCCCACCAAAGCTAGATGCAGCTTAATACGCATCTGCATAGGTATCCTCCCGTTTGAAAATACATGCATTTACATGGAGATTTTGACTTTTCTTCAGATCTCCTTTCAAACAACCAATATGAAAGGAAAAGAAATTTAAAAAGCTGGCTTTTCAAGTAGAATAAAACTTGGGTTGTCACACTTCTTCTAATATGTTTTTCCTCTGTCTGACCTTTGCTCTGAATTTCTACGATGGAAGTTTTAGGGTTGTAGGACTGGGAGGTAAATGTTTGTCAGCTTCATAAGCTGTTTTGGAGAGTACCCAGCTTCAGATCCAGCTTTATAAGAAAAAAAAAAAGAAAGAAAATTAAAAAGAAAAAAAAAAAGAGGAAAAAAAGTAAAGAAAGAAATATTTTTCATGCCGCTTCAATTAGGCCCTCGGGTGAAGATCATAGAGCTTTGAAACTGTTCCGTTTTGACAAAGTTCCAAAGTGCTATACACATTAGGGAAAACTAGAGTTTGCTGTAATGTAAACTGTTTAACATGCACACCAAGGTCAAATCTAAATTTTCCCAAGCGTTTGGGTTTGTTTAAACATTAGAACATGGTTTGGTGTCAGTGAATAGGAAAACTTTAATGTTGTGGGTGGGAATCTACCCATCTTTCTTTGTTAAAGTTCCAAAGGCTACTGCAATAAAAATATTCATTTACCAAGGGGGCTATTGTGATAAGCGTCCAAAGACATTATGCATTGGTGTGAAAGAAGCAAGCAGGAATAGACATCAGCATTGTGGGTGAAAAGAAACAAGTCTTCCCTTCTCTCTTTTTTTTTTTTTTTGTTCTTTTTTTTTCTTTCTTTCTTTCTTTCTTTGTAAGAGTTCCAAAGTCCAGTTTTAAATTAGGTTTTTTTTTCAGGGTGGTCTAGTTATCTGCACTCCCATATTTTTCTGGTTGAATATAACAGAGCTGTGAGACTTACTAAGTTCAACAATATCTGCATATTTTATTTCTGTTTTCCAATCATGCTCTTAAAATCAATGTGCACTCTATTTACCTGTAGAATCACATACAGGAGATTGCCTGGTGTAAATCAATACAGTTTTCTTAGGACAGCACCACAACTGATGTAAATCAGTAGAAGTTCTGAGGATGTGGTTTCTGAACTGAAAGACAACTGCAAAACTTTTATTTCAACTAAGACAGACACTGAGATATTTAGTACTATGTTAATATTGCTAATTGATCGTTACATTTTGCAGTGCCAAAGAGTAGAGGAGTATCACCAGTGAAACACTCTAGTGACTTAGTTGAAATGTCCTAGTGAATGTATTATACATTTATTACTTTTAGAAGATACTTGCATACTTTAGAAGATGAACCTTGTGTTTTTTCTTTTTTTACTCTTTTCTGTTTTTCACCAGGAGTTAAAAACAGTTGTGTTTCTTCTTTATGATACCAAACTGGAGTAGGCAAATTTAATTCTTTTGTCCATTAATTTATAAAACTCAGGTGTCTACTGCTTGTTAATTAGAAAAAGGAAATTATCTGACCTAATGAGCAAATCACCATACTATGTTGAATGGCAATCTGTGTGATAGAATAAGTACAAAAGAAGGCAGTAATGCATCATCTTCTGTTAATCTGGTATCTACTCTTGTACTAAAGGGGATACATTCACAGCAGTTCAGCTTGAGGTGCCTAATTAAGCTGTCTACATTAGATGGCTAGAAGTATGCTAACTCACCTGTCCAAATTTGTCTGCCTTTCCTTACAGTTCTCCACATTGCCAGTGTAGAAAACTAAGGCTCCCCAAAGGCAGAGCAGAGCATTTAGGAAAACTTGAAAAGATAATACGTTTCACATCAGAGAGAAAATAATGGAGAGTTTGTGGAACAGCTGTAACAGATAGTTACAGTTTTATAAGAATTCTCTTTCCTTACTTCAGTTCCCAGTGAATACACACAGAGAGCTCATGAGCTGTGTGTTTTCAGATGACTTCCACTGCTGTTAAAAGAACACAACCAAAAGCAACCAAAAAAACAACCAAACCCCTCCAAGACTCCCACCCCAGCAATATTAAATATTGAAATCCCAATTTACACTTGTTTTTGAAACTTGAAGCAGCATTCTACAATGGCACTCAGGAAGGCAGAGGAGGTTTAGTGTGTTCTCATAAGCCTTTGCATAAATTATGGATTATTGTTGGCAGGTTTGGGAAATGTAAAATGTTGGAAGGAAGGAAAAAAGAGTGGGTTGGGTTTTTTTCTTTTGTTTTGTTTTTTTTTTTTTTTTAGCCAGATGTCTGATTTTTGACACCAATGTAGTGGATTTTGTAGTCTTGTCCCCACAGATAGCTGGCTGTGTTAGCTGGACATGTTTCCCTATACTCAGTGCAATTCACCTGGCCACTCTCTTTTGTCTCTCTCTGTACTCAGAGCTACAAGGTCCCAGTTCAACACATGACAGGGAAATAGTAATTTAAAAAAATCTGAATACGGTAAAGCCTGTAGTATCCTTTATCCCATTAAATTTCTTAGTGGAACTATAGGACCAGATACAGAACCTAATTTCCATGACCAGATTGGACATGACCAGTGTGCTTCTTACATTGGTCTGAGTTCCATCCAAATTAATAGCAACTGAAATACATTGTTATTCAAAAGGCTGTTCAGAGGACTCTAAAGCTAAAGGCTCCTTATAAGAAATTGTAGTTGCACATCTGAATACAGGTTTTAATCAAGGGAGAAGGAGAATAAATACTCTGCTTATGAATGCCGAGTCGAGTTGTTTGCAGTCCGAAGGAAAACAGCTGGGACAAGGTCCTGGTACATGAAAACAGAGCTTTGGTACAACTTCTAAACCCTTCCATCACTGAATTTGCCTTGTATAGGTGTAATTATAAATCATTTTTACCCATCAAGGAATGGTTACATAGGAACATGGGGGCCTTTCCAGAAGTAATATGTTGATGCTCTTTCTGTTTCATGCAAGGACATGATCTGGATAAGAAACTGGGCATCTGTTTCTTCAAAGCAAAAGGAAATTATTTAAGCCTTTATTTGGAAATAGAAATACAAGGATGATCATCTCTGGAGAGCTTCACAGACTTCCTTTGTTCTGTATCCATGTATCTGCTGTGTGATTCATAACATAGATGCAGATCTTGGTCCCACTGGAAAAAGAGAGCTCTTAGACACTACCCCCTGACAGTACCAAAATGCAAAAGCCAGCTGATGATGAGAATGGTATTGAAACTGGAACTCTGATGTTTAGCTTTGAATAGAGAGCACACTTTGACCAAGTTACCTATGTCTTCTATGCCTCTGCTCTCCTGCATATAAAATAGGCATAATATAACAGTCTTACATGAGTAACCAACTGCTTGTATTTGCTAACTGATTTTTACCAATAGAAGACAAAAAATGATATTTTGACATTTTTACACATATAAACAAATGGATCATCAGTGAAATGTGGAGAAATACAAACCTTGACTTCTAGCTTCTGCCCCATACTTTTGAGATCTGTAGATGCAAAAAGTATAAATCGGACTCCAAGGCAAAGGCTATGTCATGGGAATACATCCAAGAGGTGGGGGAGATTTCAGAAGACAGCACGTGTTTGGAATTAGGAAATCCTGTAGAGGTTTGTTATCAGTAGGATGATGTAATGATTTCATGAGTTGCAGAACACATGCAGATTTGCCATAATGTTTTGTTATAGAAACACTTGTTTCTAAAACCTGGGATAAAGAAGCTGTGTCTTAGTTAATTCTTGAAATAAGGTTCTTGTTTCCCCTGTGGGCTAAATATTAGATGGCAAACTTGTCACAATACTTTACATATATTTCAGAAAGGGGAGATCACAACTTTTTGCCCCTCCAGATTGCCATCCGTTTCATTTAGATGGTGCTAAGACAAGCAGTCACTCGTTTGCCATCTCCTGGAAGTATTCAGGGCCTGGCTGGATGGGGCTTGGAGCAACCTGGTCTTGTGGGAGGTGTCCAGTGGGGGTTGGAACTAGATGATCTTGAAGGTCCCTTCCAATCCAAATCATTCCATGATCCTATGATTCTATGATTCTATATACAATAAGTGGAAATATACTGTTCTGACTCATGCAGGTGATTGTAGACTGACATAAGAATGCTTTGTAGAGTGTTGTTCAAGGATGACTTAAGGCTTACCTTTAGGTTAATCCAGAACACGGAGTACCAAACTCCTGTGTGATTGAATAAACATACCATCTTTTGTTAAAAAAATAAACATATCTCTTGTTCTGCAGGTTGGGAAAAGAAAGCTTGAACACATGAGTTATATAGAACCAGCACATGGAAACAGCCTGAATTTGCAGGGAAGTCAAAGACTTGGAGAAGAAAGAGTTGCCTCAGGTACGATGAATACAGCACAATCTTTTTAAGGTAGCTAACTTAGAATCTGTAGTACCTTGGAATTACAGATGGCATGGTATTTCTGCTCTCAAAGGTCCCAATTTGTTACAGAAAGAAAAGTGTGTGTGTAAAAAACTTGTGCTTGCAGAATCAGAAAACTTGTAATGAGAAAAAATTTGAAATCTTCAAGGATTAAAAAAGATGTCTTTTAAAAGAGAAACATTCTCTAAGCAACAAAACCCTCACTTAATTCATGTGAAGGGAAGTTCTTTTCCATTAAATCCACAAGTGCTATAAGCTGTTCTGCAAATATCTTTTCATTAAAATCATATTTAATAAACTAAAATTACTTAGAAGGTGAAATCTTTAACATATTATACCTTGAACTGGTACATGACATGGTTTGTAAACTTCTCCACATGGTGCTGCAACACTGGGTTAAACAGAAATGGTGATTTTCACCCGTCTGCACAGTATATGGGGTTTTCTGTGTTTTAGAAGAATGCTAATCAATGTCATAATTCTACCATCAAGAAATGCTAGAAAGTCTGGACGAAGGAGAGAACCTTGTATCTGAGAAGATCCCATTGTCCTCAGAAATATGTACAAAGTTTAAATCTTAATTTCACTAAGCCCCATGATGAAATGCTGATATAGCTGGCTGAGAAAAGCCTAATATCTAGTCACTCTATACAAAGGGAGATCTGCTTTTATTGTCTACATTATATTCCTGATTCTGTCATAAGTTTCAGTAGACTCTAAATATCTCTTATTCACACAAACCCTATTATACTATCACTAAGTACTGGATTAACACCTTATTGTTATGAATTTTATCGATCTAGTTGTTACAGATTATAACATTCTGATATATGTGTTACTTTTACAGTTTGGAATCTCCAGTTCATTTTCATTCTGTCCAATGTGCTGAAATAGTAATCAAGAAAGAGCATTTTCCCCCCAATTTCTCTTTGCCATTCATGGAAATATCCAAGTAGCTCCAGGGTATGATTGACTCAACTGATTTAACTTCCTTGACTATACAGCAGGCCTACAGCAGTTTCATTTGGTTAGATGGGCTGAATAAGTAAACAAACAAGTCTAATCTTGTTTAACAGAAATCGCCATGCCTTCAGCTCTTCTTTCTGTTTTAAACATGTATCTTTTGTAAACCCTCTTGATTAATACATAGATTTTAATTTTCAACCTCCAGGTGTGTCACATGTAGAAGCTGCGATGACACTTCTGTTGTTGGTTTTGCAAGCAGATGCTTTTCTCTTGGTCAGATTAACACACTTTATTAAAATAAGGAACTGAAGAATCTTTGCATGTTACAACTAAAAGTGAACCCTGTTACTTTTATCACTCTCATCTTCCTCCTAGCTACCCTTTTGTGATACCGTGACCTCCTACATCGATGAATACTGCAAGAGTAGGAAGGTAGATATTAAGGGTGTATGCCTGGCTTTTCTGAGGTCAATGGCTGTTTTGCCAACAACTTCAGTAGATCCACAGTCATTTCAAGCAATAATTTGGCACTGGTCCTGAATATGGTTACAAACTAATATATCATGCCTCCTACTCAGAGTCCAGTTAAGGTCGGTTCTATATGTAACTATAATCACTTCCACTGAATATTGTCAAAGACATATAAGCATAGGTAGTTGTACTCTGGTTGGCAAGGACATCATGAGGACTTTGCATGGATCTAAGGGAAAATGATCCAGATACTCCTAGAAATTCAGATCACTGTTTTAGTATAGGGAAAGGCTTATTGAGCCGTCAACTTTTTCGCTATCAGAGTGACAGAGCACTGGGACAGGCTGCCCAGAGACCTTGTGGAGTCTCCTTCTCTGGAGACTTTCAAAACCCAACTGGATGCATTCCTGTGTGATCTGCTCTAGATTGTCCTGCTCTGGCAGGGGGGTTGGACTAGATGATCTTTTGAGGTTCCTTCCAACTCCTAACATTCTGTGATTCTGTGAACTTATCTTTTATCCATGGTAACATGAATGAATCATAGAATCATAGAATGGTTGAAGTTGAAAGGGACATTAAAGATTGTCTCATTCCAACCGCCCTTCTATGGGCAGGATGCCTCCCACTAGACCAGGTTGCTCCAAGCCCCATCCAATCTGGCTTTGAACACTTCCAGGGAGGAGCATATACAGCTTCTCTGGACAACCTGTGTCAGTGTCTCACCAACCTCACAGTAAAGAACTTCTTCCTAATAGCCAAACTAAATCTACTTTCTTTTAGTTTGAACATGTTTCCCCTTGTCCTATCACTATGTGCCCTTGTAAAAAGTCACTCCTCAGCTTTCCTGTCGGCCCCCTTCAGATACTGGAAGGCTGCTATGAGGTGTCCATGGAACTTTCTCTTCTCCAGTCTGAATAACCTCAATCCTCCTAGCCTGTCTCCATAAGAGAGGTGATCCAGCCCCCTGATCATCTTCGTGGCTCTCCTCTGGACTCTCTCCAAGAGCTCTATGTCCTTCTTATGCTGGGGACTCCAGAATTGGACACGGTGGAGGGTCTACCAGAGTGAAGTAGAGGGGAAGAAATACCTCCCTCAACCTGCTGGTCACACTGCTTTTGATGTAGCCCAGGATATAGTTGATTTTTCAAGCTGCAAGCATACATCGATGACTCATGTCCCCCATGTCCTTCTCCTTGGGGCTGTTCTCAATCCATTTTCCACTCAGCCTGTATTTGTGCATGGGATTGACCCAACTCAGGTGCAGGACCTTGTACTTGGCCTTGTTGAACTTCATACAGTTTACATGGGTCCACCACTCAATCTTGTCAAGGTCCCTCTAGATGGTAGCCATTCCCTTCAGCACATCAACCGCACCACATAGGCTGGTGTCATCGGCAAACTTGCTGAGGGAGCACCCAATCCTACCATCCATGTCTCCAACAAAGATATTAAAGAGAACCAGCCCCAGTACTGACCCATGAGGAATACCACTCATCACTAATTTTCACTTGAACATTGAGCCGTTGACTAAGATTCTTTGAGTGCAACGATCCAGCCAGTTCCTTATCCAACATGTGGTCCACCTATCAAGTCCATGCCTCTCTAATTTAAAGACAAGGACGTCATATGCGACCGTCTCAAATGCTTTGCACAGGTCCAGGTAGATGACAACAGTTGCATCAGAAATCAATAGAAATCTTTTTATATTGTATGTACACAAGTAAAAACTCCAGTATAAATATACCAAGAGGAGAATAGGAGTCATTAAAACTTTTTTTTTCTTTTGTATTTTTGACCCAAAAGTCAAGAACCACAAGGTTGTATCTTGCTTCCAACATTAAAGATGAATAAAAATAGTTTCTTCGTTCCAGTTAAAGCTCTGCTTAACTAAGGGTCATAGAATTTAGTCCACCCCTTATATTGTGTGAAGTCAATGCATGTTTGCTGTGTGATATTGGTAATATTCATTAAAGAACAAAGGAGCTTCATTTTGTAGAGATATGGTGATATTGCCATGAGTAAAACTGTGCATGGAAATGACCAAATTTGGACATTAACCAATCACAGCTCTCAAAAAAAAGGAACTTAATTTCTGTTAATTTTCACAAGACAGAGAAAGAACACGCTAAAGTGTGAGTGATGTTGATCTCACAGGGCACATGTTTCACTGTCCGTAGTGTTAATTCCCTCTGATCTTTTTTTTCTCCAGTTACCAGATTCGGTATCAACAGAGGCAGCAGATGCCACACTGTCAAAAACAACTCTGAGAATAATGTATGTCACTATATATACACACAACTAAATATGGAGCGATACATATAGTAATGTCCCAATAAAGGTCAGGAAAGCAGAATTTAAAAATTCCAATTTACCATGCCATGGAGAATATAAAGCAATAATTATCTTCACCTTTCCAATGTAGTTTTTCTGATTGGAATGAAACAATGCATAGTGTTTGCCATAACTACAAGAGATAACATCTGCATATAAAACAAACATAGGAAAATAATTTGTTCCAATTACACAAATCTGCACCTCTAAATTTCAAAATCATTGATTGTATTAATTTTCAAAAATATGTCCAATTATTTTATAAGGCTATCAGTTTTTTATATTATGAAAAAAACCTCATAAACCATGGTTATGTGCTATTGTTGAGACACTGAAGAGAGAGAGATAAACAGTGAGATTGGTCTAGGAATCATACTTGAACTAATAACAGAACGTCCCTATCTGAAATCTTTATCCTGACTTTTTTTTCCCTTCAGTGAAGGCTACAGGGCTATCATCATTTCTGTAAAAAAAAAACCCTAACCCTGAAACTTTTTGTTTATGATGTTTTCTGCTCTTTTACCTAGGAGAACTTGGGAGCATTGAAAAATGCTTCAGGAAACTCATGCCATCTGACCTTATTTCATGTGTTTCCTCGTATGAGCTGGAACAAAGGAATGGGCTGGAGTGGAGTGTGTGTGTGCATGTGTGTGGTGCACGTGTGCCTGTGTGCCTGTGTGTATAAAGAAGTGGTGATCAGACGTTACTGATAAGAGAAGCCAGTAGTGCTTCTGGGTGATGTGTGTATTCAACTCCAGGCTGACTCCTCTTATGCTAATACAGCCAATTTCCTCTTTTATTTCATTTCTGGAGCCTGAATCTGTGATCTCTGATAAGGTTCCCAAGGATACCGCCTTCACTCACAAATGGGCAAGCAAAGGGGGGGTAGGTGACGGAGACGTGTAACTCTCAGAGAGCACTAGTGGATGAATAATTTAAAACTCTGCTTGGAGATTTGAGGCAAAATGGAGAGATAAGAGACACCACAGGGTCTTCTCTGTTTATTCAGAGCTTCATCTTCCAATGACAGGTGACCTCTGAGGTCAAGGGCATTATGGGAAATGGAGCCAACAGTGGGAAAAGGTACTACATCCCAGAAGGAAGTAACGATTCCCTTGGTGTCAAATGAAAAATTGATCCTTTTCCCCCCTCTTTGCAATTTTTCTCTCTGCCAGTTTTCAAAGAGAAACTTCGGGCTCATAGCTGGCATGAGTTTGAACCGCAAGAGCAGATCACAAACAAAATGGCTGGTAGCAATGGGATTGCACCAGTGTGAAACTGGTGCAAGATAAGAATCAGGACCTTTGTCTGAGCAGCGTGCTTTCTGTGTCTGTACACAGGGAGTCTGCTTTGCTAGCAGTTTTATCAAATCAGATATGTATAAAGGCAATACCTCAGAAACATCACAGGCTCCATCCACCTCATGTAAATTGCTGTTTTTCTCTGGAGCGACCTTAATTTACATCCACTCAGAATCTGCCCTCATGTTTTTAAACAAAACACTCCCTCCTAACAGTTTTCTACCTTTATTTCATTTATTTTATGTTGGCCTGAAAGCATTTACTGTCATGGTTTTATCTGGTGTTGTAAAGAAGCTGAAAGACCTGAAAATTCTCAAGGAACACCTGGTCTTCCTTGGCCTTATGAAAAAAAAATAGGCACGGTCACAAGTTCTGACTCTCACTGTTGCCTTTTTCATTTGAGAAATCCTGAATGTGATGCCTCCTTCACAATTAGAAAAAGCTGAAGCTGTTCACTCTGGTCATATTTATATTGTTAGCTTTAGGGTCTTACAAATTCTGACAGTAAGAAGTATCACTAGAAGAGCTCTGCTCTACATTATGAAAACCTTCTGCTCGGTCATTCCTATTTGTTTCAATAGAATGCAGCCATGACCTCTACAGCAAAAAAAGGCAAAGTCAAACGTTTCTCAGTGCTGGTTTACATTTCCCTGCCTCTTAAACTGCTGTTTCTGCTTTCCTCTGTTTTAATGTTACCCATGTTTTCATTCCTGAGCAATCACATACCTTTTATCTTTTTAGATAAACATGAAAACATACTAAGGTCACTGCCTGGTGAGAAGTGAAGGTTTTGCATGATTGCCACCCGCTTGTACCATGTATGCGCTTTCCTTCCAACTCCTCCACTCCCACCATGAGCCAGTCCCATCTCAGAAAAGTTTCTCGCAGGCTTTTGGCACTGTTTGGACAAGTTCTGGGGCTGACTCACATCACACCTCACTTACTAGTTAACCTAACCCAAGCAGAGAGCAATGTGCTGGGCGGCAGCAACCTGCCTGGACTTCTGGTATGGCTCACGCCCAGCCATCTTGCCCACTCCTTTTCATGTCTTTGTTTTCATACTCATACCCTGATGAAACAGATGTGCTTATGGGCCTAAACCTGAACATCTCACCCACAAAAGCCACACCACTTGGAGGGCTTGAAAGAGTTAAATGAGCCATACAACCCTGCTACTATTTATATTTATGTTCATGACAGATTCCTTCCATGGGGGTCCTTTTGGGTTCTTCCAGCGCAGACAAAGACAACTTCTGCTTCATGTATACCAGTTTGACTAGGTGCAGTCCTTGCAGACTGAAATGGTGTTGAACTGGAGCAAGTGAGATGAGAATCAGCCCTCCTGGTCTCACACGGGTGTTTCTCCCTAGCTATGAGTAATGGTGGTGGGTAAACAAAATATTTTCCTTCATGTTGCAAGTGAGAATAGGGAGGTGAGGGATGTAGATACTTCACGTTAAATCACTGCACCCATTCAGCAATGGGTTTTTGCTCTGGACAGCAAGATTACAGTGTTGAGACTAAATGGTCAAATATTATAATGGCCATCTATGTGTACAATTTTATGCCTCAAACCCAAAGTATATGTTTGTACATGTGCATAACTATACACTGGCAAAGTACAGAGTGTTTCAAGACATTGTACTTAATTAAGGTAGACATGTATACATATCCACATTATGTCTAAAGCAAAGATGTCCTACTTCCAGTTCAGAGTCATAGCCATAAAACTTATGTTGGACCGTTTCTCTGAAAGGCAGAGTGAGTGCTGTACTTTCCTTTTGAGATGAAATTATAGTTTGCGATCCAAAATTCCCCCCCGTTTCATAGAATAAGAAAGTAATTAGAGAAAATGCATATGATGTGGAATGTTCTGGTTCAGTTCCTTGTTCTGCCCAAGAGGGTTCAAACACACACATATACACTATTTTGGTTTGGTTAAATATTTGGAAAAAAGTTCAGGATTTTCTTCAAAGAGAAGAGGAAATGTGGGGGCTTTCCCCCCATGAGTTAGTTAACAAAAGAATGTATATCTAGCTGCTAGAACAGGACTCAGAACTCATGCTATCTCCTCGAAAATATGTCCTGACCACTCTGCATCTCCTCAATTATTTCCTATGGAAGACAAGCACTTCAAAAGGAGACTGAATTGATGGAACCTGTAGACTGGAGCTTAAATAATTTTTGGATAAACTGTTAAACTAAGTCAACCACTTCTTGGTAAGAGTTCAAATTCTGAGATGTTTTATGACAACAGAGGAAGATGCCACCATATTTTTTAGCAATGTGATGGTCAGTGCCACATTTTGTAAGCTTCTTCTAATGATGGTAAAAGAACATTTATTGGATTCCCTGGAGAACAGAGAGGGGGAAGGATTAGATAACAGATCCTAAAAGATATGACACATGAGGCACAGAGATGTTTAGCACTGACATGAGTGAAAATTCTTCTTTGGAGGATTGAAAGCACCAGTATGGGTTTGATGAAGTTACCAACAAAAGTTAGCCTTGATACACCATCATATTAAAATTGTATCATTTTTTTTCCCCTAATTTTCGTGATCAAATACTCTCTTAGTAAGGACACTTCAGTTTTGAAGCTGTGATTTGCTAAATATTAAATAGTAATAACTCTTCAAAATTAAAGATATTCTCTATTAGTTTTGGGCAGATATATGCAGTGATGTTACAGAATCCTGCACTGAAACTGAAATACTTCATTTAAATTATCATTCTCCCTAATCTTTGCAAAACAAATAAGCATTTATGACAATGCTCTTTCATATCTGTTCACAAATTAAAAAGAAAAAGGAAAAAAGAAAATTTAGATGGCAAGTCTAACACTTCTTACACTAATCTAAGAGTTTTTTCCAATGATCTGACCTCTGTCTCCCTTTACCCTATCCCAGCCCTGATAGTGATTGATTTAGCTTATTAAGAAAAAAAAGAAAACAGACAATCATGCTGTTTAGAAGCTGTCATTTACAATTTCCTCATTTTCCACACACACTCTAAATTTTAGAAAAATGTATTTTGATTCTGTTCTGAGTAATTGTCAATGGAGAAAAAAATGTTCCAGATGTTGCTCAGTCATGTTTGTTTTACCACACTGCAGTGAAGATTGCTATGGGGTTTCCATTACTGAGAGAAAGGATGGATCAACCTGATAAAATGAAAAATGGAACCAAAGTGAACACAGAAAGAGTCTGGGTAATTTTTTTTTATATCTGTCTTTCTTTTAAACATCACCAAATATCCCCTCTTCCAGATTATGGTTAGTACAGGAAATTAAAGTGTGAAGAAACTGACTACAAGACTGGACCTGGTTCAATGAGGTGATTCATAATTCTGTAATAAGTGTTGGTGGTTGAATCTTGGGCCCATTAAAATCAATGTCAGGCTCAGTGACTTACTCAAGTGCTACAGTTTTCTGTCTCTAGCAATCATATTCTCCATTTCATAAAAATGGAAACAGGAAGGACTGTAGACATCAAATAACAGAAATAAGACTGTGCATCAACTTTTCTTTGCAGCAGGTATGAGTAGGCCTCCTGAATCCTATAGGCATACCTTGTTCAGAAGACAGACTCAGCTTTTACTGCTGAACAGACCTTCCAGGAATTTAAAAATGGTTCACCCAGCAGTAGAGAAAATTTACAAAATGAAGGGCCCTACAGGAGCATAAAAGCAAGATAAAGGCTATATCAAATGTTAGGGGATCCTTTTGAGTTCACCTCCCTCAGAACAGTAGCAGGAAATAATGTTAAATTATTTTCTTTCATTTACATCAGTTTTACACTGTCATGATACCATTCAGTTTGATAGAACTATTCCTGATTTATGATGAGGTAAATGAAAGCAGAGTCAGACCCCAAAGGAATATAATATGGACCACCTGTTTTGAGAGAACAACTGGGCTGAAAAATGACTTATATACTGTACATATAAGAAGCATGTGAAAAGGGCATGGTAGGAGTAACAAAAGCCTTCAATTATCCAGGCCTAGACTGGATTACATTAAGTGGAGGAAATAAGGTTGGCAGTATGTGGATCTGGGACAGGATTGCTTCCTAATTCAATATGTGCCACGACCAACCAGGAAGGAAACCATATTAAAGTTGTGATTAAGCACTAAAAGGGCACGATTGAATACCTCCCCTCCCCTTTAGAGGTAGGGAACACACAAAGATCATAAGCTCAAAGGCTCAAGAGCAAACTGAACAGCGAAGTTAGAGTTAGGAAAAATGACCCAGTTGCTGGATTTGAAGAGATTAATATAGGAAATACTTGCTGCATATTGGTTTGTTAAACATGTATGTTTGGATTCTGTTGTCAAGGTGATTACATGCCTTGATACCACTAAAAAAAACCCATTGTAAATTCATAGACTATGGCAAAACCTCCAGTTTGTTCATAATAAAAGTAAAATCCATAAAGAATGTTGCGAACCCAAATAAAACAAAGTCTCATCTACAATTAAGAGTTTTATAGTGATAGCTGTACTAACAAAACTTTCTTTTTGTAGACACTGCTTATACTAGTAAAATTAATTTTTTTCTGGAATTGACTTTTTGCTTATGTTGGCTCAGCAAGTGGAATGAGCTAGGAGTGAAAAACCAGTATTTTGCTGGTTTAACATCTACCCTGGAACTGGGACTCAACTCCCTTAACCTTATCTACCTCCTTGTCTGGTCCCAGCTGGTCATAAAGGACACCTTACAGTCAACAGAGAGAGGTATTTCCAGAAGAGTATGAATCCCACTTAGAATTAATGCCAACTTGATGATGGGCTCAGTTTCCTCTGGGGTTTCTGGTTTTCTTCATTGACCTCAGGAATATTGATGAACAAAATTAATTGTGCTGTCTCCTGCCATCAAGCTTTTCAGATAACTAGACTATGAAAGGCTTTTAAAGGTACCCAAATTACTTGTGAAGAAGAAGGTTCACACCTTCAACACAGATTGGGTTCTACAAGTAGTAGGATTACATCACTGTGGCTAGTTCCTGAGCTAGGTAACCTGCTCCTCTGGTGGTATTTCATGACAAAGTGGTTCCACTGCTTTGGGGTCCTGAGTTAGCCCCAGTGTTAGTTATGAAATCTCTGCAGAGTACTACTTATCCTAGTCAGATCCTTCTGGCAGATAAACACCTAAACAACATCAATGAAAAGCATATCTCTGAACAACACATGGTGAGGTTTTTTGTGAGGACACGATTTAAGTTGCTGATTGCATCCTGGTTCAGGTTCATCTGCCCAGGAGAGTAGATTCAGAGGTCAGGCCTTCATTCAGGAGTCTATCCTACCATGCGAGATTGGAAGCAGCTAGTCTTACAGACACTAGGAAGAACAGCTAGAAATCTTGTGCCTCCAACTCATCTTCTCCCTTCCTACAGACATTTACTGCTTGGGTTGGTAAAAAAGTGAATGGAATGAGTGACAAGAACTGTACTGTGGACATCAACTTGTGGTTTTGACAGGACTGTTTCATTTGGATAAATAAACAAGGAATATAGCCTTCTCAGTGGTTGTGTTTTATGAGTAATTGTATCCTAGCCAAATTTTAATTTGAAAAGCTGCCTGGTTTCCTTTCAAACTAGAATTTCAACAGGATAAGGTGACAAAGTTTCCAAAGGCTCTTAGAGGATTAAGAGGCACAGTTTCTTTTCATTTCAAGTCCAGAAGCAGTGCACACCTCACTCTCCAATATGCTTGTTAACCTTTCTCCCAGTATACTCACTTTCCTCTATTATGTTTTACACCACTGCTTTCCACACCACAGTGGCTTCATGACTGAAGTTATTTCTAATTGTCCAAATTCTCTGAGAACCACTGCTCATTCTTATAGTCACAATAGTCTTCAAAACTGGGTTAGAGACTCAGAAATGGACAAGGACTGAGGTGATTAAGCTTCTCCTAGGGCAAAACAACATCATTACAACAGCTTTGCTTTCAAAATGAGATAATGATTCTTGTCCCATTTGCAGCCCACACATTAGTGCTGTTTTCCTTCTTTTCCTTTGGTTCCCAGATTTCACTAGGAAAACAAAGTGACAAATTTGGACTATGAAAGATAGAGATGGGGGTGGGATGAGGGTGGTGAAGAGAGGAAGGATTAATAAAATGTCAGTACACAGAGTGAAGAGTCGTAAAAAATCTATGAAAGAAAGCCAAAAGTAGTATAGGGAATTGAAGAACCAAACAAAGAAAAATAATACATAAAAGAGGCAGATAATTTGAAAATGAGTCAGTAAGACTGTTAATAGACAAGTGTGGGAGCATCTGTGACAAATGAGCTTGACTTCTGGCAAGACTTTCAATTAATTCTCCCTAGAATAAAAAAAATGTTAAAAATCATATATCAGAGACTATCATACATATCTTTAAAGAACAGTAGTAGTCATTTGTCCTCTTACTGAGCACTTTTTGATCAAACATCTGGGTTCAGTACATGAGCAACTAAATGAAATATGATAGCCTTTGTTTTAGAGGAAGTCGAGTTACATCATTTTACGGTCTTTTCTAACTCTAAAATGTTTGTTTCTCTGAACCTGAGGTTTTCAGTGGCAGTTACATTCATTAAGCATCAGTTCATTAATCTGTTTAATATGACTTCATCTCCAGTCTGGGGAACTGTACTGGTAGCAACAAATTTAAGTAAGTACTTGACCACCTTTCTGAATGATGACCTCTTAAACATTATAGCTTTAAAACTAAGGTGAGATCAAAGACTTGGAAAGAAACATTATGCAGGCAGAAATCACTATGTACATTCATACTCGGTAACTTTTTATGTAGTCTTTTGTGGCAGGAAGAACTTTTGCTAGAATGTACATTATATATAACAAAAAATATTAATTACTTGAAGTAGCAGAATCATAATACAACATGTCGATGTTCCTGGGCCTACTGTTCTGTGTTATCTTCCTGGTGAAGAATTCAAGAGGAAAAAAATGAATGAACAATACATTTTTTATTCCTTTGCCTACTTCTACCTAAAGAAACAAATGTTCTATACACATTTTAGAAAATTGTCAATGTACTTCCATAAGGGACATACCAACACAAACAGTCCTCTATAAGTGTTCATGATGAAGACAGAAGAATGGATGTTACTTTATAAATGCATGTGAGCACAGAGAAGTTACATTTCTTCTGCAGTAATGCTGCTATCTGTGGCAAATACAAAGCAGAAAGTAAAGCCTCTGATGCTTTGTCTATTATCATAAAATCCACACACTTCTCATTCAACCTGTGTACACTCACAGGTTTAAATATGTATAAATACTTTAAATCAAACAATCATCTTGAAAATATGCAAGAACATTTAAGTGGGACATTTCCCATCAGTATTTCCAAACAGGAACATGGCCAGGTCAAAAATATGCATGTTCATTCCTATGTCTATTCACTTTTCATTGTCCTCAGCCAGGTTTTATAATCAAAATGTCAAGCAATGCAAAAAACAATATGGAAAAATATAAATCAAATCCTAAAAAGCCTAAGATTGGCTTACAAGTCAGGAGTTGGACACTTGTTCATATGCTCATTTTTGTTTCATTTTACATGCATTTTTCTGCTTTATAACGATATGTTCCATCTGATTCAAATGTAACTCTCTCATAACCAACTGACATTTTTCCAGCTTCACCATATCTGAAGTCATCAACAGCTAATACTGGACAATATTATCTGTGACATTTTTTTAAACTTGCTACCAGAACTAGAAGGTGAAGAGACTTATTTTCAATGAGATTAACAAGATTAAAATAGAGTTATGGTGCACCAGTTTAGAATGTGCATAATGTACTGAAATATTTCTAGACATTTTTACAAAATTATGTTTGTTCCCACTCTTAATAGAAATTCAACATTGATTTCATTATAAGAATCCAATTTAAAACTGATTGGCTAGCTGAACTAGGGCAGTGTTAGCAGACGTGACAGAATATGTATCATGTTTATATTCTCCTAAATGCACATAGTCCTGTTTAAATTCCTCTAGGGAATTTTAGCAGCATTATTAGTCATAAGGAGAAACTATCCCAGAGGTTATTCAAAATACTTGGTTCACCATATTGCAGCTAGTATTGACCTGGTATTTTTAAAGCTTGTAATTTATCAGCCAAATCTACCTTTCTATCAGTTGATCTATAGAACACATTTAGGTTCTTTTCCCTATTCAGTGTAGTTCCTCAAATTTCTTTAATTTCCAATTGTGCAATGTATGTGTAATTAACATATTGTATGTAATTTATTCTCGATCTCACCCCTTACCCAGAGGGAAGCAAGTGATTGCCATAGAACATTTTGTTTTGGTATGGCCAGGTGGGTACATGCAAGTTTTTATTAGGGAAATTGAGGTAAGCTGTACCTGGTCTGAATGGAAAACTGAACAATATTTGGGAAAGTCTGTTTACCACCCAATAGTCTCAATTTTTCAAGGAAACTCTGTCTTCTGTACAAACAAGATTCTGTTCCATTTCTGTAAAACTTTGCCAGAGGATAAGCCTTATGGACCACAGCAAACAAGGATGAGGTAGTTCTGGACTCAAAGGTTCTTAGTTTTTCTCCTGGTCACCAGAATTTTTTTCCTATTCCTTCAGTAGTGTTTAAGATGTTTTGGGGGTAGGTTAAGTGTATAAGTTTTTCTCAAGAACAAACCAAAGCAAACATAACCAACTTTGAATGCTTAAATGGGTGGACTGGATGTCTATAAAAATTAAACCTCTCAAAACAGGAATATCTGAGAATTAAAATGTTTTCCAAATATTTATGCTACCGTAATTTCTCACAGAGATAAATGCTTATAAAACCATCCTAAAGGTGTTGTAATATCTCTCCAACAACTTTCTCATCCTGGCTCTTTATTATATAGAACAAAAGGTATTTGTTTATCTGGTATGAGGTATACTGTCATGCCATGTGTGCACTTACCCCTCAGGGCTGATGCAGAGGTCTCCCCATATCACAGTAAGGTCATACCCTAGGACACAGAATCACACCTTTACTTTAGGGGGTTACCTGGATTGCCTGAATTCACACTTGTCACACCAAATTCCCTAATAGTCCCTAGAGAAAGAGACATCTTAAGAAGATTGTTCAGATTTTAATGAAACTCAGCTTTCCTCCCTGCAGGTGTTTGTGTTTTAGGGTTTTTGCTCATGACACAGGAGATCTCAGAGAAATGCAAAGTTAGGCACCTCTATCAGAAATGGAACCTGAAACCTGGCTGCAATTTGATGACTTTCTGTTCTACAAAATACTACAGGAAATAACCTCAGCTATTCAAAGTGCATGATTAGGAGGTAAATGCTGCTCCTAAACATATGAAGATGTATGTTTTGAAAAAAACATTACCCCAGCAGCACTACTAAAATCAAATGAGCAGCCCAGTCCATATGGCACCCAGGGTCAAATTCATGAGCAAAACAATTCCATCTTAAACAATCTGGATGTTTCGCATCTGTTCTGCCTCCTTGTTACAAAGCAAGTAGAGTGCACCAGTGAACCTGATGCCAACTGTAAATCTTATAAATACGAAATAGCCCAGAAGGTCAAGTTCATCCCTGATTGAGATGCATTAACCTTATTCACTATCTTGTGTTGCTTGTTTTATAACTTTGCAATGGTGTCAGCTTTGTTTAGGATGTACTGACATAATAATGATAGGAAAAAAGGCATGAAATATGGTCAGTAAGGTTTATAGTCATATGACTCTTAAGTAAAAGAGAAATCAAATTGATAATGACTAAATATTTTCTCCATGTAGAAACCTCCAGGACACAATTTGACTGGGATCACTTACACTACACAAAGCACACCACAGTCAGCTACTCTATCCAGCATCCTCCTGATTTAGTCATAACTTTTACTTGTCGCATAGTATGCTATTCCCCCCTTCTGTATCTGACTTTTTCTACGCCTACAATGGAAAAGAATTTTTTTCCCTGTGTTTCTATTTATGTTCCTTGTCCTAAGTGGAGATTTGTTTAATAATGGGCAAGGACTTGAATTCTTCATAAAAGCACTAAAATATATTAATCACTTCACTTTTGTCTGTGGAAAGGGAGGCGGGAAAGGGAGAAAGCTTTGTGTGAAAATGATTAAATTGGGATTGTTTGAACTCATTATTGGAATTATCAAGCTTTCTGTTCACTTGAAAGAAAAGTTCAGATCAATTATATGCACTGACTACATGTTCTTATTTTTCTAATAGCCTAAAGATAGAAGTAGGATTTCTTGCATACAATTGCAGTCGAGGCATAAAAGACACATTTTATTTTTACAGCAGAAGAGAGAAGAAGGAACAAGTTTGATTGCCATATCTTAGTTTTTCCATTGAAGAGAAATAGGTCAAAATCTTCTATCCAGCCCTACGCAGATGCCCAGTTCAAGCCCCAAGCAGTATTTCAGCTCTCTTAAACCCTTGAGATGAAGCTTGTGTGCTGTGGAAATGTTGTATCAGGGTGAGATGTGTTTTCTGTGATATGGTTCAAGGAGGCTTTTTTCATGCATATGCAGTAGCCCGTGGTACCACTGGATGGCAATGGTTACATTTGTCACTAACACTTTTAACTTCTCCAGTCACTGTGATCTTCTGTAAAAAGAACTGCAGCATTTAGGACCTGGTTTTCTTCCAGCGAAGCTATTGAGAACTTTTCCATTGCTGTCTGCCAGAGCAAGATTAGACTTAATATCTTTTAAAGAATGGTTAAGTACTGCCCAGCTTTCTCTCATGTTTGTACTCTTCACAGTGTAGGCAGAAAACCTTCACAATATAGATTGCAGGTTGCTGAGCCTTGGCAACTTTCATCCCACATGTGAGATAGAGCAGCCTTTGGGCTGCTGTAACACTGTGAAAGTGCAGGAAAGGAAAGCTGGCATGTCACCATCAGGTCCTTGCATGTCTCATCTGCCACGTCTGATATGAAGAATCTGACTGTGCTGGTTTATGACAGCAGCAGCTTTCCCCACAACAGGAATTTACCCGTGTCCTCTTCTGCTCATCTCACAAGAGTAAACCAAGAAGGACTTGCTGTACTCAAGAACTTGGATTATATGCTATATAGAGAAAAACCTTCCATCATCTTGCTGTTTGTTAATCTTCTCTTGCTATCCAAAAGAGTGAAGCAGAGCAGGAATCACCAATTATACATAATTTGAATAGAACTTTCAATGACTTATTAATTTTTCTTCTGATCAGTGTCAGGTAATGTGTTATCAAGCCTGTGCTCTCAGTTCTAGGATCAAGTGGGAAAACAATGCAATTTCTGTGATTTTCAGACCTGTAATTTATCAGGTTTTTGGCTTCATGCAGCTGGTAAGCAGCAGATCTGCAGGGCCCAGGTGCAGAGAGACAAGGTTGCTTACTCCTGTTGCACATAGCACTGATGAGACCTGAAACAACATATGTCACAAACAGCAGCATCCAATGCTTACAGCAAAGATTTGCATTGCTTATTTGCTACTGGTTTCTCAGTTGTTTCTAATCACAGAAGGTGCTCAAATCTTTGTATGTCTAAACCAGAAAGTTTAGTATTATCAGTCACTGAAATCATTCAAACAGAATAAATAAAATATGAACATTATACATGCTACTTTGTTGTTATGGTATTTTAGCTCTTCTCTGCTGATGTTAATTAGTGAGAATATCAGCTATGAATTTCAACAAAATGTATTGAAAAATTTTACAGATCTAGAAATTCTATTAAATTTATGTTATGTTTCTGAAGCCAAGGAAGAAAACAACATTTCTTGTTAAATGTTCCAGATAGTCATAGTCATTGTTTTATTTGTGCTATTGTCAGTACAGAGAGGTAGACACATCTGTGGTGTGATTCACCTGACCTATTTTATGAACCTGCCCTGACAGAGATGAACTGTACTTATAAACATTTAGCTTCACTCACTGACTCTAAGACCAGTCTCTAAGGTTAAGTGATGTGAATGCCCCCATTTTCTGTTGCTTTATGGCTGCAACAGGGGAAGACTACAACATGCTGGAATGTTTCATAAAAAGTCCGGTGGTTAGCTACTGCTGTTAATACGTTGGTATTGGAAGTTGCTTTATCTCATTATATTGGGTATTGTATCCTCTATGTATGCCTAATGAAGAAAGTTTTTATTTTTTTATGTACCCAGGCTAAGACAAAAATGAATCAAAATCTTTATGGCAGAGCTCCACAACTGTCTTTATTTGTAGGATTATAGAGTCATTCAGCTGGGAAGGGACCTCAGAAAAGCCCTAGTCCAGTCTTCTGCTTAGAGTAGGGTCAGACCAACTTGTTCAGCATTTTGCCCAGCCTGGTCTTGAAAACCTCCAAAGACAGAGGTTTCAAACCCTACCTTTGTCCCTGTTTCAATACTTAATTACCCCCATAGTGAAGATATTTTCCTCCTGTCTAGTATCCTTATATCTTTCTATTCTGTTTTAATTAATTACCATTGTCTCTTATCCACCCACTATATTTTCCCATGAAGATCCAGGCTCCTTCTTCTCAGTAACATCCTCTTTGATATTGAAAGAATCCTATCAAGTCCCACCAAGAAGTATCTCCTCCATCCTACAAGCCCAACTCCTTTAGCATGTCCTCACAGGGCAAGTGCTCCAGCTCCCAATCATCCTGATGGCACTCTGCTGTTCTTGCTCCAGCGTATGAATATCTTGCAAGTTTTGGAGGCTCAAAACTGTACACTACTTCAGAAATGTTTTTCAAGGTGGAAATTCATCTCTGTTTTGACCTATATACCACTGTGAAGAAATGGTATTCCTCCCCCAGATCCTTCATTTTTGGAATCTAAGTCTAACTCTGGGCTGTAGACACAGACAGCCACTGTGCTCTTTTGCTTCACATGTGGAAATGGGAAGTAGTCAGGGCTGAGGAAGTGGAATCATGAGCTAGCCTTTATAATGACAGTGGGAAAAAGGGTAAGGAAAGTTGATGTAATTCACCATCTTTATAAATCAGCAGGAATCACCTTTCTTGTACATGAAGGAAGAACAAGGAAACAGTACATTTGAGGGCATGTGCCTAATGCCTAAACACCTGACCTTGCTCAAAATGATGCCTCAAAGAAAATTCTAGGAAATCATTCTGAAAACTGCAGATACAACATTTCACTATCATGGAAATGAACTCATCTCTGAAGTGGAAACAGGCACAGAGGACAGAATTGCACACTACTTTCACGTCTCACTCTCAGGCAGAAAGCATACAGTATTTGAAACTGGGAAAAAAATTTAGATCTTCCATAACTCACTGAGGAAGTCATCTAATTTTAGGTGAATACCTTATAAACTTCTACATGTGAATGAGCTATCCAAAATCCCCTGACTGTTAATGGGGTGACATAGGCCTTTCTTGGATGCAGTTCACCTCATCCTAAGGTGGGTATTTAGACATCTTACTGATAATCTCAGTCTATAAAAACTTATTGTAAGGAGAACAGTAGGTGACAGATTCAGCTCTGTACATTTATGTCCTAGCATCTCAATGGCTTTTAGGGACTTCTAACAGTTACATGATTTAATGTTAATTCATCTGCCCCATTAAATCAAGATCTGAGGGATACAGAACAGGAAAACTGTGGAAACAGGGTGAGAACTCAAGAGGAACAGAAAAGGAAGTGTGAGAAGACAAGAAAAAATGCTTGATGATGGGAATAATGAATGGAAAAGGTTCATGAGAAGTAGACAAAAGTTGTACTTGACTATACCATTATCCTTTATTATTTCTAAGTTGTGGGAAGTTTTGTTGTTTTTTATCTTTTTTTCAGTTAATCTGGTTTTCTTAAATGTTTTTCCTCAGTTCCATCAGTAGTTGAATGCAGCCTTCCTTTTTCCTCCTACTCCCCTCCACACACTCAACTCTTCCCTCCTCCCACACCCAGGATGCTTGACCTTTCGCTCATATCAATCATAAATTAGCTGACCTAGGGCAGAACTTTAATCATGAGATCAGGCTGTGAGGAAATTGGTTGCTGTGCAGAATTGTGCAAGTTTAAATGTACCTTTTTTTAGTTCACCTAAAAATGCTGAAAATGCAGCTTTATTTGAGGTAAAGTTGTTTACAACAATGTGAGAAAGAAACTGAAAAATTCTTTCCAGTTGGAGGAAGGACCATCCCACAGACTCTGTAGGCAGTTTTCCTCAGCCTCCAGAGTCAGAGGAAGATGTCCTTGTGATAAACTCTTTAACTTCAGCAGATTAGACACCTAGATGAGAAACTTCAGGATTGGGTCTATTGAAGGTTTGGAAGTACAGCACAGTTTTCCTAAGAGATGAGTAAAATAATACAGGTCAGATACTCTTCTATGATGAGTTAGAATGAGGTCCATCAGTGTTGTACTCACAAGTGTCCATCAGCATCCACATGACTGTGCCATTTTTAGCAGACTATATTCTACCTACATGAACTCTGGGCCTTCAGCATTGCCATTGTTACAAAGCAGCCTGAAAGATGGGGAAATACTTTCTCTTATTTGAAAAGAAACACAAAGAAGTAGATTAGAATAGCTCTCCTACAGTGATTTAAAGAGGAAGATTTTAGCAAATGGTTCCTCAAGCTTACCCAGTCTACTGCATTGTGGTACCCATCACAAAGCCTATTATATATACTTTGTTAACAGGTTAAGAGCACCTGTCTAGTTAACTTGCAAGGTTGTTGTGACAAACCATACTGTGTTCTTCCAGTACTCTCTGCTAGAAAAAGATACAAAGCCTGGGCCACTGTGTAATTAGCATGAAACTCAGCCTGGGCTCGTTGTCTGCTCATTATCCCTTTTCCAGTTCCAGCTGTCCACATTCTTTCTCCTGGGAGCTGAACTGTATATGCTGGACATCTACCAGTGAGGACATTAAGTGAATGAGGGTTGCACTGGAAATGAGGCCAGGTTCCTTTCCCAGGCTGCTGACTATCTGTTATGAAATCCTACTGAGATTAGTCAGATCTTTTTGGTAGAGAAAATGTTGTCATCTTGGACATCCCTTAAAGGGAAGATGGTCAGTTATCTTTTTAGGTATCTCTGCTCATTCATAGCACTTGTAATCTGATAAGGGCTGGGTTTCTTGCTTAGGGAGAAGGAGTAGGTGAGGTATAAAAAGCAGGTTGTTTTGGTTTGAATAAAACTTAAGCTAGAGGAAGCTGAGGAAATACATTGGTTTTACTCCCATGGAGATTATGCGTGGAATAGAAGAGGTAGATATTTCATTAGACTTAGTGTGCAGATTCAATCTAATATGGTTGAGTTAAACACAACTCTTATGGAATGGCTTTCTGAAGTGAAAAAAACACACTTTAAAGATCATTCTGTCTTGTTAACACCTCCTGCCCGTGATGATGAAAGATATTAGAAAACAGAACATATTAGAAAGCAGATGTTGATCCTATTTTTTCACCTATTCTTTTCAAAAAAACCTCTCAGGGGTCAACTGTACTGAGAATTTCTAAGTCCAAAAATGAATATACCTCTTATTTCTGTTTACGGTTATACCAATGCTAGTCTGCTTTGACTCTATTCAAGTCTCAGTGCACAAATGGGGCCCATAAATTAGGTATTAAAAACCCCCAATTGGTAGGTAACCAGAGTTACTCAAAATTGAATATGTGGCCTTTTGCATCAAGAAAATAGACTATTGCTGTCTAAAGCAAAGGGCAAGACTTTATAATTGCAACGCCTGTTCAAGTTACATATGTTCTGTTGCTTAGACATAATACATGCTGAATAATAGAATATAGACATATTTTCAAGCCATCAAAGCAACCCTTACACCCTGTCTGGCTGACCTGACATCAGAGGACTTGTTGAATCAGTCCCACTGATGGCAGTTGCTGTGGTTATACATAATGCTTATACTTCTTAAAGAAAGAAAAAAAAATATGATGCAGACTAAAATCTCTCACATGCCTTCAATTACATCGACATAGACTACAGAAGTGGTCCTTATTTTCCATGCTTCTGAGTGATGGTTTGAATTCAAACGGTAGAGTCTGATCTTAACTTTGATGTTTCAAAAGCTTGAAGAGAAAATATGCAATCAGAAAAAAAAAATCTAATTAAAAGAAAAAAATTATAAGATCTGAAAAATGTTGCCAGAGTCAGAAGAGAGGGGGAGGGAGGTACTTATTAAGAGCTTTCTTTTCACCCTAGAGTAAGTTCCCCTTTAAAGTAAAAATATATAAACTAAAAGACTTCATTTTAAAAATTCCTTTTTTTTTTTTATGATAGTGAAGCAAAATTTGTGCAACTACATAGAAAAATAGAAAAATTCCAATTTAGAATTCCATCATGAAACGACACCATTCTAATTTCTCCAGGCCACGGTTTGTTAATATTCCACAAAGTCCCAGGATGCAACTATAAGACAGCATTCAAATCTATGAACATGAGGCAATCATGCTCAGCAGAGTATAACAATAATTATAATAGAGATTAAATAAAAATAATTAGAAAAAGTTCATCTAGTTTTGATGTATTAATTATTCTGACCCTGTTCTATTCAGAGTCTAATTATCTGGTTCAGTGAAAATGCCAAGATTTCTACGACTCATAAAAATTACATTCCAGTAATTATGTCAGCAAACTAAACAGTATTCATTTACCATGCCTTTTTATGCACACATTTGAATATGCTTTTTTAACTGTTTTTGCTCTTTGTTCCTATTCATGGGAAATAATACCTGTAGAGAAATTTGAAAGTCAGTAGCACTCTAAACGTAATGTGCAATTCTTGCTGATATTTTTCTTTTGTGCGGCTTCTGTTAGTCTCATATAACCTTTGTTTAAAAAACATGAATTAAAGTTCACTCTTCAGTTGTTTCAAAGAAGCATTTTGAAGTCTGTGCTGTTAAAAAAAAAAAAAAGTTTATAGTGGCAACACAAAGCAGAATTTCCTTTCAGATAAGTTGGTCATAATGGGGACTACAAACCAGCTCATCCTCACAATGACCATGGTGCACAGTATTTTTAGAGGGACAGATTCTCATCCTAGTTTGCCCCTTTCTTGCTTTATGCAAAAGTGAATAAAACGTGTACAGCTACATGTTGCCAGATGATAAAAATCACTGAAGCTCGACAGAATGTGAAAAAATTTCATCAGGTGAGGATCTGGCCCTGAGACTGAAGATGAGACTAAGGCTGTCTTTTCACACAGAAACAAACTGCATCTCACCATAAGGCTGTCAAGATCTCATTGGTGTTACCTGATTTTGAACTATCTAATTTTACCTTAAGCTGCAGCCTCATTCCAGTACTTCTTAAACTGTTGACCTCTACTCAGATGAAATGATGGAGTAAATCAGAGTGTCACTTACCAAGAAAGAGGCCAGTAAAATCACTCCTAGGTTAAGAAAAGGGTGAAAACAGATCATAGTATTTTACTGCAGAAAGTAGCATGGATACTGTGTGAGGGGAAATAAAACAAAGACTAAAGCTTTCAACAATAAGGAAAAGCCTTCATTATATGAAATTTATTTGTACCCAAGGGAACAGTCTAATGGTCAACAGACCTGGCTGAATACTACACAAGAAAAACAAAATGTCCCAGATTAAAATGTTGCAAATATTCAATCGATTTAAAAATTGGTTCTTCAGATCACATTCTGTGGTCACGATCCTTGTGCTTCCATTTGATATTATTTCACTTGCACAGAACAGGTTTGCAAATGTATATGGTCTCATTTTTTATTTTTTTTTGTTTGCTTTTTTTTGTTTTCTTTTTTTCAGGAAAAAAGATGACAGTAAGCTGATGTCCCTAAACTATCCCTTACAGTTTGCCCAAAACCATATCCCATTTATTTAGTGGATTAATTTCTCCATCTGCTGTTGCTAGTAGTAGTTGACTGCTTGCACAAGTGACCAAGCAGGACAGGAAACCAAGAGGAGGACAGATCCCGAGACTTTTCCCCACTTTGTTTTCATGCACATTTACATGACTATAATCCTTACAATTTTTAAAGTGGAAATTCACACCTGTTTCTTTGTTACTTGTGCTGATAAATAATTTAAATTGCATTTAAACTATCAGAAAATATTTCAATTTTGACTGACTGATGAAGTTTTCCTTTGGAAAGGGGAAATGCACCAAATATCCTAAAATTTCCCACTCCAGCTTACCTGCTACTCCCTAAATAAGTGTATCTATCTTAGGAAACTTCAGAGTTTGAGAGGGTTTTTTTAGGCTTTCCTCAAAGTGTAAATCACATTTCAAATACATAGGTTTCCGATTTTCAGTCTAACAATTTCCAGCTGGTACAAGTCAGTCCCAAATCTATTTTCTTAAATAACTACTACTGTGATATTTTCCGTTCAGCATCCAATGATACTGATTCTATGATTTTTTTTCTCCTTGCTTTCTGCTTTATTGTAGGTTGAAAGACCTTGTAACGTTGGTTAAACCTAATGAGCCATGAAAGAAGATTAAATATTACAAGGAAAAGATCTTAAATACACAGCTCCTATTCCATTTCTGCATTTGTCATTTGTCTAGTATGTTTAAATATTTTTTAAATGTCACAATTTGAAGGTTGCTGTGTTCATAAACTATAGATTGTTTTGGCATAACTACCTGGACTTTCACTTCTGTTGCTCTAGGAGTGAGAAGCTCCATTGTGTTATTACTCTTCACACCAAATAAAGAACAAAACAAACAAACAAAAAAACCCCAAAACCACAAAAAAACAAAAAAACTTCATTTTTTTAAAAAAATCATCAACTGAAATTTGAAGTCTTATGGTAATGTGATGAGTAGCTGTCTTGAGAACATTTAACACACAAACAATTATATCCTGGAAGACTGAAATTGTGCTTTTGTCAAGTCTCACAGAGGACTATGTCTCATATGAAAAGACTGTCTGTCTTAATCAGTAAGATAAATTATTAATAACTATGGAATTAGAATAAACTAATGTACCCTTCCACTATAACAGGTTTCTAAATTAAGTAATCATGGCTGATTTGGGAAATAAAGATGTTGAGTGTCTCAACAGATGAAATATCTTTTTCTTGCTATTAGTATAACAGATGGGTTGACATTCAACTTCAACCTCCAGTATTACAAGCACAATTTGCTGCAAGTTGCTTGCTGCTCCTAGGAATTCCCCAAAGCTTGTGTTATTATTCTGTATAGAAAATGTGAGAAGACTAAAAAAGTTTCATATAGTTTTGGGACAAAGAGGGAAAAAACACTAGACCTTTATCATCTCCTCTTGGAGAAAGGAGAGGAGAGGAGAGGAGAGGAGAGGAGAGGAGAGGAGCTCCAAACCAAGCTTCTTAGAAAAGATCACACAATTTTAATGACACCATGTGATGATATGATAGACAAATGAAGAGAAGAGAAAGAGAAAGAGAAAGAGAAAGAGAAAGAGAAGAGAAGAGAAGAGAAGAGAAGAGAAGAGAAGAGAAGAGAAGAGAAGAGAAGAGAAGAGAAGAGAAATAATGTTCATATCAATGTTATCTCCTCTGCAGACAAATTTTGCTAACACTAATATATTAAAAAATCAATTAACATTTCCCCACACTTCAGCACAATAGCTGTTTTTTTTTTTAAAAAAAGAAAAAAAATCAACCAAAAAACACTTAACTAATAATGCTGTACAAAAACTCATTTTGTGGAATTCTAAAATATGTCTATTGTGAAAGGAATGCAGGAGTGATTCCTTATCATTCCAAAGAAAAGTTGAGTTATTTGCCATTGAAGTGGAAACTTTCCTCCCAAAATATGACCAAAATAGCTAACCAAGGTTTTCTGTCTCTCTCTCCCTGCCCCCACACTCCTCCCCCTCTGTCCGTTAGCTGGAAAGGCTCAGATCATCTAGCAGTACCTATGTCAGACCACAGCATTTTGATTTAGTGTTGAGATGTCAACTTAAATTATTTCTATGGATAGTTCCCTTATGAGAGGAAAATTATCTCCATCAAAAAAATGTATCAGATGGGTGGGCTGCAGCTATCAATTACCCTCTGAGTACAAGCTTTGGCTAAATCTTGTTTGCTGCTTATTCCCTTGTGGGCCAGAGGTTAACCTGTTAAGTTGAGAACTGATCCCAAAGTAGACATTAATGTCTTAATGCATTTAGTGGCTGTGGATCTTTTTGGCGGCAGGCCCCTGGGATTGTATTGTTTCTCATACTTGACTAGGTCACCAATTGCAAGGGGCACCTGGAATGCTTGAATAAATATGGGTCAGTTTACCCTCTTCTCCCAGTTATTATTTCAAAGCTGTATGTCTTTCTACTGTTTGAGAGGTTCATGTGTCATGAAATATTTTCAAGAAACCAATAAGAATAATACAATTGATCTTTGAAGTGGCGTGGCCTGCCTTTCGTTGTGTTGTTTCAGGAATGGCTATTGTAACTTTACAGGACTGTAATTATTACAAAAGGAAATTAATACGGTTTTACCTTTCTCTGCATCATACTTCAGTATTGGAAATGAACTAAAATACTAAGACTGTTCACCACAGGTTAAACTTCAAGGTCTGACTTTGGTTTTGCCAGCAAAGACTCAATTAGCATTTTATTTTTTTTTCCTCTGGCATTTGCATTTAGGTGTCCTATTAGGTAAGGATAAATTCCAAGATAAATCATAGCACAAAATAGGTGAGAACACATAGATGCTTAGCATGTTTTAAAGGTCTTGTAGGACTTTTTCAATCACTGGCATTAGTCTTAAAATCATGAGTTCTCAGAGTTGATAAAATATTTTCACTGTAAAATCCTCTGTATAGGTATTTGGGGAATATTGTTGTAGTGCAGTGTCTGATCTTTGTCCCTGCCCAGTCATCATCTTGGTAGAAAGACCCAGAGATGTTTTGTGAGTACTGGGGTTTGTACCTGCTAATGTGGTTTTGACTCTGTGGGGTCCTGTAGAGAACTGTGTGATTGTCTTTCACACTCAGTAACACTTCTGCAAACTTGTCTCTAGTGTTTCCAGATGAAATTGAGTGTTTTCGGGGGTTATTATGACAAAGAAGAGAGAAACAGTCTTGCAAACCTTATGCCAGATTTTCCAGGCTCACTGGAAATAAAAAAAAAAAAAAAAAAAAAAAAAGAAAACAACACAGGAGGATTTAACCACAAATTTCACAACCAGGACTACATTTACAGGTATTTTATATCAATTACAGTGGCTGCTGATGAAAGAAAATTACAGCAAAAATAATCAAACTTGAAGGAAAACAGCAGTTGTATGAAATAAATAACTGGGAGATGGTGTTTGTAAAAACCCTGTAATAAGGGGCTGCTCTTCCAAAGTACCATATTATCTTCTTATGTAGTCCCAAGCTTCTGAGTTAAAAAGACTCAGCTGCTCATGGGTGATATCAACCTTTAGCTGGATCAGTCCCAAAATGAGCCACCCATGGATCAGACCACACTGTTTGCAGCCAGGACTGTGCATGCATAGGCAATTACTCCAGGAGAAAGTGATGAGAGAAAATGTAATGTAAACTCTGCACTCAGCCAATAAATCTTACAGTAGCCTAATTTTTCTAGGACTGATGCCTCAAGCAGTACCTGTGTGGGCCGGAAAGGAAGGAAAAAAAAAAAAAAAAGAAAATCTTGAAGTTTCTAAAATTCCCTTATCCTGTTTATCAGAAAACTGCCTCTTAAATTGTGACCTTTCCCTTGGGGATTTTGCTCTCCAGAGGAGGCTTCAAAGCCTTTGGGTTATTGCAGGAGATGTCCTTGTCCCAGAGTTGACCAGAAACACCTATTGTGCTCAACTGCAACTAATTTCATGTTGTCAAAATGGAGTCAAATCTCTGAGTCAGTGGTTGCTGACTGTTTTCAAGCAACTTTTGTAAATCTGGCCAATGTCATGATATTTCTTTTTGGGTCATAATCTTCACTTTCTGGTCAAATATTGCATATTCAACAGTTCAAATAGGTAGCCAGCTCAGTGCAATCTGCTTATGAACATTATGCACTCAGAAAAAAGTTAGTTGCAGTCTTCAAGCTTACGATCCTTTTTCCTGTACTAGGGAGGAATATATATGAGATGATTTCACCTACCTCAGTCAATGAGGCACCCCCATTGTTTTTCTATAGTGCTCATCAGAGAGAGTAGAAAATGTCAAGGTGAAGGACTCATAATAATTCTGAAGGGCTGAGGTTGTTTCTGCTTTTCAGAAGAGAAACTGAACAGCCATTCGCTTTGTCAAAATTTCCCCACAGACTCTTTTTCCCCTCAGACCCACTTTCTGCTTTTTTCTTTAAACAATACATCAAGACTTCAGTTATTGACTTAGCAGGCATCTGGTTTCAGTCAGTAAAAGAAAAAATTCAATAGCTATTTTGAGAAAACATTTGCTAAAAGTTTTTGTTAAATTGATTTTAAAACATCATTTTGTTTTTGCTAGATCTTTTCAGTTTCTTAGAAAGACTTTTGTTTTTCCAATTTAAATAAAGTTTCAATGAGGAAAAAAATATCAAACAGGAAACAAATCCCCCAAACTTATCTTCAGTTATGATTTCCCTCAAGAAGGCAAGAAATCTCTTGCACTTCTTAGTAGAACATAAAACATGATTTTTGAAAAATAGACAATGTATAATGTTCATTGCATATTTTCACCATATTTATTCATACTGAAATACAAAGTTGAATTAACAAAACTCCCTTTCCTGTGCTAAGGTAAACTTTGCTTTGTTGTCATCTCAAAATCACATACAAGGACAGTTAAACCATAAGTAAAGCATCATAACTTACTATGCCATGGTAACCACTTGTGAGTCTGAGTCCAAACTTGCATAAATTAACTACTTTATATTAGTATGTATAACTAATGGAACTGTGCCTACATGGACAGTTATTGTGGTTTAAAAACAGCTAACCTGAGAGCAAAACCCTGTTGTGCTACCTGATTAAATCAGAAAAAGCGTGACTTTAACCAAATTAAATATATTGAAGAGGTGAATAAGAAAAAAAAAAACAAATCCGAAGTTTGTTCAGCTCTAATTGTCATTCAGGAAGGTGGAAATTGTTTTCAGCCTTTACTAGGGCTATTGTGACTTTATTGTAAATTACTCAACTATTACTCAACTCATGAATTACCTCAGATATTCTGTGATTGTGATTTTTCATATATTGAGTATAAGGTAAGTCAATTGGCAGACCTTAAATACACATTCTTGGACCATACAACACTCGAGGTGCATTTGCAATCACTTTGTTAGCAGCAGCAGCCTGTAAAAACTCAAACTTTTTCACAAAAATTAACCTGTAAAAATCAAAGCTAAACAAGCTATTTCTGTTTGTGCTTGTGCTGACACAAGCTGGACCTACCTTTCTTGTCCACATTTTCACTTCTTGCCCCTACTCAGCTTCAGTCTTTTCCATCATATAATTGTGGTGTTACATGGTGAACAATAACATTTTATCTATTTGGACTAAAATAATTTGGGGTTTTGCTTTTTTTTTATCATTTGTGGTGACATTTTGACTGTTTACTTTTCAACAGAATTGGTTTCCTGATCCAGTTTTACTCACAGTCCTGTATTGGTGTGAGTTGTCTGAAGACAAAAAAAACAGCCAGGAGGGATGTGGCTGGGGAAGCCTCTCTCAAGCCTCACAGCCTTCAAAACACCAGGAAGGTATGTTTAACCATCCCCATGAGTTTTATACACCAGCGGGGAGGAGAAAGACAAGGCAGTGTCTGAGCTTCCACTTTGAAAATGTCATGCTGGATTTAGGTACCTAAATCCCTTTAATAAGCCATCCCCAAGTGATTTGGCTGAGGTCATAAAGCTATTTTGCGACAAATCGGGGAATGAAGCCCAGATGTGTTATCATCCACATGGGCATCCTAACTCCTGTTCTAGGTTTCCCCTTTTCTCCTGAACTCAATAGGAATACATCTGCTAACTGTCATAACCTTTCCCTAACATCTTTAACATGGGCAAAACTTGCAGCTTCCGTCTTCGGTGGTTTAGAGCATCAAGGACCATCATAAAATTACCATGGGGGACAGGATTTGAAACAACAACAACAACCGCGATCATGCAGAGTTTTTTTCTCTATTTCACTCCCAAGGCGAGGAATTTTTACAATACCCTCTGGAGTTCCCCTGGCCTCAGCATCAAACATAGACTGCAGCAGCCAAAAACAGGCCCACACCCTGCACAACTTGCCAGCAATAATTAATTAACTAAGGAGCAAACAGCAGCAAATATTCCCTGCATAGGATCACACGGTTTCATTTGGTTACATTCCAGTGACTGGAGTGTCACTCCATCTTTTTGTATTGCTGTTTGTTTGGGTTTTTTTAATGTGTGGGTGTGTTTTTGTTGTTCTTCTTGTTGTTTTCCTTTAAATGAAAACTTAGAACCTGATTTAATAACTTCAATCTCAAAGCTGGGCCCCAGGAATGAACAAAGAAATCCAGCAATTTAATCTCTCTTATACCTTGTTAAACTTGAAATCTCAGTAGCCCATCAACATCCAATCCAATTATTGCTCCTGCATGGATAGGGCAGCTGCTTCTTGACAGCAAGGGTCTGCTCCTACAGGGAATGCTTCTGGAAGCATTGCTCCTTGGCAGGTATTTTGGCTCAGCTCTGTTAAGATACTTAAAAGGGACTTCAGCAGCTTGTTGCAGCTGGTCTGACAATGCTGCTACCTAATAATAATGTTCTCCAGAAGCCACAAGTGCTCAGAAGTACCTCGCTCTTGTCAAGACTTTGGAGCTTGGCTTGCATGTCATTCCCATCTCAGAAGGGGAGATACAAATTATGTGGTTGTCTACTTATTTTGCTCACAGTGGCCCATCTGGTAGGTATTTTCAAAGCACGTGAGCACAAGCCATAGCTGTAAAATTAGGAATAGGCACTGCAGTCTCATTTTGCGTAAGGACTCCCCAGCTGGATCATACCCCACTGCCAAGGACCTATATTGATTTCACTCCACACCTCTCATTTAACAGGTAGACATCCTAAGCAGGAGGCTATAAGGAGCAACACTCTTCACAGAATCACAGAATCACAGAATCCTAGGGGTTGGAAGTGACCTTGAAAGACCATCCAGTCCAACCCCCCTGCCAGAGCAGGGTCACCTAGAGTACATCACACAGGAACGCATCCAGGTGTGTTTTAAATGTCTCCAGCGAAGGAGACTCCACAACTTCTCTGGGCAGCCTCTCCTCTTCCTTTCAGAAGGGTTCACTTCTCTTGCAAGACACAGGGAATCACGCTCTATACCTCACATTGCTGTCCCAGGAGCTGTGGTGTGATTAGTTGATTATGATTGATTGTAAGCAAAGTGCAGGATAAATTGGTTGAGGTGTTTTAGAGGCATGGATGATCTCAGACCTTCTGGCTGAAGCCATTTCAGTTTGCAGGCAATAATTTAATATGCCTTTAGCCCAAAAGAAAAGTGTATCAAAGTGCAGTAAGGAAGCTGCAGTTACTGTGTGCGTATCACCTACTCATGGAGTTCCCCCTCTCCTTGTCTTTCCAAGGTATGTATTGCTGTGTGGATCTTGGCTATAAAGAGATCTTGATATGGCACTGTGCTGTTTCATAACCTAGTGAAGGTTCTCACCTGGCATGAGGGGAGGAGGAGTTTGGGTTCTAGCCTGGAGGCCACTAAATATTTCAGTACCTGTTATTAAGTATTCAATGCGGTGGGAACTTGAGTCTGTCCTGTCATTAAACTATAGATCTGTGTTTAACTGTGCTTTTCCTTTAACTGAATTGATCAAAATTTATGCAGAGTGAGATAGTCTTGATCAGAAATATTGTGAGAACTTCCCCCTGCACTTCACAACCCAGGACATTTTCAACAGGTTGCTGAATATGGGTTTAAACAGTTCCTAAGAGCAGAGATTCAGTTCAGTTTTCCACTTGTTGAATAAATGTGCTGTAGTTTGAAGATTTTTGAAAAGAAGGGATGATCTATCTTTGAAAGAAAAAAGGCTTGCAAGCCTCAGGAATGAGCAGGAAATAAACAAAGACATTTCTTTTGACAGAATTAGGCAGGTTTTTGCTGAATATGATGGCTTTTATTGACTCTATTGATAGGCAATTACCACTCCAGATTGTGGATAGCTCTATGAAAATTGGTCACAACACTGCTCAACATTGTGGTGGCCAAGTTCCCATAATTGATTGACCATTATAGGAACATAATGAAGGGCAGACTCATGTGCTTTGGCTTTTATGCTCTGCAGAACACTAGATGTAGCTATCATGAAGACAGCAGAAAGATACTGCAGTCACTTCCTTGTTAAGTCACACCAAAGGTTTCTTGCAGGTGAGAACGTGGGGATGGAGCACTGTGACTTCACGTCTTATTCTTGATCCTCCACATAATCTAGCCTGTATGTGTATACAGCAGCTTCTTTAGGTATGTTTCTAAAATTGACTTCTTTTTCAACAGTCCTTTTAGATGTCTAAGACTTTTAGAGGTTTCTTTAATTCTTCGGTGTGGCTACAGGTTCTACTAACACCAATTGGGATGTTCTCTATTGCCTGGGCCTGCCCTTGTATAATTGTTCCCATCTTGGCAAAGCTGTTATAAAACCATCAACAGTTATAGAAAGCTCAGATTTGCTACTTAATTCAGCTCCCAAATTTGGCCTTTCCTTTACTGGGTTACTCCATTTATTAATGAACACAAACCAGCTATACACTCCTCTTAAAACACCCATTGGACCAAGTCATATTTAAAGGTATGTTATAATATATAGCTTGTCTCGTCTTGACAAGATTTTTAAATGCAAAAGAGCTAAACAAATGAACATGATTTTAGATACATGCTGATAGGCTGTAGAAAGCTGTAGTCACATAATGAAAGTGGACAGAATTTACTGAATGAGACATACTTGGGAAACCTGTCCAGGCCATAGGTGTAGCATTTGAAAGCCTGGCTCTTGTGGTTGCACTTTATTAAACTTCTTTTTCATATCTATGCAGTGTAAGTGAGGTTTATTTACAGAGAAAAGGATGAAATATTTTTTCACTCCTAATAAAAATTAGGCAGGGGAGATTTCTTGCTCTGTTTTCATCCCAGCTCCTTTCCTGCAGTTGCCACGATTCCCTTCATTGTTCTTGAGCTAAATTTCAAGTGATGGCACATAAGGAAGATTTCCCAGGCCTGGTTTATCGGGGAATGGGTATGTAAGGAATTTCAGGCTAACCTAAGGACCCATCAACCCAGCACAGGAAACAAAGAAAGGAAAGAAAAAAACATTTAAACTGGTCTTCAGTGCCATGCATTGCTTACAGGGGAAGGTTTAGTAGCCAAATGACAAACTTGTTTCAATTAAAAGGGGAATGATAACAGAGGGAAAAAAAGAAAAGGAAAAAAAATAGGGAGGATAGAGTTTTCTGGAAAGGAAAGCAGCAGGCTATAGTCTTTCCCTTTGCTTTTGCTGTGCTCTTTATTTACTTATTTATCATCAATTAATTAGCAGCACTGCAGAAACACTAGCTCCCAAACAGCTTGCCACTTGTGCTCAGAGTAAATACCCAGTACACACAATGTAATTAAAAATGTAAATAATACTACTGTCAAATACTAGCTTATGTGTCAGTAGGAAGGACACCACAGGACTAGGGAGAAGGAATAACAACAGTGATCTAAAGGCTACAGATCTGCTCATTGTATGTGTTGACCACAGGGTAACACATGGGTCTAATCTATTTACTCATCATGGTACTATCTCATTGTTGATCACCATCAATATGCACGCTGAGCATCAGCCAAAAAGAGAGCAGCCACTGTTGTCATGGTGATGTTGTGAAAAGAGGCAGCAAAGAAAGCTCATCCAGTTACAGGAGCAGTGGCTGGGGGCTTGGGAGACGTAGGTTTGAGTCCATCCCTTATCACAAGGCTTTGAATAGGACACCAGCAACTCACTCATTGGCTTGAATGCCATTCATTTATTTGAAAGAGGCACTTAAATACTTTAGAGAGTCCTGCCTCAGTTCTCTGTCATTATTACCTCAGTACTCACTGGTATCTTGACTACTTTGGTGTCTATGAGCATGTATATTTTTAGTGTTTCTATTATATATAAGATCTCCTTCTCGTGTTAATTCTTATATTTCTAATTATTATGATCTTTTGCCTTGAATGGGAGGGCCTATCTTCTCTTAGTGACTTCTTATAATTTCCCAGAACAGGAGTATTCTCATTGCAAGCCTTAAAATTCTGTCTTGAATATATTTGAGGGAAATACTCTGACAGACACATACACACAGAACTTGATCAGAGATTTCCTGCTCCCATCCTTCCCTAGAAAAAAAAGGTTAAAAAAGGGGGGAAATGGGTGCTGGGGTCTTTAATTTTTATAGGATTTGAGAATACCAGGAAGGCTCAGGGAGTAAGGTACACTGTGTGCCCTTGTCAAATGCAGAATAAAAATGTGTTGTGATTCCAGTGTCACCACTCATCCCCTGCCATAGAATGAGAGTACCATGAATCCTTTCTTTTTCTGTCTTGCACCAGCATTGCTGCAGAGATGGGCCCTGTCAACTCCTTCTGCCTTGACCCCAATTTCTTGGAGAGGGAAGGATGCAAAAATCTCTGCACTTTGCTTCTTGCTGGAGCTAGGTTTTGGATAGGTCATATACCACATAGCATAGTGGTTCTCCAGGAGCCTGTAGGGTTGCTGAGCTCCAAAATATAGAATCGTAGAATCATCAAGGTTGGAAGAGACCTTAAAGATCATCCAGCCCTACCACCTACCTACATCACCACTAAACCATACCACCCAGAGCCCATCAGTATCATCAGTCCACAGCTCATGCAGTTGAAACAGGCTGCAGAGCTGTGTTCATTTGTCTGTGCAAGGAATCAAGAATTCCTGGATCAGGAACTGGAGACATGCACTGACCTAAGAGGAGCCATATCTGCAACAAGGTGTGATGGTCCTCCCACAGAGTTGCAGCACGTATAGCAGCACCCCTCTCAGCCTCAACACCCTGGTTCACCTTCAGCTCAGATACATTGCAATGCGCAGCTTAAGTTCCCATGTTTTTTCAAGAAAGATTGTAACTGTTTCCACAGGAGGAAACCATGCCCAGGTGTGTGACCACAAAACCCAAATTTCATATGGAAGGATCCACAGGCTGTGAAAATACTGAAGAACAGCTCTGTGGTTGTATTTCCATGGTGTTATGGAGTTCATTGCTAGTCCTTGAGCTAATATTTACTTGTTGGTACTGGTTTGAATTAGGTGGCCTACACTGAGCACTGCTCTGAGATAGCTCCCATATCTGGGCTGTCCTGCTGTCTGTGACCCTGTCTTCCAGCCATCCACTCTGGAGAGGAAGTTCTCACTGTACACCCCCTCCTTGCCATGAAAGCCTGACAGCCCTGCAGGACAGCTTTGCTTCATGACCCTGGCACTAGGGTAAAGAATATAGAGATTATAAGTTTTCAAGTGAACATCTTGTATATGTCCTCCCAGTGGAGTTGCATTTCATTTGCCATCCTCAAAGAGAAGAATCTTGCTTTGTTCTTTTCCTGACCTCAGCTTGATTTTTTTCTGCCCTAAAGAGCTGTGAAGTCTTGTTGCTGAACATCTATCACAAAGCTGGCTTTCTTGCAGCAAGATACATAGGAAACCTGATAAAACGGATGGTGTGCATTTTCCCACCAGCAACCATAGATTTAGTTCTTTGGAACAAAAATGGCTAGTTAAATCACAGCAGAGCATTATTATCTATCTATTAATTAATTTGTTGAACATGATTCCCATATAATCACAAAAAAAAAGAAATTAAAATGGTCAGTGTATTTTCTGTACAGTAGGTTTTTTTCTGTGAAGTGACACTAGCTGACAAGAACAGAAGTAAACGGTTTATTTTAATTCTTTTTATTTTAGATCCCATTCCAAATTAAAGGTGCTTCTCCATCCTTAAAATAAAGATTAAGATTATTTAGAATTTTTCAAAAAAAATCCCCCTTAAACTTATTAAACTTCCTCTTCGTGTTATGAGCTTAGACTTTTTTGTCACTAAAATGCTCATTCCCTTGCAGGTGCTCAGTCCTTAAAGACAAGCAATTGTCATTGCTGGTAGCCCACTGTCTCACATGAAAGGCTATAAGAACATATGTATGTGCATATATATGTGTATGTACGTGTGTGTATATATATAAATCATTTAATCCAGTGAATTCAATCTCTGATTGGGGCCACTAATTGTGACTATGATATTAAATAGTAAAAATAAGAAACAACCTAGGATATATATATAAAAAAAATATAAAAAGTTCTTTGAAGGGACGTCTGCAAGATGAACAAAATCACTTTCTCTATATTCCTTAATGCAATATTAATTTAATATTCTGATCAGGGATTAAGAGGGAGTTGTGCAAAAAGCTTTGCTTGGCTTATGCAGGTTTTTTGCATCATTATCATTATTCTTTGATAGTAATATTTCCTAAACTGAGGGCACTGAGTGTGTGTACTGTTAACATACCACACAGAAGGATTTCTACTGTTTTGGCAGGTTTGTGTTAGCTGCTTTAGTAAATGCAAGTTATCTTTAAAAAGCTTAGGATTTGGTTTTTATATTATTGTATTGATCAAAAAAAAAGTCTATGATTCATTTTAGGTACAGCTTAATTAAAAAATATGTATTATAATGTTTGTCTTGGCTTATTCTACAGATCAGTAGAAAAAGTCAAATTATGATTTCTGCTCAGGGCCTTCTCATGATTTCTTGAAATTTTAATTAATAAATATAGTAGCCTGAAATGACTGTGAAGTGTACATGTTTGTAGACTGTTCCCTGAGATACATTATTTGAATACTGATATCTTTTTATTGGGAAACTGCAGGAAGATTTTATATTTCTTGTTGAAAAATAAAAAAGTACATTTAGTCATTTATATGCATGTAAAGCCTTTCTTCTTTCCCTTTGACAATAGCATTTTTACTTTTCCCTTCAGTTTTTTCCTACTGCTGTTTATATGCCATATTACATTCTCTAATTTCCTTTTATCTTTTCTTTATTTTACAATGTCTCAGTACATGTCTCTTTAAGACAAGTTAATTTAGTCAATTACTCCAGTTTGGTTTCAGATAAAATCTTTAATTTATCCAGGCCCCTCTTTATTCTTTCTAAGATCCTCTTTCCATTAATTTCATGAAACATTCTAATTCTCCATTTTAGGAAAAAACTAATTTCACTCACTTACACAGACATCCTCAGTGTTTTTCCTCTATTGCATGTTTTACCTAAACTAAAACATGTGGGGATTGCTGATGCTTTCACGTGTTAAGACCAGCTTTGCTTTCCTACATTGCCTGAAAAAGAGTCACAGATCCATTTGCCTTCTCCTGCACCTTTGTACAACAGTGGAAATGATAGGTTCCCAAAAACATGAGAAATTCTTCCTGTCCAAGTATGGGAGGACTCATGTGCTACAGTCATTGCAGCCATGCAGTGTCTTGCAAAGATACCCTTGAGCAGTAAGGTATTAAGGATTGTTGTTTAGGAGTGGATGGGACACTGGCAGGACACCATCGTTGCTGCTTATATCTCAACATGTAGAGACAGGGGTGTCATGCAGTCATGCTGATGTTTCTCCAGTATTAAATGTGGAATCATAGAATCATAGAACCATATAATAGTTTGGGTTGACAGGGACCTTTAAATGCCATCTAGTCCACCATCCCTATAAGAAAGATAGGAACAAACTTTTTAACAGGGACATCTCCAACTAAATCAGGATGTCAGAATCTCATCCAATCTGAACTGGAATGTTTCCAGGGATGTGGCATCTACCACCTCTCTAGGGAACCCATGCCAATGTTTCATCACCCTCATTGTGAAAAAATTCTTCCTTATATCTAGGCTAAATCTACCCTCTTTCAGTTTAAAACCATTATCTCTTGTCCTGTCGCTAATAGTGCCTGTTAAAAAGTTTGTTCCTATCTTTCTTATAGGCCCCATTCAAGTATTGAAAGACCACAATAAGGTCTCCCAGAAGCCTTCTCTTCTCCAGGCTGAACAACTCCAACTCTCTCAGCCTGTCTTCATAGGAGAGGTGCTCCAGCACTCTGATCATTTTTGTGGCCCTCCTCTGGACTCACTCCAACAGGTCCATGTTTTTCCTGTGCTGATGACCCTAGAACTGGACACAGCACTGCAGCTGGGGTCTCATCAGAGTGGAGTAGAGGGGGAGAATCAAGTCTGTCGACCTGCTGGCCACACTTCTTGTGATGCAGCTCAGGATACAGTTGGCTTTTCTGGGCTGTGAGTGCTCATTGCCATTGCAATGTTGCAAGACTGTCTTAAAGCCTCTCCCTTTCTTCTTACCTAGGATTTTGGTTTTCATGAGTATTTCACACCTTTGTTGTTCCCTGGGCTCTGCCAGGTACTAGTTTTGCCTCCTTCAGCAAGTTGCTCTTCTGTGCCTTGTTTTGCTCACTTATGAAATGAGAAAGATAAACCCATTGCAAAACAGCTTGACCACCAATAGTGCCAAAGGGCATGAAGCAATTAAAAGGCAGAGATTGATCATTACTTTAAGTAATTATATTGCTTCAGAAACTTCTGTCCTTGTTTAGCAATTTTCTTACTCATCTTACTCCTAACTAGCTTCAGTTAAGTGGTCTTCCAGTCAGGGTTTACGATGTGACAAGTCCTTGGCTATAGTTCCCTTGAACTATCAAAATATTTTAAAAGTATAAAGTGCTAGAATATTTGTGCAGAAGAGTACTTCCTGCTTTACCACATAGATGCATGGGCAACAGGAAACTGAACTTGTTAAAGCTCAATCAAAATAAATAAATTTTAAAACCCCACCCCATAAGAGTTTTTAGGTGACTTGTCAACTGACAACAAATCTCATCCTGAACACAAGAAGATGGAGGTGGGTTGACACTATGGTGCTCAAAACCTTGAAAATGTGGAGGACTTTGAAGAGATACTGATTGCTAGCAGAAAGAACACCTAAATTCCTGGAACTGTGGATTAAATCTGTTAATAATAAAAACAACACTCAGCAAAATGAACCTCTTTTATTAATATTGAGTTTATTCTTTTTGCAGAAATATTTAAAGCAGTTTTTTCATCATGAAAACTCAGAAGACCTCGAAAAGGACTGCACATTTTGAAATGACAGCATGCTGCACCATACAAAATTGTATTTTGGGTTGTCTTTTGCTCTCCATCTTTATAAGTGATTCTCAGGAACCAAAGTACAGTTTTGGTGAGCTATTTTCTTTGTATTGGGAGTCTGTGAAGGACTGGTATTTCATACAGTAAAGTGTTAACATCCCCAAAAGATATTGCAAAAATTTATTCGACTATAACTTTGCAAAGTGTTGGAAAATATGATCCACAGCCTCAGCTGTAGGGTAGCAGGGTATTTTTAGGCTAAACCCATTTTGTTCAGTCTAGCTGTGTTTACAAATACAAAATCTCTCTATTTCTGTGCAGCATATTGACTTGAACTCCCAAAAATTAAAGCCATTTTTGTGAAGGCACTTCAAAACCCAACCTCCTTACAGAATATCACCAATTTTAACTACATTTGCAGAGATAACCCCATCACGGTGGACTCACATTGGAAAAATATTTACATATTCAATTTTTCCTATCATGAAATGCTCTATCAACTGTTACATTCCAATAACCATGAACATAAATGAGTGCAGACTTCAAATGGACAATCATTAACCTATGCTGTAATGATTATACAACATCCTTCAAATACTGAATGTTTTGAATGTGATCAAGTGATTCTTTCTTGTTATTTTGACTTTCATGCTAATTATTAAACTTTAATTACCCATTATGGGTAATTATTAATATTTATTGTGCACTATTGTCATTGTTCATGGGCTTTTATAAAAGGAACTATACTTGATACAGAAAAAACCCATTAAATTAAATATTCATTTACATGTTTTTGCAGCAACCTATTTTTAAAACAAATGGGTATGAGTCTGTTTTTCTATTAGTTGTTATGTTTATAAATATTGATTTAATGCCCATTATTCTTCTTGACTACACTTCTGTGACTTTCTACACTTTTCTCTATATACATTTTCTCCATTGTTAAATCGCAAATGCAAACAGAAGGAAAACCTGTTGTTAGAAAAGCAAGCAAACAAAAAGTTTCTACCAGTCACATTAGTACTGAAAGTTATTGCCAGTGTTTGTACTTCAAGTAAGACAGAAGTAAGACATGCGTACACTGGGTTCTTAATAAATAAATAAACAAATAAACAAACAAATACATATTTCATGTATTATTTTGCTCCAAAAATCAAGGCAGGATAAAGCAAACCTATTTTTCAGGAAGCACACACAGATTAGCTCATATTAAACCTGCTTAAACATAACAATTTACCCAGTAAGATATTCAAAGGTCTCTGTTCCTGGACCAAAAATAAGTTTTTCTGTCACAGGGTTTGGCCCGAAGGTGAATGCAGAACTTCAGTGGGACATTTATGAACGCATCAAAGCCAGAATGACATCTGGAAGCTGTCCAGAGGTGGCTGTTAAGGACACATCATGAGCTTCTTATATCTCAAACTCATCACTTCTCTGGTGTGTATTTTATTCAAAGGTGCAAAGAATCATATTCCAACACCTCCATTTTTGGTACTCAGCTACATCTTTATTTTCAAAATCCATGTGGCACAGATTCCTTTTGGAGCACAGCTAGAAGTGTTTCAGAGTTGAAGTATCTGCCATGCATGCACCTAAACTAAGTACGTTTGCACTTTGGGAGCATTCAAAGAGACTGTCATATAGCCAGTTCTTAATGTATTCAGAGGCTTGTGAGGAGGGGAAAATCCTTAGTCACCCCCCAGGCCCTTGATCACCAAAGCCAGTCCCTCTTGAAGGTGTTGTGCCTTCTAAGTGGCAGAGTCATTGAGCCAGAAAGAGATCTAAGGAGCACAAGACCTTAGCCTATTTCTTGGGATGTTTTATGTTAATGATGAAAGTTGTTTCTTTCATTCTTTTTAAAAGGCTTCTAGGGTGGTGCCATGGAAAGGAGATGTAGGAGACCTCCTAGGGAGTAGAGGATGTTTCTTTGATTTCACCCAGGAAGATGTAGGGCTCGACTTGAGGTTTTCTATTTCTATGTATTCAAAGAAGTCTGGTATATGAAAAGGATTAAAGTTATTCTTCCTCAAATTACACTTTTTAATTTTTCATGATTTTTAAAGAAAAGGCATAAAGTTACGTATTAAGAAGAGTTTCCAGAATAGGATCTTTGTAATGCTGAGTCAAATTGTTGAATCCACACAAAGGGGCTTGAAGTGCTATCTTTACCATATATGTGATGGACAGATCTGTTGCATGATTCAGAAATCAGAGCTGTGGATGCCACTATGATGGTGAACAATCTGAGAGTTAATAGTTGCAATGCCCAGCATGGCAACTCCTCAAGTTTTGAAGGATGAGTAATAGGGAAAACTGTCTGGAGTCCCATGTGAGGTTATAACACAGTAATTACAACCTTGGTGTCTGTGTTTTGATGCAGAAGTTCAGAGTGTGCTCAGTGTAAGGAAAAATTCAAACCTTCAGAAGAATTAAGTATGAAGTATTTGTCCTTCGTAAATAACTGCTACATGTGACCTTTAGGCTTCCAGAAGTTACATTTATGATCAGAATAAGAGCTGTGAGTCAGACTCCCAGCTCAATTGGTGTTGAATGAATGAGTTGCAGGGTGAAAACAAGGTTTCTGGGGGTTAGCTCAGCCTGGTGAGACTTGTTGTGGCAGAATGCCTTGCTGTGGTAGCTGCTGAGAATGAGAGGAAAGAAATGTCCAGGCAATGGAGGCAGACAGCAGGGAACACCCTTTTCTCCTGCTTCATCATGCTCACAAAAGCTGGGAAAGTCTTGCTGGTTCTCCCCCTCTTTCTGCTCTTCATCCAATGCCAAACTGGCATCTCACTTTGTCTCTGCTATGTGTGTGCTTGTACACAACAGCTAAGATAACCAGAAACAATGGGGCCATGCTCACAGGGATAGAGAGAGTTTTAGGTTTAGGGACAGAAAGACCAGTGGTTCAACTAACAAATAAAACACACCAAGCTATCAGACTTACAGGGTAAACCAGAACCATGTTGCAGAATGTGAACAGACCAATGGGTAGGTTGGTATTTGAGGACTAGGTTGAGATTGTGGGGTAATATATCAGATTTAGGCTGAGAGAAACTTTAAAGGTGGTATCACAGTTCAGGACTGTATTTTAAATTCAAATGTGCAAAGTATGGCATCACAGATGTCCCAGGTCAGACAGTAAGGTAGCACATAGGGTCCAGAATAATTTTGACCATCAGATTCCTTGAAAAACTGACCAAAATTGAGATGTGAATTTTTTGAGATATTTTATTCAAAAGAATTCCTTACAATGTAATCACTGGTTGCTTTTGGCCTTCAGCAGTTTACTGTGGCAGTCTCCAGTTGAAGGTTGATGTAGTTCAGTGTCACCCTGATGTGTCCTGTTGGTACATGTGTTCCCCAACAGGACTGAGCTCAAGGCATGCATTCGCTTAGTACAAATACAAATTCAAAACTCAGCCCCAGACCTGACCCCTGTGCACTTGCTGAAAACATTCCCAGCAGGAAAACACATATTTTGAATATTTATAAAAAGTGAGCACAAAATAGATGTGTGTAATTTAAATGAGTGTTACTTTTTTTTACAATTATTTTGACTAAAGGTATACAAAGTTTTTGCAGCATTTCCACTTTTACTTGTCAAGTCTTCTCAGAAGCATATCACACATTCATTTCCACTCATCTGATGTGACTTTAGACCCCAGTAGAACTTGTCATATGTGAGAGCTTCACCAATTTAAAACATTTGGCCCACATTGGGAACAATTCATGATGCTGTGTCTTTTAAAGTTAAAGCAGGATGCATCAGCTGTGGTTTTATTTAAACCTCACATAATCAGATGACATATTTAGGTTTGAAAAACCTCGGTTTTCTGTGCAGAGCTGAATTGCTCTTGCTCCCCTAGAAGCCCATAAGAGCATTGATTTGAAGTGAAGCACACTGAGCATGCAAGGAGGCACGAGCAGCATCTGGTTTATACACACTTACATGCATACTGATATGATTTTTACAGGTTTGTGTAAAAATAATCTCAGGATTTACTTCCAAATAGACCAAATCCCCCTTTCCCTTTATGATAGGCTCTACTGTGCTTATTCAGATTTCCAGGTGTCATTGAAGAATGTGAAGTGCTCCTGAAGAAAGAGACAGAGCAGCTAAACCTGCTTCTGAAATAAATGACCCCAGCTTCTCTGCACAGGAGAGTGGGCCAGTGGATTTGACCTGGATGTATATTCACCTGTTTCTGAGGGCAGAGGGTCAACATTTTATTGTGTTTTGTTGTTCTCTTGAAATATCATTCTGATTGAAATATGAGTAAAATGCATTAAAAATAATGAATGCTTCTCCAAAAAATACTGCAGAAGTGTAATCTTTGACCTGGTTTCCCTGAAAATGTGCAAGAGACATTTCTATGAGCACAGCAGGATTTTTACAGCTCACATTTCTGCTCCGCGGTGCTCTCAGAGGGGCAAACTGCATAGAAAAACATTAGATGCCTGATTAGATAATAACATTAACATTTAAGATAAACTTTCTTTTCTTCACCAAGATAAACCTTCATTATTTAAAATGTGTTTCATCCTCTAGTTCCTCTATAGGAGATACTTCTGCAAGCTACCTGCCAATAGAAATTAAAGCTTAGTTTGCAAGGAAAGCGGGTTTAATTGCTAAAGCACTATTTATAGGAAGTCTCCCATGAGGATTACTGAGCTGCAAGAATGCAGATTAAGCAAAATGAGGGCAGCAGGGAATGTGATGCACTTTGGCTAAACAGCTCTGTCAGGCTCGATAGGTGTGGGTGCCGTAGCAGGGTTGATGACAGCCTGATGCTGCTTCCCCCACGCAGAGCTGGGTATTTCAGACACTGTGCAGTGTGACAGCATGTCCTCAGAAATTTCATAGCAAAGCATCTTCTCTCTCTAGGTATTTACTCCCTCCTCTCAGCACCCAATAACCATCAAAACTGAGAATCTCATCCTTGATGGTTTGCTGGCTTTGTGATTTGGGGGATAATGGCTGTCTCCATCCCACAGAGATGTACAGAGGAGCCCCAGTTCTGCCCCAAAAGGGGCTGGAAGGCTTTGGGCAAAGGAATTAGTCCTGTGTTTCACTGCACACCTTGCAACGGCACACAAGTGAGTTTATCTCCTGCCTTAACATTGTTCAGAAAACAAAGAATAACATGATAGATAATGAGAGGCAACCGCAGTGAACCTAAGGGTAAAAGTGGGGCCTCTTCAGTTCTCTGTCACTGCTTGCCCTCCTTGTGATCTCTAGCGGTCAAGTGCAGAGAAAAAACTGGACTATGTAAAAGGGGAGTGTTAGAATCATAGAATAATTTGGGTTAGAATAGACTTTTAAACATCATCTAGTCCAGCTCCCTGCAGTGAGCAGAGACATCTTGAGCTAGATTAGGCTGCCCATCCAACCTGACCTTGAATGTTTCCAGGGATACGCCTTCTACCACCTCTCTGGCCAACCTGTTCCAGTGTCTCACTACTCTCAGTGTAAAAAATGTCTTCCTTTAGCTCATCTGACAGAAATTCACAAGAAAATAGATGTTGTCAAACCTACATTTTCACAGAAGGGGTTCCATCTGAAAAATTACATCCATTTCTGATTAAATCCCTCATTAAAATTCAGGTCCTTTTTGTCATTAAATAGAATCTGATGAAAAAATGGGTAATATCATATTCTTTGTTGGTTTGTCTGTGTCCATCTTATTCTACATTTTTTATACTCTTAAACTCCTTGAAAAAGGGATTGTGTTCATAATGTAGTTCACAACTTGCCCAGTTCCCAGAGCTCTGTCATTGCCTATTAACTCTTATGCTCCCTGAGCTGCAAATGCTATACTTCCTGCAATGATAATACAACATCATTGTGTCATTTCATCTCTTTTCGGGCTTTTTCATTGCCCAAGCATATGCTCAGATCTAAGCTAAATTTTCAAGATTTCTCTGTGAATATGAAAATTTAATATCTCTGTTTGCATTCATTTTTAAGGAAAATGGAATGATCTCTCATAATGTCTTGAAATCAGTGCTCTAGAAAAAAAGAACACACGTGAGGAATTAGACTGAAACAAAAGTTGTCTACATGCACGTGCCTACAGGAGGACAAGATGTCTAAGCTTCTGTTATAGTCCATGGAGATGATAGTCTGTTGAAAGACAGAGAGATGAACATCAGAACCTCTCAATACCATAATATTTAATGTTTAGTTTCATAATTACCAGATTGCCTTTTTACTTGAATAGATACAACATCTGATGTGGTAGCATGGTATCAGGCAATTCTTTTGTAAGTAACTACAAGAAACAGTTCATCTTGTAAAACAGACCCATGCATGTTATGTAGAATACTATAATAAATGTCCTTATTTTGTCTTACTGAAAACCATCTCAATTTGCCCCCCCCCCATCTCTCCCGATGGTACAGTAGCAAAATCCTAATGAGTGCAAGTTACTGCACATTTTAGTGCTGAATCAGGACAGATATATAATGACCTAGATACTGAGATACATAACAATAACTCTCAGAAGCCAAATTCTTACAAGAGTGATCCATTTTTCTGCCATTTTTCTCTGGGGCAATCTGGGGAATGGAGTGTATGTATGCTCATAAGGTGAAGCAAGAACTGAGAGTCTGTGAGTGAGAGAAGAATATTGGATCTTGCATCACTCAGCATTTCAACAGCCAAAAGTATGTCACTTACAATTTTCCACAAACATTCATTCTCCTCCTTATTTTCCTCTATTTCTTCCCTCTTTTAAACCCTACTCTTTTACAGGGGTCAATGGAAAGAGTCCCACTGACTCTCACTGACTTTAAATCTAGTTTCAGAAACAGAGATGAGCCCACAGTGAATCCAGGAGCCTCCTAACTTTGAAGCTTGGGGATATCCAGATCTGATCAAGGCTTGGCTGCTCCTCATTCAAAATAGTTCTCTATTTTCCCATCCTTCTGACTGGATCTTTGTTCTTAGCTGGCAGAGGGACAATGTGGTGATGCACAGCTGAACCACACTCCCCAAACAGAAGGCCAACAAAGAACAGGGTCTGCCTCTACAGCTGACTCACAAGCACCAGAAACAAACTGTAACACAAAGGTTTCAAGGGAGAGCATCTTGCTCAGAACCCTATGAACTGTGCTTTCTGTTGGGTATGTTCTTGCCAAAGATTATAATTTCTAATTAATCTAAGACAGAAGGAGAACTATTTTTTAAACAAACCTCAAAAATGATTATTTTTAAGGCTGGTAAGTCTACACTAGCCAGTTATTGGTGCCATGTTCAGAAGCTCAGACAGAGCTAAATTATGCTTCAGATTAATGTATTGAGCAGTTCAGAGGTTAGACAAACAGCTGTTTCTCAAGCAGGCACACTACAAAGCTTAACTGTTCATTGGAAGGGCAGATAGAGCCTAGCTGAAGTCCCAGTGGGTTAACTTTTATTTGTTTCTGATTGGGAGATATCCAAAGCTGACTCCACGCTACTGATGACCTCCCTTAGCAGGGGCAGAAAGTTGAACCTCTGGAGCCAGTGCGATTTTACCAGTCTCTGGGAAAAAACACAACAAATCTTTGTGACTCTGAGATAATCTGCAACAAGTTGCACTTTCAGAAATGAGCTTTAAAAATTCTGAAAAAAAAAAAAAGATATATGTAAATATAGACAGACTATAGGGAAAAAACACAAAAAATCCCTGAATCAAACCTGGTTTGTGACATTTTGCAAAGCTGTTAGTTAACCAAGAGCAATCATTTCTTCTGAAGTGATTATATGTGACATGTATGCTGAATGAAGTATATTCTAAATGCCTGACTACTCAATGGGAAAAGCACAACACTCACTGTTTGGTTACCTGATATCATTGGAAGTATTTCAGCAAAGCACTGAGATCCTCATTCAGAGCAGCAGCTATCCACATCTTAACAATGCTTAAATGCTTGCTCTGTGTAAAAGAACTGACTATATGCAAAAAAAAAAAAAAACCAAACCAAACCCAAAACCCAAACAACCTAGACTGGATCATCATTTTTTTTAAAGAACCAGAATTAATAGTTTCAATGGCAGAAGTCCTTTTAGTTGCAATGAGTTGATTTGATCCCAATCTGACAATGCTCTGTTCCCCAAAGCTCATGAGAAACATTCAGATGACATGTCCTAGACATCTTTCTTCTGCCTAACATATAGAGGCTTGTTCATCTACTGCTCCAGAAGTGCCTCCATTTGTTATTCTGTTGGAAAAACCTAAGTAGACTGGAACTGACTTAATGATAACTATGGAGTTTCCTGGAGTTTCATGGATATGCATTCAGAAGACTTAAGTGCAGTAATGTTTTTTCTGTGACCTGTAGTGACTTTTCTGATAATTTTCCTGCCATTACTCCATCTGACCCAAACATGATGAGATATAACTAGAACATACCCCTGGACACTTTAATTTCAAAACCTATATCATTCATGAAATTATCTCTACTGATCACTAAGAAAAAGTATTGGTCCAGAGAATCAGAGCACATTGCAGCCTATATTCTGAAGTAAGGAAAAAGAAACCTATCCCACTCAAATATTGCAACTCTAGAACTATTTATACACTTAAATTGAGATGTGATAAATAGCCTTGCAGAGTACATTTCCAGTTTTATAGACTTGAAACAACCTAACAGGGTTTATTGACCTCCTAAAGGTGTTATTGGCGAGTTTCTCATTGTTCACAGCTCAATGCATTTTCAATGCAATGCTGTAGTTCACCATGCACTCAGTGGATAGGAGCTAAGGCAGGAGTCTAAGGGACATTGGTTGACAAAGTGAAAACATGGACTGTGTTTGTGGGGGTCAGGCTGTAATGTTTCTGTCTAAACTCATGTGTCAGTACAGGGCTGGATACAAACTCCCATGGATCCACACTGCCTGCCTTTTAGATCCCACTCTGGTAGAAGACAGTGCAGATGTAGCACTTGCAAGTCAACTCAGGTGTGCAAGCTCAAGCCCACTAAAAGCAATAAAGCTTAAAGAACCCAATATATTTTATGTACACCAGGAGTATATCAGTTCTAAATTCAGACACTCTTGCATCAGAGTAATGGACTTTCAAGGACCACCGTGATGATGCTGGATGTGTGTCTGCAGCCTCCTTTCCATCAGGAGGTCACCAAGAGGTCTCATAGGGTGTTCAGTGTGACCATATGACTCTGCTGGGGTGGCTTGGAAAGCTGTCTTGTAGCTTAAAAGCAAGTAACACAGAGACAATTCATACTGAGAAATCCAGGGGGAATAACTGGTTATTAGTTCACTTCTTGTGGGCAGTATGGAAGAAGTGAGTCATTACAAAGGATAAAGTCAAATTGCAACCGGCTTTACTTTTTTATTGATAACATCTATTGCTAAATTATAACAATAACAGTGACGTTATCTTGAGAAAAGTGCTTCAAAGTGCCACTTCCCATCTTATTTGTGCTCTGCACTGAGAGGAACACTAGTCGTTTAGCGAAAGCACAGAAGAGATGTGGGTTTGATTCCTGGTCACGCTACATGTTTCCTGTCTTGCCTTGGGCAAGTCCCTAAATCTGCCTGTGTCTCATTTCCACCTCTGTGAAATGGGGATCATAGTATTGTATGGCTTTCATCCACCTCTATTTAGAAGATAAAACCTGTGTTTTGCAGACTGCTTTTAACATATGCACATCAGTATGTGTACATGCACAGAAATAGAGGAGAGGTCTTAAAATAAGACTTGCATTCTTGTTGGGTCCTATAAGTACTGAAGTAATAGAAACACTGATAAATAATGGGATTTATTGAGTTTATACAATACAAGAAGAGTGGGATTCTTCTAAAGAAATATTAATGTTTCCACCTGAGCTTGTAGTCCTGAATCACAGCCAGCAGGGAGTCCTTCTTCCCCAAAAGTATCCTGGGCTGCATAAAAATAAATGTGGCAGCAGATCAAGGGAAATAATTCTCCCCTCTTCTCTGTTCTTGTGAAATCTGGAGTCCTGAGTCCAGCTCTGGGGTGGCCAGCACCAGAAAGACAAGTGTCTGTTAGATCAGGTCCAAAGGAGGGACACAAAAATGGTCAGAGGGATGGAACATCCCTGCTATGAAGAAAGGCTGAGAGATTTGGGATTGTTCAGCCTGAAGAAGAAAATGGTCCAGAGACACCTTGTTGTGGCCTTTCAGTACTTAAAACGGACTTATAAAAAAGATGGAAACAAACTTTTTACCAAAGCCTGTGGTGACAGAACAGGGGCAGCAGTTTTAAACTGAAAGAGGGTAGGGTTAAATTGGACATAAGGAAGACATTTATTATGATAAGGGTGGTTAGATACTGGAACAGGTTACCCAGAAAAGTTGTGAATGCCCCATCGTTGGAAGTGTTCAAGGCCAGGCTGGACATGGCTTTGAGCAACCTGATCTAGTGAAAGATGTCGCTGCCCATGGTGAGGGGGGGGAGGGGGGAATGTTTGACTAGGTGATCTTCAAGGTTCCTTCAAACCCAAACCATACTGTGATTCTGATTCTATGGTTCTAAAAGTAGATTGCATTAACAGATTAATATAAAGTCACCTATTTCTTCTAGTACCTATTAAGGAATCCTTTCCATCAAAAGTTAAGCGAATTTTCTCCCCCCTCTAAGCATAAATGTTCTTTTTTTGCATATGACAACTTCACTGGTGACCATTATAGAGCACGTTTCAGTCCCAGGGGGTAATGGCTGTTTGGTGCAAGTCAGCAAAGAGAATTGTAACATGAGAAGGTTGAAAGCTCTGGCTAAAGATAATATTTTCATTTGACAAAGCTTTGTTGCCACAAGTAACATGAAATGGGCAGGGAGAGCCCCTTACCTCCAGCACTTTGCCTCTGACAAAGTCAGTGTTGCCACATTGTTTAGAGGAGAGTGGGAAAACCTGGAAGCAGGTAGATCCCTGCCATCTACATCCTTTATCCTAAAAGTTTGAAAGGAGACTGAATCTTGAAATACACTTTTTAAACCTTTATTCTGAAATTAATTCTGTTTTTTACTCTAAACTGAGATATTTCCTTGAATTCTTGGATCTGATTGTTTATGAAGTTCTTGGCCCAACCTTTCCTAAAAGCTCAGAACTCTGTTGTAATTGACTCTATCTGCTTATCAACAGTACTTAAAATCATAGTCAGTTCACCAGGTGGGTGCTAAAACTACTCTAAACAAACTTCACTACTGTCACTGATGGCAGCAGTCCCAGGGACAGAGTTCCTTTAGTCTGTGTCCTTTTTTAAGGTGGTGGATAGTTCCTCTTCCCCTACCCACACCAGCTCAAGCACAAAGGCTCCTCTCTTGAGTAGATAATACTTGACCCTCCTTGCAGCTGCTAATCCTTGTTGGTTGATTGGCCAAACTCAATGGCCATGCTCCCAAAACCATTGGTCGGCAGCTTGTTGAGCAAATGTTTCACTTTTTGGATATAACTAACTTTTGTACACCAATGTTCCTCCCCTCAACCACAAAAGTGAAACTCAACACAGAAGCAGTTTCTACACCTTACTTCATTTACCATGCTTGCTAGGGAAATGATCCTACACCCACTGAATTCATCAGCATGCTTTTTACTGACCACAGAGGTTGCACATTGAGACCTAAGTGGATTATCATCTCCTTACAGGAAGTGATATTATTTCAGCCTGCACACTCAAGCAGTTCAATTTTTTATTATTTTTTATTTCCTCTTGTAATGGAACATTTATCTTGGAGCTGTATGAACTGCTGAAAGCTGTCACCACCTGCTGGAATTTCTGAAGGTTAAAATGGCAGCACTCATAGGGATTTTTAGACTGTTGGGGGAAAAAGAAAAGAAAAAAAAGAAAAATAATAATTTTGTTATTTTTCCCAATGAATAGTTACATGTTTTTGCATTAGTCATCTCAAATTTACTTTTTCTCAGTCTCCAGTTTCCTAGTATTCAGCACATCTAAACAAAAATAGAAAATAATAGAAAAATTATGGAGTTCAGGCTCAGCATCTGGAGAATATAATGCCACCCTATTGTTTTTTCACTAAAATCAGACCAAATCCTTTTCCAGCAGGAAAAAGATCCTCTTTCGTCCTCATTCTTGAAATTCTAATCAAGTTACAAACTACGTACATCTGAAATGACAAGAATTGTAAACCCCATATTCACTCTGACTTATAAAATGTTATTGTAATAAACAGCCAGCAGACTATTTATGAACCTAAATGTCCCCTTAGAGCGAACTAGTGGACCATCCAGCTCCAGAACCTTTTACCAACAGTGTCAAGTTGAGATACTCTTTAGGATGAGCACAACATCCCAGCCACTTTCTGTAGTTCATTATTCCATATCACATCTCTCAAAGTGCTTAGAATCCTACTATGTGCCTTTAGAGTGGATAGATCTGAGACATGTCATTAAATGATTCGGTCAAGATCAACGAGGGATTTCCAAGCATATACTCAAAAAGTAGAAGCAGATTCTATAGCAGGCAGGGCAATTTTCTGTATATTTTCCTTCAAGCTAACACTTCACCCGAGAAAAGGAACTTTTGTTCACTTGATATCAAAATTTCACCATGTTACAATCTCCTGTGTTGCCCATTCATGTACTTCAGCAGTTGTCATCTTTTAACTGCAATGACAACAAAATCATCGATTATCCTGATACTTTCCATAGAAAGAGAACACTGGGTCTATAATAATAATAAAGTCTTAAATTATCCTTCCCCAGGCCTCATGTTTCTTAGATTAACCTGTGCAATCACACAGGACACCTAGCCCTGATGATTTTGGACTACAGGTCCTTGCAGATCTTCAGTAAGAATCTAGCTTGCCCCTACTTGCTCTTTATGACCATGAGTTCCCTCTTCTATTACAGATAAGTGGATGGGTATGGAATTTGGCACATTTTCCCCTTGCTCTGTGAAATTCTGCAAGAGGTGATGAAGCAATGTCTGACTGATTAAAAGTGGCACAAGATATTTTCCCATGGGAGTAAGTGGAGGGGCAGGGAAAGAATTTTAGAAGAGCAATCAGTAAAAACGAATGCATTTCTGTGGATAATGCCTCAGTGGCATGAGATTTCCTTTCCCTTTCCTTTTTCCTTTCCCTTTCTCTTTCTCTTTCCCTTTCCCTTTCCCTTTCCCTTTCCCTTTCCCTGTCCCTGTCCCTGTCCCTGTCCCATCCTTTTTTTTCCTTTTCATCAAATGATATGAGAGACTCACTTGTGGTTGCAATCTTTCCAGTATTTTTTCTGAGCCTGAAAAAAATGTTTAATAATGATAAAAAAAAAATCATGTTTCCTTAGGTTCATGAAAAACAAGGCATCCTTCATGCCCAACTCCATGGCTTTGGAGCAAATAAACAAGCAAATAAAATGAACACATTTCTGGTTTGTTGTTGGGGGGAAAAGTTCATACTGGGATCATATCGAGGGAAAAATACAACTTGCCTATGAAAATGATTAATTCAAGCCTAAGGCAAATGCATGACAATTCTTCATTTACCTGAGAAAGACAAATAGATCTGAGAGATACTGCACCCAAGGAAAATCCCAGTTCATATGTATTTCCATAACTTCTTTACCATAAACCAAATATAGTTAATTAAAATATTGGACTGAACCTGGCTGTTTTTATAGGTTGCCTCCTGTCACTGATCAAAACCACTTTCTCCTCTTTCAATGTTTTGTCTTATAAAAAATTAACTAGTGCAGGTTTTTTCCCTGTTTTGCCTGAAGCAAAACAGTATGTTTACCTGCCAAAGGCAACGCTTTTTGAATTTACTTTCTTACGAAAAGGAGCCACCAGTGCTCAAAGCAATCAACATGAGTTCTTTTTTTCTTGAAATGTTTTTCTGAGCAGCACAAACTCACTTGACATCTGGAAAATTCCACCTGTTCTGTTCACTAGCTGATCACTATGAAACATATTGCAAATAAAAATGTAGACTGAAAGAAAGATGGATGTGAATGTATCTATGAGTGCATGCATGAGCAAAAGAGAATTAAGGGAAAACACAGTAAATAATGAGGGCCAAAACCTTATCAACCTATTAAAGTATGTAATTTCTTGATAGCATTTTTCAGCAAAACAAATCAGTACGAATGAGGATGACATACCTACTCATCCACATATTTGTTGGTGAGATTGATTGATTTAAAAATTGGAGCACAGGCTAGAAGACACCATGAAGTACTTATAAATACCTAGAAAACAGCACAGAGAATTAAAATCAAAAAGACACTTTGTTTTTCATTCTTGATTTTAGCAATTGCATTGTTACTTACAGGCACTTCATCCAAAACACCAAGCCATAGCTTTCAATATGTTGATTCACCTCAGATAAGTCCCAGGATCCCCACTTTGTTTTATTAACTCTAGGGTACATCAATCAGGACAATAATGAAAAATAAGCATTTAAATTAGGGATTTTTAGGAAGAGTGAGTTTTCACCTCCAATCCATTTTCAGGAATGCTTCAGTGCTTTTCAATGGCCTTACAATGGCCCATGTTAAGTTGACTCTTGACAGGAATGAGGAATTGCAATGTGTAAACTGTGAGTAGGTAAACTACTGATCCTATGTCCTCTATATTATCATGACAAAGAAGTAGGGTTCAGAAGATGGTTCAATATCTAAATTAGCAACCTACTTTTTCTCCTTTCACTGTGTGCAAAGCCCATAAGCGTCTCTATGTCAGTCAGTGGTCCTGCATGCAGGTCATATACTAAGCTGGAAGGCTCCAAAACCACTAAGTATATGCACAGGGACCTTCATCTCCTTAGAAGTAGGGTACTGAGATCAATTTTAAGGCTGGTGTACTTCCTCATGCAAGTTCCCTTAACACATGTGCGGATTAAGCCACCTTGGGGAGGCATATGATGAGCAATGGTTTGATCAGTCTATGGGGAACCCCTGGGGTTTAGACTCTTACAAAGTGATTTCACTGCTCTACCATGCCTGGTGAAAGATGGGACTACCACAGGTACATCTGACTGATGCTCAGTCAATACAGTATTGAGCTGATACTAGTAGTTGGGATATTTTGAAGAACTGGCCATTTCAGGGACTCCTTTCTCAGGGGCTACTTATCACAGATAGTGTTTCTAGATTCCCAGATATTAGATGTTTACCTCACAGCAATTCTGGGTTCCAGATTTCGTCTGGCAAGAATGGTTCTCTTTACCCTCTCTATCAGCTACTCTTCACAAAGCAGGATTCCCATAATGATAGAGATTTCCTCATTCGCAGGACATGGTATCCAGTACACGTGGGAATAATCCACATTTCCTTACAATGTCAGTGCTCAGCTGTGCTTGGCAAATGCCACATCCAGCTCTTTCTTAGAGCACACTATTTTTTCTTTCCTTGTGTGAAATTCTCAGAGATACAAGATATATGACCTCTAACACGAAAGGGGAGTATGGAGTGTGTGAGAGGGTATTTGTAATAACTAGGGCTGTGAGTTGAGTGATGCCTTAGTAAATCAGCAGGAATTACCACTCCCAAGTCAGCTAGTAGTTTATGGTGTTCAAGTCCAAGTCTTGTCTAGTTTCATAGCATCATAGAATCATAGAATAGTTTGGGTTGGAAGGGACCTTAAAGAACATCTAGTCCCAACTCCCCTGCCATGAGCAGGGACACCTCCCACTAGACCAGGTTGCTCAAAGCCCCATCCAACCTGGCCTTGAATGCTTCCAGGGAGGGGACAGCCACAGCCTCCCTGGGCAACCTGTTCTGGTGTCTCACCAGTTGCACTGTAAAGAACTGCTTCCTAATAACAAATCTAAATCTACCTTCCTTTAATTGAACCCATTCCCCCTTGTCCTATCACTACTGGCCCTCACAGAAAGTCCCTCTACAGATTTCCTGTAAGCTCCCTTGAGATACTGGAAGGTGCTCTAAGGTCTCCCTGGAGCCTTCTCTTCTTCAGGCTGAACAACCCCAATTCTCTCAGCCTATTTTCAGAGCAGAGCAGCTCCAGACGTCTGATCATCTTTGTGATCCTCCTCTGTACTTGTTCCAACAGCTCCATGTCTTTCTTACGTTGTGTACTCCAGAACTGACACATTTCTCTTACTCTTTTCCATTTCCTATGTTTTAATAACATGTTGAAGAATATGAGTTGTGCTGGATAGTTAAGCACACTGCAGAAACACAGGGCCCTGATTTTTTTTTTCTGAATTTTGGTAAAAGGCATAGTAGATCAGCTGCAAACAATCAAATGGTCTTTACTGAAATAATGAGGGGCTCCTCTCATGTCCGGTTGGTCTAGCAGATTCTCTACAATGAGATCTAGTAACCCACATAATGTCTTTGGGGAGAACACAGGCACCTGGATCCGATTAATTGCTCAAACTTAAAACTTGCCAGAATTAAAAGTAAAAGAGACATTCATCCAATCAACAGATACAGCTGCAGTAAAACACTTTTTAGGATTAATGACCTACCAGGATCAGAGCAGATGTAGGAAGTAAGGACCATAAGAAATCTGGGAAGCAAACAGTCAGCATAGACTGTCTGAGTAACTCACAACACAGTGGTGATTTGAGCTGACAAAATGTTATTGGAGGGATCACTCTCTTCAACACTGTTTGCTTTGGGAAGTCAGGGAGAGATTTATTATGGCTGAAAGCCTTTACAGCTGTCAGATATAAGTGCTGGTTAAAAGGAGAGAATATAGTAGCTTGAATTAACAATGGGAGCTTGGGTCTGAATACTTGCGAAAGCACAAGGTTTTATCTGACTGAGGGTATCATCAAAATCTTGCTTGGAAATGCATTACTTTTAGATCACCTTACACACTGCCAAGGTGTGTTTATTTTTTGTGCATTGTGCATTTATTAGAATATGTATTAGTGACAAAGAAGCAATGTTACCATCAGACTAAAAGCTCCTAATGAGTTCCCCAAGCTCTGTCTTTCTTACAGCATCACTATTAGACATGTGTTTCTTCACCACTGACTTTAATAAGACTGAAGGATATGGATAAACACACACAACTAAAGCACTGAACAGGGATATTACCTGAAAATTCCTTAAAATGCAGCTACTTCTGTTCAACACTGATCATTATTTTTTGGGGCCAGACCAGAGGAGAAAATATTTTGGGTTAAACATAACATATACAAAAGTTCAGAGCTTTCCTTTATATAAACTCAGCAGCAAAATGTATAGCTTTTTATTTGCTTTGGAAAAAGCATAATTCCACACATAAATAAAGACTCTGACATCTGAAGCTGTACTTTTAAAAGGAAGTGGATGACTGGTGGGAGGAATCACAGTTTAGATTTTAATGGTGCTTGGGCCCTAAATACACTTAAAGACCTGGTTACCAGCCCTTCTCAGAATATATTCATGTTTCTCAGGAATGTGATCTCTTGTCTTGTTCATTCTCCTTTGCTCAGATGAGTTAATTCAACAGTTCTGTCAGTCAGACTACCTCAATATAATGACCAACTCTCTCTTCAGACAAATGTGGATACAGACACATCATATATACATACATACACATCTCATAATAATGAGAGGGTGGGATACAGAAAGACTCCAGAGGAAGATGCAGAGAATTGAATGCAGGGATGAAGTTATATTTATAGCATCATATAGTTATTTAGGCTGAAAAGGGCTGCTGGAGATTTGGACCAATCCTCCTCTCAGAGAAGGCCCAAATTAAATGATATTTGTTTGTTTGTTGCATCCTAAAATAACAACAATGCTGCATCCAGATTCTGTAAGTACTGAGAGACACATATTTTGATTTTTTTTCCATCGACTTCTCTTTATCTCGGCCACTGTGTCCATTTCTGCCACAACTGAAATAACTGAGTATTTGGCCACTGACTTGACTTGTTTCTGTTTCTGTGCATGCTACAGAACTATCTTTTCTGTTGAATAGCCTGAAATCTTATTCATGGAAACACAGATTAGCTGAGGTTGACATGGGCCTCTGGAGGTCATCTTGTCCAACCCTCCTGCTCAGGCAGGGTGACCCAAAGCAAGCTGCCCAGGACCATGTCTAGGTGGCTTTTGAATATCTCCATGGGTGAAGATTAAACAAATTAGCCAAACAATTAAACAATCAGTCAAAAAGAAGGAGGAGAGGTGGAGAGCAACTCCCTCAAAAAGTGATGTGACCTATAGACACCAAAATGTTCAACTGTGATTAGAAAGCAGTCCAAAGTCTAATCAAAAATCAAGGTACTTCTAGGCAAACTACATTACCCTCCTCTTTAATAATAAAAAAAGACCTTTGTTGTGCCAGATTATCCAGCATTAGAAGTTCCCTTTAATAAAGCCTATTTTTTTCCATCATACTTATTAACACTTCCAGGAAATAAGAGGGCCCTGAAGTCTGCAGCAAAGCAATCCTTTAAAGCTCATGAAATATCTGTACATTCTTTATTATTAGAAGTGACACCATTGTGCCATCCAAATGGAGGACTGCCAGAACATCCTGCCAGTCACATTCAGAGCAGCATTGAAAACTCTAACAAAATGCTCTCCTCTCGCAAGTGCTCTCCCAGTTCAGCTCACAAAAATAATTTAGCGAGAACAAGGGTTGTCTGAATTATTAGTGAGCTGTTGAGCAGAAAGAGATAGCTTATAGTTGCAGTTGGCATCACAAGCTTTTGAGGTCATGCAGCAAGCTGCTCTCCTCATACAGAATTGCTTAATGTGCTGGGTTTGTTTTATGGCAGAAGTCCATTTTTAAGAATATAGACATTATTACAGATTTTATATGAGAGAAGGTGTGTGGTCTAATGAGTTAAAAGCTTTGGCACAGATTGACAGTGTGACCAGGCAATGTGTCTGTGCCTAAAGATTGCCAAGTCTTGGGCAAGGAGGGAATAGCTTCTCATTTTGCATATATATAGTTCCTATCACAATGGGAGCTCTATCCCCTGACAGCTAGTAATAAAAAACCCAGTCTGCTTCTTACTTTGGCAGTTTAATAAAGGGAGGTGCCAACAAGTCACATATTTGTTTTCTGTTAACATGTGATATATATGATTATCATATTTGCTTGCATAATGGTTGCTTATGTTTCCCTGGATTTCTCCCTTAAAACCAATAGCATGGCCATTATTCAAAGTGTTGCTCATGACCAGTCAAAAGGTGCGGTTATGCAGCAAGACCATTGAATGTACGAGGCTATTACGCAAGCAAGCACGGTGTTATTTTAACTTGCTATTTGGCTCAAAACATGTTGGCCAGAATTAATTTGAGTTGTGGTAGGTGTCAGTAGATTCAGCCTAGTTGGTGGCCTGTAGTTGCAAAAGTACTAGAAACAATAATAAAGCCAGACTGTGAAAGGTTGGGTGTTTTTCCTGCCTGCTAAGGACTAAGAGGTTAATTGTGTAAAATCTTGATGTACTTTATTATTTCTCATTTTAATAGAGAGGAGGCTAGGAAATCCAGTGGACAATCAGAGCCCCACTAGACAGGGGAGGCCATAAATAAGTGAGAAGAGACAGTCTTTGAGTTGGCAAGTTTACCATCTGTATGCCAGAGAGGATACAACAGTGGATATTAAATGGACAAGTGGGAGCTGGCCTGGGAGTGTGGGGAATGAGGCAACAATAAACCCAAGTTAATTTAGTGGGATAGAAGAGGTCTGGACTTGTTGCTTGTCTCACCTGAGTACTCCCCATGTGCCTGGGAACAGCTCGTGAGCTCTATTGCAGAGTAAGAAGTTACAGCCTCAAGGTGGGTAGAGCTGCAGGTTCCCCAATCTGGTGCAGAGACAGGTAGAGATGCTCCACATAAACTCAAGATTCAAAGGAAAACCATTTCAAACTTGGGTACACAGAATAAAGTGCTTTTCTGAAGTATCTGCTGTCCAAATGTCTCAAACAACTGTCTTAAATAATCCTAATGCATGAGTTGTTTAAACCTGGGTGTGACCTGATTTACATTATTTTAGCACTAGATTTAACCAAAGAGGGAGACTAATTCTCTTACCCTGTGAAATGGATATTTAAGTTGTTCAGTACTTAAGGCCTTACAGCAATGTTAAGAATGTTGGTACTCTGGAGTCAGGTAGCTGCATTTGTATCGTAAATTTGTTTCAATTTATTATGTATGTAAATATTTGGTGTTTGTGTTCAGTGCACAATCATAAAAACCTTTGGAAAAGATGTATTTAAAATCAGGAAAGCAAACAGTCTCCTTCAGATTGACACTTGGCAGGATAAAAACTGGGACAGTTTTGGCCTTATGTGTGTGTAAAGATGGGAAAGACTGGAATGATGAGTTAGAGAGAAGTGTACCCCAGGCCAGAAGTGTTTGCCATGTAGATTTATTTTACTGTGGTGACAAAAATTGTCGGTTTCTGTTTCAACCAAAACCTGGGGCAATGGTTTGGGTGCTGTGGTAAAGCTCAGTCACAAGCACTTCCTCAGAGGTTTCAGTCCAAATTACCTGTTTTCTTCACAAAGAATTGTCTCCATTTGCTTCAATGTCCCTAGAGGGGTAGGAACAGGTGATTTTTTAATCTGCTCTCCCACTGAAAAAAGAGAGGAGACTGAGCCCAAATGCATCTTAAAACCAAGTGATTTTGATCACCATTCCAGTTCAAGTTCACCTCGCCTTTAGTAGCAATCTTGGTGTTGCACAATCCTCCTTCCATTTATTATTAATTCAGTTCATTTTCATTCAGTTCTTTCTGCAGTTTCTGATAAGATGGCAATAGAACAATTTTTTTAATGAAAATAATCACTTACATGCCCACACACACACGTACAATCCATCACATTGTAACTATATTAAATAGTGGTGCCGTAAATACTGTGGGAAGTAAGTGGGTTTAGAAAGCATGACCTTAAAACAACTGTTAAACAATTTGTTGCTGACAACGTTTCTTTATAAGGAACAAGTCTGGATTTATTGTAGTTAAATGGTCCATTGGGAAGCATTCACCATTTTCCATGTCACACACAGGAAACTCACCACATATCTTATTAAGACAAAATGTGTCCTTTCAGATTGTAGATTTTGAGTGAAACATTGCTCATGTGTCTCGTGAAAATAACTCTGTATTTATAGCAATTCAGATTTATTTTAATATTTATATATTAATAGATAAACACAAGAGTTAAGCAGTTGATGAAAATTGCAAAACTCTGTTTTCTAGCATAGCTTCAAAGTAGAGAATAATAGAAAACTGAGCTATGCTAGGAACAGACCTCAAAACTGCAACAGAGAGTCCAGGCTTCAAAGGTGAGCATAGACAGATGTGACCTGCTCTCCTTCTACTGAGAGCTGGCCAGGCAGAAGCCAGCTCTGGTTAGGAAAAGCTGTACAGCTGTATAAGTTTGCACTATTCTCTCTCAACATGGGCCTCTCAGTAAGGTTTGTATGCAACACCATGACGATACATCCATGCTAACTCCTGAATTAAAGTGAGCTCATGTGCAATGAGGTGATGTTTTACCTTTACAGATACCTAACACAAGAGTGGCTCTGAAAAAGTTGGTTCCTGTTTGCATGAAAATTATGTAGGGAAAGAGTCTGGAGGATTGTTCAGAATTTGGAATAACAGTTTGGCTCTTAAACCCCCAAACCTTGCTCTCTCTGGGAGTCCTCATGGTTGTGCCTGTGCTATTGAACCACCTGCAGCAGGATGGGGTGAAGCATGGCTTCCTCTGGTCTATTCAGTCCAGCCATCACCATGCTTCATAGCACAGATCAGGGCTGGGACAACTAAAACTCTCTCAGATAATGTTTGGACATAATTTGGGGACAGTACAAGCCAAGCATTGTTCTCAATAGGCTATTTGGATGCAGGCACCCTGTTTGTTTTGGGTTTTTTTCTGGAAGGGAGAGTTAGGCATGTGGACATGAGTCAGGCTGCACCACTTGGCCTCAGGGCCAGAGCACAAGGCTTGCCTGTGTGGTTCAGCACCAGAGAGGTACTGTAGGAGTGTTTTCATGTCTCAGGACTCCAGCTGTAGAATAAGGATCACAACAATTCCTTACTAAAAATGAGAGTTCTAAAAATAAGTGCATTAAAAAATAAAAGACATGGATTTCATGGAAAAAAAAGTACATTTTAATGTATACTTGTGACTTGAAAGCATAAGCTTAGAGCACTTTTTAAAAAAAACCCTAAAAACAAACAAACAAAACAGATAAATATTTTTATTCTCTTTACCTTACATTGTTTTTCAAAAATGCTTATGTTAAGCTAGAAAGTAAAACCAATGGAATTTACCATATTTGGGGTTTTAGCATATTTTTATTTGTTAATTATACTGTTATAACTGCAAACTCATGAAACTAGTGTTGAAATTTATATTTTTCTAGTCTTCTGACATACCTGAGAAACCTATTTTCTCTACAATTATTCTGAATTCAAGGGAACTGATCTTCTCCCTTACATTCAAAACTTATTTCACAGTCATTTTTACAGTAAAAGGTTTGACACATTTTCAAGTTGAAAACAAATTGCCTGTAAATAAATGAGAATTATTAATTTTTTTCATTCTTATTTTCAAAGTTCACTCAAAAAAGAGGGCGCAAAAGTGGGAAAAAAAGAGAAGAGAAGAGAAGAGAAGAGAAGAGAAGAGAAGAGAAGAGAAGAGAAGAGAAGAGAAGAGAAGAGAAGAGAAGAGAAGAGAAGAGAAGAGAAGAGAGGAGAAGAGAAAGAATGAAATAGTGCATTTGTCACAGAAATAGGGAGAGAAAATAAATTTTAATGAGATATTCCTACATTATTTTATGTCAAGGCTTCACACTCTGGAGGAGAGTAGGTCTCACAGTCCCAAGCAGGATACTTTTACGTTTGATTGTATGTGAAAATTGGGGGGAATTAGTAACTTTGTTTATGTGGTTTTGCTCCATGTTACAAAACAAATCTCTTTATTGGGTATAAAAGGTGGAAAAGCAGAGAAGGCAAACAGAAAACCAAGCCTGCATGACAATGAGCAGTGGAACTGGCAGGAGCGATTACTTTACATTCTCCTTGCCTGAAATTATCTATTTCCATTCTATAGCATCTTTGTTTGTCATTCCCCTGCTTATGTGGTTGCACATAGACTTTCTTTGTTTCTACATCCAAAACCATTATCGTGTTACCTTTAAAGTTTGGCATCCCGAGACACAGGGGTCAGCAGTGCCACTTTGTGCAGGGTTTGTATGACTTCATTAGCGAAATAGAACTGTGGGAACAGATTCTGGGTGACCCTCAAGCCACAGAGAGAACTGTGGTCCGCCTTTTTTAAAAAAAATATGCCATGAACATCCAAAATGTTCTTTCAAGGGTGTTTTCACTGACAGTCTTATAAAGAAACAGATTTGCAGGGAATATAAGATATATCTGTTTTGCACACAGGGCCAAATTCTGCCCCATCATGAGTAGCTCTGAGGGTGTTGCCAGAGTCTTGCACTTTGCTTGTCTGCTGCAAAAGAGCTACAAATTCCCTCAAATACACAAATTTCATAGTGTTTTGATTATTGCTGGTAGAAATCCTGTTTTTCATGCAGAGATTTAACCTACGAAACCAAATCAGTTGTCCTCAAGTATCTAGAACCATCTTTCATAGCTGGTACCTCTTTCAAATGCAGCTCTTTCATATGTTTCATACATGGTTGCATGTTTTTGAAATCAAGCCTCCTTTAATGAAAGGAGATCTGGCAGCAGGAAATAAAGGTGGAATAGCGTGATATTTTTTCTAACCATGCAGGCTCAGGGAATCTGTCCTGGTATTACTGCATCTCCTATTCTGAGAGGCAAAGGCTGGCCAAGTAGCACCACCACTAGAACTTCCATGACTTTCACACTATTGCGCAGGTGTGTTGTTGTTTTGCTGCCAAATCATTTTCCTCATAACAATTCAGCTTCTATCACACAGAAGGAGGTGCACAAAGGAGAAGTAATTGCAATTTATCAATGCTGAATTGTGAGACAAGTTTTGTGGGTGACTTTTTTTAATGAAGATACTGGAGTTTTACCAGAAATTTCAACATGACTGTAATTCAATCTCTTGGACTCATCACAAGGATAAAGAGCCACTTTGGACTCTGTTTCACATCCTTTGTAGACATCTGTTTATATACTGCTTTGATGTAGGTGCTTTCTTCAAGGAGTAAAACTATTCACTGCACCAAGAATGACAAACTGGATGCTAATGGGACTTCTGGTCTGTAGTTTTCAGCCCAACCCTGTGACATGTGCTAGAAGTGATCATATCTAAATAAGACACCTGTCTCATGGACAGGTAGCTATGACACATTGCACTGACTGAAATTATTAGCTAATGTACTTCAACTGCTGGGTTAAATTCTTATTCTCCCACATAGTTCTCTAACTTTATTTTATTTAAATACATTAAAGCCCATCCTTACTGACATCATTAATGACCTACATAAAATCAAATGTGTAGGAGATCAAGTGGAACAATCAGTGTTTATATTTAGATGTTATTATTTAAAGCAAAGCCAGATCATTACATCAGTAAACAGTACTTTAGCTAGAAGCTTGGTCAGATGATAAACACATAGTTTATTATTAGATAGTACTTTATTATACTTTCAAAGACAAACAAGATTAACTGGGTGAAATGATCATTTTCCACTAGCAATTAAAGTGATGCAATATATTTGGAGCTGAACAATGATGAATTTTGGAGGGAAATGGATTAGAATTTCAACATAGAACTGAACCCAGACTTTTATGGGAAGGCTCATTTTCATACTGTTCACATGGATCTTCACAGCTTACTTCAAAAGACTGCTAATTCAAAACACTGTCTGTTTAAATGATCTTTATTTGAAAACAATATTTATCTTGGATTAAATAAAAGTCCAGCTCTTTTAATATAGCACAAATCATGACAAATCTACTGAAATCAATAGTCAGATTACAGTGTCAAGGTCTGGATCTTCAGAGGGTTAAAAAAAGCAGAAGTAATAAAGAAAAATAAACAAGATTTTCAAATTTCTGGATTAGATATTGAGTGGATTCATATCTCTCCCTAGTGACTACACATGAATAAGGACCCAGAGCTGGATCTCAGACTCTCACTTTGTCTTTCTGATGAAAGTAGATATGTGAATCTTTGGGGCTGAACCAAACTATGAGGTCTGGCTTTTGGTTCAGACCCCAAATTGATAAAAGTTTCTCTTCTGGATTCACTTTCTGTACAGCTTTACCACAGCAAAACAAATGAAGAGCTTTCTAGGTTGTCTCTGGGCAATCCTAAACCCAAATCAAAAGATGCATTTTGTCTTTGTGCATTCCTGAACATTACCTCCCAGTCTCCCTCTGTATGGTAGGAAACCCAGAGTATCAGAGGATTTGGGATAGTCTGCCACTGCAAACACATCTACTGCACCACTTGGGCTATTCACTGACTCCAGCTGCCTTTGAAGTATTTATTGAAAAAATATGAAATCTGTACCTTGCTTTCTTGTTTATGGTTTGTCAAGCTATGAATTAAAGTCCCATAGTTATGCATAAGTCACTGATGTGTTAATTTGGTTAAAGCTAGAGGTGAGCAGCTCATCTTTGTGACTGACAGATACAGTATTAGCACCTGTGTCTGCCTTGCTTGGCTTCTCTCTCTTTCAGTTGTAATTGCATCTAAAATCCATATACGAAGCAAGTCAGAGTCATTCATCAGAGTCAGTCTCTCCTGGAGAAATGGCAGCAATAGCTTTTTGCTTTCAATTGTAATTTAAAAAAATAAATTAGGTTTTAATTCTTGTGCTGATCTGTGGCTGGTGGCAGACAGCAAGTAAATTTAGCAATATTTACTATTTCTCAAGTGTCAGCTATTTCTTATTTAGTTAAATATGTTGAGCTTCATTATTGCAGGATCTGGGACAGTTTTCCACTGTCTCTGGTAGACAATGTGCTGATCTTCTGAAGGATCCCATCTTGAATTAGAATTTTGCAGCCTTGTCCTCTCCAAGTGAGCCTGAGTTTAACACGCAGTTCTAGACAGTTCATCTACCTTTTGTCTATGCATACATGCAATAGGCTCTCTTCCAGTGCAAATCAATGCCCCAAACTCACATCACTACCATTGAATTCACCAGAAGGATAGGGTTGATTTCAGCAGAACTGAGAGCCCCATCCAGGGACCAGCATGTGGTTCATACTGTATATATGTCATTGATAAGAATTTATATATCTTCTTCATCTAAAAACATTCCGAACGTATTTCAGATTACCTCCTAATGTTTAAACTTTACACATATGCTCCCTGAAGATGTGCTGGAGATACAGTAAGGTGTACACTATGGAGCAGAACATAGGTTTGCAGAATGAAAACAGGAAAACAAGTTGTTGTTGTTTTGTTGTTTTTAATACAGGGATTTGAACATCTACATTTTTCTTCATAGCATTTATATTTGTGTTTTTGTAACAACTCAGAAATACCTATATATAACTGAGGACAGCGTTCATATATATATAGGTATTATTCTGAATTTTACAACTCAAAATAAAAACCACAACTTTTCCTGTTTTCCATAACTGATCTTCAAAGAATTCAGGGAAATATTAGATAGCTATCAGGAGTTTCCTTAAGTACAGAAATGTTGTCCTCCTCCATCTGACCTGCAAAGGAATTAATCTCACATCGTTTTGAGTTTGAGAGAGTTTTTAAGAAGGTAAAGTAATTTTTTTTTTATTTTCCCCTTTTTAATAGCAAATACTATCAAGAATGTTTGAAAACTTTTAGAATTCCCATCCAAGTTAATCCTTTTAAACCTAGCTATGCTTATTAGCTTTCTTTGAACAGATAAGGCTTAAACAGATGTGTCATTTGAAGAACTGAAGTCAATTTAATAGCAAAGAAGGATACAAAATAGTGGCTACAGAAGGTGAAATGTGCCATTTGATGAAATAGTGGTGATACATTTTTAAATCTCTTCTAAAACTATATTGTTGAAGTGACAGAAATTACTAGTGAGCTGTTATGGTTTTAGGAATTATAGGCATCAACCTATTTAGTGGTGCTAAGAAGCAGCTTGAATCCCTGGCTGTCTCTCTCAAGTCATTTCTGATGGCATGGCAGCTTCTGCAGTTAGCTGTATCTGCAGACAAGAAGTGCCTTGAATTTATCAGCCAGTAAGTTGAAATGTAAAGATAGGAAACCTCTTTATCCATCTTTACGAGTAGAAGGAAATTCTTAAATCATCTGAATTAAAATGGCAATTTTAATTGAGTTCTTGCCTGTATCTTATTGTATATCCCCCCAGACTGTGGCAGCTGAGAAACATAACATCATCTCATTTGGATTGTCCTATTGTGCCAGCGGATGTGTCTGCTGTGGCTAGGAACAGTGGTTTAACAGGGATGCGTAGTGTCTGTGCAGTTGAAAGACACTTCATTAGAAGTATCTGCAGCATACATGAACGGGAGAACTTTACAGTAAGGTCACATTGTGCTGCATTGTCAAGAAAGAGTCAAAGGAAATTTTTCCACTTTGCCACACAAAGCTTATCTTGGAAGGTTATTTACAGTTAATATTCCAAACAGGAGCTTCTGAGTTTCAGAGACATCTCTGAAAGCATGCTCCGGGAATTTAAAGCAGAGGCAGTTTTGGAAACAGGAGAGGTAAAAAGAGCTGGAGGGGGAGTTACTGGCTGAACAGCTTTTGTTTTCTGCCTACAGCTTATCAGACACTCTGGGCCTGACTCCTTAATTCAGCAGCCCACTCACCCTGGAAGAGACCTCAATGGGTACAAGGATGTATCTCCACTTTGGGATTCCTCAGCAGTGCTGAATAAAAAAGCTTTACTCTAAACATAAAATAAGTCCTTTGAGGGAAGCTTCCCCGGAATTATAAATCATCACGACTGCTTAAAATCTCTATGCCTCCTGAAGGAGCTGTAATCAAACAAACAATTTTTGTGTGTATTTTTTCAACATTGTTATACCTGAGCAAAATTCATCAAAACCTAAGTTTCAAGTGGTCCTGTTTTACAATAATCCCACGGGTAACTGGGGGGTTGGGGAATGGTTAACACCTGTGCCAACACTGGACACTGGCCCTTCAGGATCAGTCCAACAGATGAGGTAATAGGGTTTTGCTGAGGCAGAGGAAAGGGACAGAAGACATGAACAGGAGCTGGAGCCAAATTTAAATTAATTAATGTCAGCTAGACTGAAATTCAATTGTGAAAAGTCAATGGCTGGGGCTAGTAAGCAAACTTGGAAACACCAGGCGGGGAAGAGAGTAAAATAATTAGTGTGGATTCCTAAGCCATGCTGATAACAAAGCCTTCGACAGTTTGCAGCTAATGGTACTCTGTGATTTGCCAGAGCTGCTTCTGGGATCGTTTCTGAGTGACCAGTGTTGCTAAACTCTGAGTGGTAATACACACCTGCCTTTGCTAATTCAACTTGAGAACTAGGGTGATCCTTGTTTTATACAAATCCCTAGCTCCTGGAATAAATTTATTATAAGATCACTGCAGCTGCTTCTTAGATTTCTTTTTCCTTTCCTTTCCTTTCCTTTCCTTTCCTTTCCTTTCCTTTCCTTTCCTTTCCTTTCCTTTCCTTTCCTTTCCTTTNAGCATGATCATGTCATTCATTTATTTTGCAATATACTTTTTTAAGCGAACCTCCTGATTTTGAGTGTATGAATTTCACAGCACTGTTGTGCAACAAAAGCTAACTTGGAATAAGCAAGCTCTCCATGACTGAATTTTTTAATATTAAACCTTTTGTTAATTTTCAGTAAGAAAATCCAGGGCCAGATCCTCACCTATTGCCAATGGGGGTTGTGCAACCAAATAGAAGCTTCAGAGAAGTCAGTCATACTATTCCAATACGTGCCATTTGACACTCTTGTTCTGTAGCAGGATTTTTAATTTTTTTATTTTTTTTAACCAATTAAACATTCATGTGCAATTAATTTCATTCATCAAAAACCCAGATCTTGTTGCATGTTTTGGTTCCCTGAGTAGTCAATGGAGAGAGCACCATCTCCTGAAAGACCTCTAAGGTCCCTGGAGATGACCCTTTCTCATCATATTTTACAGAGGCAGCCTGAAGGAATGACTTTGAGAGATTTGGGTTTAATAGAAAGAGTGGAAAAAAATCCTAAGAGAAGTATGTACAAGAAACAAAACTGCAAATTTGGGAGGGTCTCTCCTCTTTGATCCTAATTCAACAAAGTGATCTAAATTTAACAAAAGATAAAATGTTGAGTATGTGTGTTTAGCCTTTGCTGAGCACAAGCAGGCCAAAGGTATGGATGCTGCACTGTTAGCTGAGTCAGACTTCCAGTCATTGTTTTTGGTAGCCAAGGTGCTATTTTACCATGGACACCAGTTTTGAAATCTGTTTAAAAAATATAAGCAGAAAAAGTCCTTTGTGCTCAGCAAGGTGACTGGCAGCAAAAGACTGCCAAGGTCAGCTCAAGGATGCTGTCTGAGTGCTAGCAGTGCTGGTGGGGTGACATGGGTTACAGCCAGCTCAGCGTGTAGCACAGGCTCAGTAACATGGACTATCACTCTGTGTGTGTGCCTGTTCTCTCCTTTAACAGACTAAACACATATGTCTCTTTAGCCACTTAGAAAAAGATGTTATGAAATGGCTTTAGTCACAAATGGGGTTTTAAATGGTTTTAACGTAATATGACAATCTGTTCACAAATCCTGATGTGTTTACAAAACATATCCTTGCTGCCTAATATATTTATTTTAACACTTTATTCAGGCTTAAATGCCATTTTCACATGCTAGGTTTGTTTGGATTTTGCATAAGGTTGTACCACTTACTCAGGAATGTCTGGCAATAATGCAGCATTGGGAAAGAGTTCAACTTTTGTTTGGGTTGAATCACATTCAACTTCTGTTATTCACCATTTAGGACCTGAGTCATCAAATAACAATACACATGTGTTAGGACTGTTTAGTTTCTACTCTCAGCCAGAACAGGTGACCTTCTCTTTAGCATGACCACGGGTAAGAGAAGTCTCATCTGGACAGAGCAGGACAGAGATTAAGTGATTTCCAGCATAATCAAGTATTTTGCCATAGTGCAGTTTTATTCGGTTAGGAACAGATATCAGCAACTTTTCAGTTCAACAGAAAGGTCAGGAATGTAGTTGGATTCCTTCCTAGTTCCATACTTTTTGTTGGTAGTGTCCACGCTTCACTTTTTTTGCTTTTTTTCAGTGGGTGAGATCGTATTCCATCTAGGTGAACAATTACTTGGCATCGGAGCACTGGAACATCAGAGCACTGGAACAGGCTGCCCAGAGAGGTTGTGGAGTCTCCTTCACTGGAGATATTCAAAACCCGCCTGGATGCATTCCTGTGTGATGTACTCTAGATGACCCTGCTCTGGCAGGGGGGGTGGACTAGATGATCTTTCGAGGTCCCTTCCATCCCTTTAGATTCTGTGATTCTGTGATTCTGTTATCGGTTTTATTCATCCTTTCCTAGGATGATTTCAGCACTTGCTATAGCTGTGCTTGACACAAGTAACCTGGCAAATCCTTCAGCCATATGAATACCATAGGGTACCAGATGGCATCTCTTCAGCCACAAACATGATCATTCTTCACAAGGCATTGCCATGTAGTAGCAAATCAGATCCAGAGTTTCTTCCTTCTCAAAGTGCTCAAAGGCCAGCATATCTAAAGGATACCAAAATTATGGATTGAAGATCATGTGAACATTTTGTTTCTTGGATATAATGAACTTCTACAGAAAGGTTAAGCTAGCTTGTGCTGGAGAATGATCACCAGCAACCGCATCTGGCTGTCATGGGCGTTTTTAAAGATCAAAGTGGTCATGTCTCTTCAAGAACTTCTCTTGAGGACAGAATTGACTTTTGGCCTCCTTCAGGCTTTGCATTAGTTTAACTCCTACAATTTTAGAGTAAGCAATAGGCAAGCTGAATACAGAATTTATGGACATTCTCCAGTTTCCATACTGAAATATTTATCATTAGTGAAGCAGAAGAAGGAGGGCAAACCACTGAATTTCTGATATCACCTTTCCTCTTATTATCCTTTCCCCATATTATGAATTTCTCATCTGTTCACTGCACTGAGCAGAATGGACATTTAATAATTCATTTTCGCAGGAAAGTCTACCAAAATGTCGTGACTTCGTCAACAGAGAAATAATAAGTGGTATTAGTTTGAAGGAAAGAATTTCCAGTCCTTACCACTTTCTAGGCCATGGGTAACTTATATCATAGTTTATACAGTATATATCAAATATACCAATTATTATATCTGTTGTTGTGGATCATTTAAATCGTATTTATCCATAACTAATCTTTACTGCTGGTGAGGAGTTTAGCTCTGATGCTAAGCACTGGTAGGGATTTAGCCTTCCTTTCTTCTTGTTTCTCTACGAAGTTATTATTATAAACTCCAAATATACAGCCTATATAAAGAACAAAATAATTGCAAGACATGACTTTTTTTGGCATTTAAGTTAAGGGAGTTCCAAAGGAATTTCATTGTAGTTTTAGTTTTCTTCAAATTTCACCTAACCAGAGCTAACCTGCCCATCATTCATGTTAACATGGATTCAGTACAACGAGGCAGCAGTAGACCACACCACATATGCCACGATGTATTATTCTTTCTAATCAAAGGGTTTGCTTTGGTTTCCAAAGTGTGGGAAACCTGACACAAGATGCCCATTGCAGATAGGGAAGGATCCTCTGCTCTTCAGCATAGTGTAATAATACTAACAACAATAACTTTGATTTTGTTTCAAGACTTCTCACTTGGGATCCTACAGAGGTTCTAGTATCCCGCCATGCCAACATATTATTTTTGGATTGAATGACTAGATGAGCTTGATTTACATCTTATCTCTCTCCATAGCCCATAATGTGTTTTTAAATCATGTCTAAACAATTTACCACAAAAGCAAAATTGGAGGCAGGCGGTGGGAAGTATCTTGAATAAGTTGAGCATCAAAGAGAGAAACCTCAGAGGACGAAGAGGGGTTTATTTGCAGCTGGCTGAGTCATGTTTCATGTGGGGTATCGTCCCCTGCTAATAATAAGCAAACTGCTAAAACACTATTCCACACTTCATTAACTTGTTCAGTAAGTTACTATGTCCTGTGCAGACATGTTCACTGGTAACTTCTTTTCTTTAAGAACATTTCCCCTGATAGGATTTCAGATAACATTAGAAAATAGCTTTTTTCCTACACTTTTTCTGTCTTATGTCACACAGCCAAGCCTCTGAAGAGGCTTCCGTTGTTGTGCTGTGATGTAGACTGCGTGGTGTTTATGCTGTGAAACTTCAGTAAATGTCTTCAAAGAAAAGTGATAATCGCATCAAGTGAATGGATGCCATATAATAAAAAATATTGATGGTGCTAGTAAAGATTGTTAAGTACTATGGTTTCTGCATGCAAAATGGGGATTTGGGAAAAAAAATCCCAAACAGATTTTAAGCAAAGATTTTGTTTTCTTTGGAAAGTTTAGAGGTTTTTTGCTTTTCTTACAGAATATTTGTATTTTGTTGTGGATTTTATTATAATTATTCTTTCATATTTAATATATTATCTTTCCCTCAAGTGTTTTTTTGGCCAAAGAGGAAAGAAAAGGAGAACAATGTTAGACAATAATGTTTTAGAATAATGCTAAATCAATTTTGGGACTTCTTTTTCAGGAACAGTATTTCAGCCTTTGAGATAGCTCTCACTAAACCCTCAAATATGTAGGCACGTGGAATTACTAGTTACATCTGGGAAAAACTGATTGACTCTTTAGCTAATCAGGCAAATGTTTACCAGGGTGGGGGACAATGGCTGTCAAAATTCATGGCTAGTCAACTGTGAAGCCAGGTCACCAGATTTGGTTGCATCTGCCCTGATAATACTGTAACTATATAAATGAAAACTGTTATATAATTTGAGGATGGAGAGGAGAGAGGTTTATAGGAAACACTACCCCTTAAAATGCTCCCTAGGATGTGGTTCTGCAGCTCTTAAGAACATGCAGTGCTATTGTTTGAAGGATGTATTTTGAAGAATTGGTGCACAAAGATACATGCCCCTTAGCGTAGATAGCTTATCCCATTTGTATGAAAATATATTAATCTTAAATGAGTGAGGGCTGGTGGGACTGACTCGTGTTGGTGATGATGGGAGACAGGGCAGTGTGTCCCTTGTTCTGTGATGAGAGTAGATCCATCAGTTTTGCAGCTATCCAGACACATAAATAATCAAGCATTCAGGTCAGCTATGGCTATCAGGTCATGAAAGTAGACATGCAGACAGAAAAGTGCATGAAATGGTGGCCTAGGACTTATCTGTCATGATTGTCGCAGCAGAATAGGACCAACAAAACCACTCTTTCTTCTGCTGTCTGGCTTGCATTGGGCCAAGGCACTACACAATAGATGTTTTATGTTGCATTCTAGAAAAAAACTATCTTTGTTACTCAGTACTTGTGTTGAACAGTGACAGATTTTAAATAATAATATTGTGACTCCTAAGAGACCACATTCAATGTCTGAAGTACACTGCCTGTGAGACTGTACCTTATCTTAACAAACATTGTGATTCTCCTTAGATAACTGAATATCAATTAAAGTTCCAGAGGGTGTGGAAAGCAAAACCTGGTAAAGGACAGAAATAAAACAGAAAGAAAGGAAAATTGAATTTGTGATCAAAATAAGAGGTAACTCCCATGCTGCCAGCTTTATTCTAAAAAAACCCCCAAAACAGTGGTCCTGTATTTTGAATATTGTGGTTGCGATGAAGGAGGTGAAAGTTCCTGTACTGAATCAGACAAAAATTTATCAACCTTTCGTCTTCCCTGTCCAATGCAGTTTTCTTACCTGTGTATCCTGGTGGTTTTAGGAACTGGGGTACAGAAGTTCTGAAGGATGATTGCCACTTTGATGAAGAATCCCATCCTTGAGAAAGAATACTTTCTCTCTATGGTCCACATTTGTAAGCTATATTGTTTTCAAATGTCAGTGTTTTCTGTTAATAAAACAGAAACATTTGAAAAGGCTTTATCTGTTTTATATAATCCCAAAAGGGGAAAAACAAAACAACAAACTAACCAACTAAAAAAATTGATGAAACAAAAAGAAACCTTCCCATTTGTACATTAGGACACTTAAGGCTCTTTTAAGCAGACCTCAGGTGTTTCATCACTAGCTGATGGGACTTCTCACACTAGAACTTCTAAGGCACAGGACATACAGCTTTTCCTGAGATGAAGTCCCATTGCTTCTCAGTAATGGATCCGAAGTCCCACATCTTCTCAAAGAGCTGGATTTATCCTTAATTGTAGTGACATTAGCACTTCTTCTCTGAGGGTCAGCACTAGAGGGCAATACAGCCACACACTTAGCCATACACCAGTAATTTTCAGTGGACGGTATTTGCTCCAATGACATGAAAAAGGCAGGGTGGAGATGAGTTGTCAGAACTGTGAGTCAGAGAGTAAACTGGTCCCTCCTTAACCACACTGAAAATGCCAGTCCTCTGCCATGCAGGAATTTACCTTATCAGACCACTATCAGAAATTTACGCTGGGCAAAGCTGCAAGATAAATATCATTAATTCCATTATTAGAGATAAATAATATAATACAGAGGAGTTTCACAATGAACTTGGAAATTAATAACTTGTATTGCATGTATACTACATGCAACCAGTAAATCCAGCTTTATTCTGATTAATTTCTAAAAAATTATTTCAAGACTGGCCAGCTGGATAAACACTAGCAAAAAAAACCTCCTCAGACTAATAAGTAAAACTGATATTACTAATGTCAATGTCTACTCTGGGTGCCATTCTGAACTTGGCCTTGCCCTCTACTTTACTGAAACTCTATACGTAAAAATGAAGAGATGGCTGATACAGGACAGGCTAAAAAGTTCAATCTGTTGGGACCAGGATTCATTTCAACCCATCAGTGTTCATTATTCCACTAAGTGGTGACATAATTACAGAACTGAGATCCTCAGGGACTCAGCTTGAGCTGGCCCCCATTTGCTGGCCTTCCTGCAGAAGAATGTCAACTCTGCTTTAAGCCAAGCAATGGGATTGCAGAGACGATGGTCAACTCCATGACATACTGAACATGAACTTCTTTCCCAGAAATCTCTGTCTCCCCTACTAGACTGATTTTAAAGCTCAGGGAAGACTGAAAAGAAATAGAGATGAAGTAAATGCTGCCCAGTCTGTTATGCATAGCAATGCTTTTCCCCCTCTGCACCATAGTAGCACTCATTTCTTCTATCATTATGACTCTACTTTTCATGAAATATAAATTCACCACATAGCCAGATAGTGAATTGCACTTATCTAGTTATGTTTTGGTACGGTTGTCTTCTTAATTTAGCAGGCATGAATCCCTGTATTGATATAGAGATCAAAAATGGAAATTATATACCATGAAGGGGTCTGGCTGAATATTTTTAGAGAGGTTCATACGTATGGGCTCATCATGACGCAAAACCATATATAAGTATTCACTAGTAAAACAATGGAGATTGAGACCTGCAGAAATAAGGACTTTTGACATCTTTTTCCTGTTTGCATAGTGGAACCATGTCAGGTTTGCTGTTTGTTGGACTACATCTTTGTAACCAAGTTTGGATTGGTACCTGAATGTGTTTACGTTTGAACCTGGCATCAGGTGCATCAGTATGTCCTACATACACAGGGAAAACATGAAAAAACTCTTCACTGTTGCTTAAGTAACTTGGCCACTCAAATTATTCATTTTATAGTGCAGTGTTTCTACAGCTCCCTGCTGGCTTTATGTTGCCTGCAGCGCTGCTTCAGCACAAATATATATTGTGATTTCAAGTTAATAGAAACTCATGAAGGCCAAAAAGGCCATAAGTAGCAAGCTGTAACTCAAGAATAGACAGCCTGAAACCCTACAGTTTAAAGGACTCATTATAACTGAGAGAAAGCAGAGCAAATACCAAGTCAGTATGGAAGAAGCTTTAGAGCCATATAAAGGCAGATCATTGCTTAGGATGGTATACAGTGGTGAGTCTTTTAAACATCTCCAGATCAGTCTAGAACTTTTGGAGCAACAAACTGGCAATAGAAAAACAAGTTATGAATTACTAATAGTTACTTCTAGGCAAGGCTGACTGAGCATTGACATATATTATCACAGCATAAGTGAATTTTTTTTGAATGCACATTCTGAGAGATATGTTTCATAAGGTGAAAGTCCTGATTTAGTCAAACAAGCTGCAACACTTCTTGCAGAGGTAGCTGAATGAAATGTAAGGGCCTGCTTTGTATAGAAGGTCAGACTAGCTGATCCAATAGTCCATTCAAAGCTTAAACTCTCAGAGAGCCTATAGTCTGAGCTACAGACTTAAGCCTCTTACTGGGAGTTGAAACAGTTTTGTATTGTCCACAGACCACGTATAGAGGAGAAAGCAGACCAGACAGTAAGCAGTGCATTGCATATGCCAGGGAAGATGCAATTTGAAAAGGAATCCATACTTTTACTGAGTCATAACAGAAGTTTTATTACTACCTCTCCATGTGTGGGTATAATACCTTATTTAAAGTTGGAAATGCCAGGTAACTCAGAAGTAAAGATTACAAAGCAGAAAGACTTTAGAGTGGTTAACAGGATAGCACACCCTCTGCCAGAAGATGAAAGGAGAAAATCAACAGAAATGCAAACACTTAAGAGTTAGCTGCTATTGTTGTTTTTAAATTTGCCCATCCTCAATGAATATATACACGGGAGGTTACGCTGTCCTATGTTTGTTCATCCTGGTCTTTCTCAGCTCATTTAATGCTTAGATGCATTAGAAGCAAATAGCACTTCTTTTTTTTAAAAAAAAAAAAAAAAAAAGGAAAAAAGTCACCTCTGATTTGCATCAAATCAAAGGAGTTTGTAGCTATCTGAAGTTTCTACAAGTGGGGACTTCACTTTAGTAATGAAGTTTCAATGGCTTATTTCCTGGTACTTAGAGGAGATTTGTGCTGCACCAGTAGCTTGTTAAGTTGTTACTCTGTTTTGTTAGGTAGTAATTTCTTTTAATGTGAGTTTACTTTGTCTTGCTTTGTTTGCTGTTATTTCTTGAGTGGGTTTGGTTATCTCCTCCTTAAAGAGATTTCAGACTGATAGTATTTACCTAAGCGAGCCATGGACATCATCTTAACCTTTAATGCCTTTGTCACTTGACAACTCTTTGGAAGAACGTACTTTCTAGTGACTAAATAAATGCTTCTGAGTTATTCGGTGAGTGTGAAAAATTTCTTAAGAATTACATGTGAACATGAAGGTTAATATCAACATATTAAATGCTTTCTAACTAAAACATCAAAAATGTATGTGAAAAGAGAAAGTGAAAATAGTAGGCAGGCAGAATTTTGTGGTGGGTGGTTTTTTTCCCCTGATGTTTGCTCCAAAAGAGTAAGATCCTCTTTCATTCTGTTGAGTCCCTGATGTTTGCTCCAAAAGAGTAAGATCCTCTTTCATTCTGTTGAGTCCCATAAAAAACAAGACTCTTGTATATTTACTACCGTATTTGTAAGACACACCTAGCAAGTAATGTGTATCCAGCAAAAGCAAGGCAGCTACAGGTTCTAGATGCCTTTGAAAAGCTCAAGAGCTGCAGATAAGCCAAATGCATTGACCTGAATGTACAATTCGGTGAACATCTGAGGAAAAAAATGAAATAATAATTTTCCTCTCAATGAACTTTTACAGCATATTCTCACCAGATTACTTTTCTGGTCCCAGTTTTCACTAAGAAACAAAAGACTTCGGCAAAGGTGAAAAGCACCTAGTAAAGAATTCAGAACTTCCATGTCAGGTTTTGGTGTGAGAGTTTGAAGCAGACTGCTGGCCACAGCAGTGGGAAATCTTATTCTAACAGATGTATCCCTCATGAAGCTGATTTATATGGTCATTCTGACAAAGTTCCTAAGTTTTACAATCATATTCCTGGTTGCAGTTACAGTAAATTGTGCTACTTACAGATAAATAGCAATGACATGAACATTACATTAATCTTCAACTCTATGTGATTTATTCTGTTGTAAAGAGAAGTCCAAGCAGCAAGGACACATTCGTGTTAGCAAAGCTGTCATGACTCCAAGGGTGATTGACTGCAAGGATTTGTTGTCTCAATAGATCAGATCCAATGCCAAAGTTAGGTGGTTTGAAGTATTAAGTGTTCTTAAAATATTTAACTTACTTTATCAAATGACTTTTTAAAGTAAAATATAAAAATCTGGGAGCAGAAATCAAAGTCTAAGACTCCTTTCTAGTTGGACAGCCCATTGTCCCTGTTCTACATATTAGCATCTTCTGGAGTTTTAGTAAAGGATATGGACAGAAATGGAAATTTCATGGGTTAGCCAATTCCGGCCAAATAGAAAACACCAGCCAACTTTCATCTGAAATCTGAATTTCCATAAAGAATTGAAAAACCTACTCTCTTCTCTTTCTTTTCTTTTCTCTTATTATTATTGTTATTATTATTTTATTTTAATGTACAGACTTCCCTGTCCCTGTTTCTCCATCTTCATCACTTTTTTGTGAGATTCACTCTTGAAGAGTGAAAGATCCTGAAGATGGTTTAATTAGGAAACTTTTGTACTACGTTTGACTGGGAAGAGCACCTGAGCACCCAAGCACCTAAAATTATGTTGCACCATGTTTCAATTTCAAAGTATATGTAAATGTTAAAAAAATCCCCATTACCAAAAAAGTTCTGGAAATTAATATTTGTTCATCATTATTTGAATCTCAGCTGCATAAGAGAAGTATTGAGCATTCCCAGCTGAAATCATGAGCATCTTCTAGCCCTTCTTTCTCATCAGTTTACTGCCTTTGTTAACCACTGTGTAGGCTCAACAGTTAATCTTCCTTCTTTCACTTGGAGAACATAGGATCAAAACAGACAAAAAACATTAACAAGTAGCATATTTAATAGGAGAAAATAGAATTACAGGGATTCAGTAACCTGCCTGAAGTCACACTGGAAGTCCACTTGCAAGACAAAGACTCAAGCCTGGACCTCATATCCCAGCCTACAGCTCAAATTTTTAGGTTATTTATTTATTTTATTCACACATTTCAAATGTAATAGCAACTACTGTTGAAAGTAGAAAAATACTGAGATATTTTTTCCTCGCTCTACTGTACATTTTTCAAATCGGAAGCTCAAGACTTTAATGAATTTGTGATGATTATTATTATTTATTACTGTAAACTGGTTTATGCTACACAATCTGAGATTGTATTATCATAATGAACCTGAACAGAGCACTCACAGTTCCTCCTACGCAAGGGAATTAAAAATTTCTAAGAATCTGATTTCTAAGTATGTTCTTTGGTGAATACCAAAGAAATATGAATCACTAGTTATGAGTCACCTGAAAATGTTACAAGGCATATGACAAGAGTTGTTCACGTGAAACATTTTGCATGAAAAAATGTGGACAGCTGACTAGGTCAGCAAAGTGGCTGTGAAACCTGCAAATTTCCACTGAGATTTTTTTTTATTATTTTCACATGTGGAAAAAAAAAAAAGTTCTTCTTTGCTTAAGACACCGGTGCAGTGGGAAATGTGAATTGTGAGTAGCCATATTTATACCAAAGCTCAGCAAAAAAACCCATCCCTGTCAAGACCAATTTACCACACCACAAGCTTTTTAATAGATGTGAGAAGCAGGTTGATTCTGAAAACAAAACTGGTTAATAACAGGTTTTCTATTGTTCTTACCACATTAATGCCATTGAAAAAACAACCAGTATATCTGTCTTCAACTCTCTCCTTATTACATGATTCACTGTTGTGTCTCCTCTGTAATTTTGATATACCTGAGCTAGCTTTACAGTAGGTCTGTAGTGTGGTCTGTACTGCGTGAATGGTTGTTGTTGGTACCTATGTGAGCCAGTTTAGAGATGTCTTGGGAATCTCCACCAAAACCACAGTCTCTTTGGAGCAGACATGCCCAGAACATTTTGTCGATTTATTCACACCCTCTGTAAGACAGAGAATTAATATCTTCTGTCAATCCCATTTTGGAGATGATAAACTCTTGCCTGGTGAAATGGTGGGGCTTGCCCATAGTCAAACAGAAAGTATGAGGAAGAGCAAAGACCTGCCCCCAAATAATCTCAATCTTTCTTGAAAAAATGCTTTGTTGTCATAGTATAGTATCCCCAGATAGACATCAATTCCATGTGACTCTGGGAATATTTTAGCTATTAATTTTTTGCTTGGGAGTCTTTAAAAGACTGAATTTGAAAAGAGAAAACTAATCTGATTAACTGCACTATGGATAAAGGTTCACCAAGGTCAGAGTCTGACTTTGCTGTTTGACAGACTACACAAGTACCAAAAAAAGGTAACAGAAGTGTTTTTGGTTGTCTTGAAGCCAGGGAAAACCTATCAGCATTTTTTGTACACTGATCTAGTGGTCTGCTGGCAAATGAAACAGGAGCAAAGAGGAGGAAGGACATGACAGATCTGACTGAATTGGTCTGCATCTATCATTAAAAGAAAGGGGTTTGTGCCCAGAAAACATCTGAGTTCTGTTACCAGCAAACCACTCCCCAGGACAGATGATGTTGCTCCAACAAAGCTGACATAAATATAAGAAAATGGCTAAAGTTTAGTATAACTTTTCAAAGCATCCATTTTTTTCCCACTACAATGTTTACTTTTCCTTTAATATGCTGAAAATAAAAGATTTCCATCCCAGAGGAAAGTTCTGGACATGCTATGTTATGCGGTAACATTATGCTCTAACATTTCAGTCATCTGAATATTGTTTTTGGGATTATTCATGGAAACTTCACAGTGGAAGAGGAAAGGGGAGGGGAAGTTGCATGGAGAAGGGACGGGGAAAACATCATTTATTAAAGCTCCATTAGCTCCAGAAAGGAACTCTGTGAAGTGCATGAAAAATATTTTGGATTCAAAGACATTTATAATTTGGGTGTCTGTTTTCAATGTCAAGTTTCCTCCTAGCCCCTATCAATTTTTTATTTTTTTTTATTTCTGCAGAGGAGGATAATGATTATTTCAGAAGTAAGTGGGGGAAAGATGAATTGTCTTTATACAAAGTGTAAGTGTTGGGTAAGGCAATTAAGCGGAACAGAAAATAACTGGGATTAAAACCCTTTTTTAGACCCTGCCAGGGCTGAAATTGTTGTCACAGGGAAGATGTGTTTAAGCTCCAGCAAAGTTTGGGTGAGGCAATTGTGAAGATGACTGCCTAACGACTGTAAAACCTTCAAAACAGCGAATGGAGGGGAAATCTTGCTGTGAAGGAAGAGCACCTTCTTTTTTTCCCCTCCTTTGTAATGTCAGATGCCAATTGCACACCTGTGATAAATATAAGCCTACAGCTGCCATTCAGGGCTGGGAGCCTGGGGAGGAGTGGGCTGATGGGGCTCTTCTTGCCCCCCACGTGGGCTCTTTTCGGCTGGGGTTTCAGCTCACAGTTCCAGCGAAAACAGGTGGCGGGGCTGGGATGAATCACTGAGCTGGCAATATTTGAGTCAAGGTTGAGGAAGGGGTTATTACACAACTTTCACGTTTGGGGTGGAGAGCGATGGGTGCTCAGGAAAGAGCAAGCCCACACAAACTCATCGGCTGCTAGGGAAGGTAGGAGCTTTAACTCTTTGCTCTCTCTACCCACCCTCCCAAAGTTTTAAGGAAGGCAACACATAGACGAGGCTAAAATATAAAGAGAATATGTGAAATTACACAATGGTTTGTGTGATGCTGATTAGCCATCATCATCAGACCAGACCTTTTTGTTTTGGAGAACCAACTTCAGTAGGCTTTAAGACACATGGAGTGAGAAAAAAAGGAGAGACAACCCCTCACACACACGGACAGAGGGAGAAAGCAGATTTGTAAAACCACCTCACATCTGAAGTGGGGTGCAGGCTGCTGCCAGAGCAGTTTCCCCTCCCGCTACTTCGAAATATCTCCATTTTGTAACTCAGGTGCAAGATCTCTAGATGCTGCAGCCCTTCCTCCTCTCCTTTATGCCTTCACAAGACCCAGAGTACTAGATCACCCCCAGCCCTCCCTGCTAGGTCAGGATGACAGATCTAAATTACAGCAGTAATGACAGCTGATGGTATAATTAGAGCAGTGAATTAAGTGTGGGAGTCCTGCAATTTGAGAGGTAGCTTGTGACCTCTGGGCTGTATTCCTCATTGATGTGTGCCCTGGGACACCCCTCTGCAATCAGTGGGATGGCACAGGCAACGAGTGAGCACACTTTTCATCCCTTTCTGGCAAAAACACCCTATGTAGGAAAAAAAAAGGCATCATGTTCCACCTACCCTACATTTCAGAACAAAAACATTAGTTTGATGCTGGGCTGAGATATTCTTGTTGTACTCACAGATAATCTTCATTTGTATTAATATTTCATATTAGTAGTGTACAATATTTCTAAATTACTCAAACTCCAAGTTGTGTGATCAGGCACTAACAGACCTCACTGTGACCTTGTTATCCCATAGCGGCAGCCTGAACCTACAGGCTGGCTTCTGGTTCTTGAGATCACCACGGTTGCATACATCTCCTTTGCTGCTGACAGGATCAAAACATTGTTTTTTGCTTGTGTTACACAGTGAGATTTTAGACCCAGAACTTTCTGGCATTTGCTTCTGAGGAGAAAGTGGGGAAATTAATCTGTTCTGTTTGTTCTGGCTTAAATATGGAAACATCTGTTAAACTGTCTCCAATTGCCTCCTGGCTGCACTACAGTGATGACAAATTTTGCCACTGATTACTGAGTATGTTTCATACTTTTTGCATACAAGTTCTGCACAATGCTCAGGACCACTATACCTGGTGGCTTAGCTGCCTACAAAATGATTTGGATTAGATCTGCTCATCAGCCTTGAGCATCCTATTGATGGGCTTCCTCACAGCTATATGTCAGTGCAAAACTCTGGCAGCTTTCCAGAAAGGTTCCAAATATCTATTTATTTTTATATATATTTAAAACATCTATACATTATATATATATAAGCATATCTATTCTTGTACCTGGCCTCTGGGTTTGCTTTCTGACCAGAAATAGCAGAAATCCTATTGCTGAACACAGTACATCGGTGCTAAGCAAGTAATTCAAAATGGAGATGCAGAAAGAAGTACTCCACTGAGCAACCCTGGCAAGGATTGATCAGCCCTTTCCTGGGCTAAGTTCAGCAAGTGGTGGTCACCTCTTTCCCAGGAATCAGAAGACAACCCATAGGCCAGCTCAGTCCTACAAGGCCAGAAAGTATTTAAAGAAGGGGAAAGAATTTAAGGGAGGAAAAAAATTCTTGCAGGTTCTTCTGGGTTGGGAAAAAAGCTCCTGAGTGTCTGAGCAGAGAGAAAATGGAGGAGGAGCAGAGGAACTAATGGGATGTGAGTTTTGGGTCCATGCTCAGAAGTTTGGCTCAATACCTAGTGCCCTGAGGAAAGGGCACTGACATGTGTTATGGGCGGCACTAATCCTTCCTCAGCTGCTGAGGCAACCCAGATTGCAGTGAGCATTTAAGTGGGCTGAGTGCAATTACCTGATCAGCATTAAGTAACAGTGTAATTAGCACTTTTTGGCACATCTTCCTCTGAACATATGGTATTCAATGCTTTTGTAAATAAGATATTTATATGCCACTCCCAGCAATACTCTTAATGATGACTTTAAAAGTTATTTTCCACACTTTCCAGAAGTAGTGCTTAATTTAGGGGTGCTGGACAGTGGGGATTTCTAGTGTAGAGAGAGGTTGAGACAATGGGCTAAATTCTGCTGACTGGTGTAAACTGTGGCTATGGCCAAGAGCTTTAGTGAGACAATTTTGAGGCTGTAGTGGTAGAAGATCATGCATTTATGGCTGATCAAGGAAATTCCTTTTCACATGTGGAACCTGGGGAATTCCTTACTGCACAGTGAAACTGAGGCAAGATACAGCAGAATGGCCCAGGATTATTGAGAGAAATTATATTAACATAAACTATTGGACATTTAAATTATTCAAGGAAGGAACTACATCTTCATTCTGTAGCTGTTTGCTTGGATCTAACAACTTAATCCAAAGTTTCATAATTTGAACAGTATCAATGCACTGCTTCAGTGCACTTGCTGCAATTAGTTTCTAGCAAAATAGCATCCCAAATCATCACCAAAGGTGCCAGTAAGAGGATAAAAGTAACAATCTCAGAATGTTATGATAAGTCACGCTGTATAAACCCTCTATTTGCAACAGAGATGTTTTGCACACAAAATTTTGCTACCTCTATCTATAGCTACTAAAGGTTAAGAGGAAAGTTTGCCTCAAGTTGCTTAATTACAACCTTTCTGCAGGGCTTCTTGTATATTCCTTGGCTGTTTCTGGTCATGTGTTGGATGTTGGAACCCCTCTGGAAGATTAGAAAATGTGATGATTTCCTCTTGTTCCAAGAGAAATGAATCTGTTAGGCATTTGGTGGAAGGCTGCAACTAACCATGAATCACAACTTTTGGTCAAGCACTGTTCAATACCTGTCTATAAAATGCTGGGGGAGAGAGGGGAGAAATGTAATAAACTCTGTGCTTTCTCTGCAAAATTAAATTATTGCAGTGAGCTTTGGATGATATTATAAAAGTGACATAGTGAGAAATATAACTTTTTTTCCCTCTGTTTCCTTGAGTCAGTTGATAATTCACAGCAGTGAACGAAAGAAAGCCGGTGGATAACACATGTTAGCAAGGTCTCTGCAAAATTGCTGTCCGCATTAGGCTTCTCCTTTATCATCGAGATTTGCTGCCAGTTCACATTAAAATTCAGAGTGCTGACAAATGCGTTTCTCTTAACAAGATTGCCATTATTTTATTCTTTTTACTAGGCAGGATCAGGACAGAGACTAGTAAGCATAGTTCCTGGTGCTTCTGAAGGCTGTGTTTTGAGGGGGGAGGACCTTATCATTTCAGGACAGCTACATCCAGTTCACAGGGTTGTGAAAGTCATGTAGCCATCAGCATGAAGAATTTACTTGTGGTCCCTCATACTACTGGAGAATTGGAGGCATCATCTGATATGCTGCCCTCTTCTGTCTCCTCCTCTTTCCCACTCTCCCCCTGACACTGCTACCCAGCACACTCTTTCTAGGAAGGAATTATATTCACAAATTTGCACCTGAAATTCCAAGAGGAGGTCAGGGCCCCACAGCAATACAGATTGTACCCACTCAGACAGAGTTAGTGTTTTGGCTGAACTTCATCTTCTAAGCTCTGCTTTCTGGTCACCAAAAAGGTCTAAGGCAGAAGAAAGATTTTTTAATTTATATTGTTATTATTTGCAATTTGGAAAAAGGGTTGTAGCATCTTAACATGATGCTGAAGTCGCCACCCATTGTGTCTGGTTTCCTTCTGGGGAAGTTTTACAGTTTTCTTATGCTTCTACCCAGACTCTCAGATGTTACTGAGTCACCTAGGCATTGAATTCATATATCACACTGCATATATCTGGCTTTTACATGAAAATGTTTTGCTGTACTAGACTCAAAGTACGTATTTTTTAAAAAAGAAGATATAAATCTTTATCAGGCACACAAAGAAGGAATCAACACAGATTATCAATTTTGCAAGACTGTTAGAATGAGTCTCAACTTTTGATCAAAACTAGTACTTCTCCCACCAGTAGCTCCAGGAAAGCAAAAATTCCTGATTTGGGGAAAGCAATCTTCCACCTGTTTGCAAGCACTGCAACTGTCAAACCTGCATGTACCTGCTGTATAGTCTGGGCCAATAATCAGTGTCTTGATCTCCAAAGATCTAAATGCTTTCAGCAGATCATCTAACATCTCCAATACAAACATCTAATCTCAGATCATCTAATCAAACTCTCTAACATCTCAAACCTTTCTAGCTATTTATGAATCATAGAATGGTTTGGGTTGGAAAGAATCTTAAAGATCATCTAGTCCCAACCCCCATGACATGGGCAGGGACACCTCCTCCTAGACCAGGTTGCTTAAAGTCCCATCCAACCTGGCCTTGAACACCTCCAGGGAAGGGGCAGCCACAGCTTCTCTGGGCAGCTTGTGCCAGTGTCTCATCACCTTCACAGGAAAGAACTTCTTCCTAATATCCAATCTAAATCCATCTTCCTTTAGTTTGAACCCCTTCCACCTTGTTCTATCACTCCATGCCCTTGTAAAAAGTCCCTCTCCAGCTTTCCTGTAGCCTGTTCAGGTTCTGGAAAGGGCTCTAAGGTATCCCTGGAGGCTTTTCTTCTCCAGGCTGAACAATCCCAACTCTCTCGGCCTGTCTTCATAGCAGAGGTTCTCCAGCCCATCTTCGTAGCTCTTCTCTGGATTTGCTTCAAGATCTCTATGTCCTTCTTATGTTGAGGACTCCAGAATTGGACACAGCACTCACACAAGAGCAGAGTATAGGGGGAGAATCACCTTCCTCGACCTGCTGGTCATACTTCTTTAGATGCAGCCAAGGGTACCGTTGGCTTTCTGGGCTACAAGCATGCATGCCACCAGTGCCTATGCTGATAACAAAACCCAAAAAGAGCACTGGTAAGACAACTATTTGGATAGGCACTGAGGCCTAAATTCTCCTCTTGGGGTGGCCATCCTGAGTTGGACATAATAGAGAGCAATCCAGAGCAACATCTCTCATCTGCTGATACGTGGTTCACATTTTTTTTCCCAGTCTTGCAAACTCAGTTCTCATTTTTCATTGACAAAATCTGAAAAAACAAAACAAAACAAAAGCACCCAAAAAATCCCAGGAAAGGAAAAATACTGAATATGTGGACACATTTTTATTCTTACTATTGGTACTGTGCACCAGTGGGCTTTTGATATTTTCATGGTTTTGATTTTTTTCTGGCATCAGAACAGTTAATGTTCAGTTATGGAAAAGGAGAAACCCAGGCTCTGCACACACCATATTTTGTGTATCCCACAATTAGGTATCAAATTCATATTTAGCTGAGCACCAAAATTCTTTTGAGACACCTCTAATTTTCCAGAGGAAAAGAGATTAAATCTGAACTGCTGAGTCTTTTTCAGTTTCAGTGTGATGGTTGGTGAGAGAAGACTTGAAACTCTTGCTTTACACTCACCAATGGCCATAGAGAGTAAGGCTCCAAATAGGTAGTTAAGAATCATTTTGCTGTTTACTTAATATGATAACCATGGCTCTAATCTAGAATTTTAAAGTTTTTATTGCAAGTCAAGCACATAAACATACAAGGAAACTTCTTTTGTATTTTCTCAGTGCACTAGATGGCACTAAAGCATGGCTTATATATATAGGGAGAAAAAATCCCCACAAAAATTGATATGTAAGTTCAGTAAACCTGAACTATTTTGGTCAGGTGTATTTTATGAAAGTTCTTTGATATATTATTTGTAATTTCTCATTTTAATTTTCAGATCATCAGAAACAGAGAATTAATTACACCCACTTTGATATTAAAAGAATTTCCAATTGAAAATAAATAATGCTGGAAAGTTAAAAAAAAACCCTGAAGAAACTAATTTACCCCAGGCTAGATGCAAAATTATTCTAATGTTCAAAGATTAGGGGGCTTGATGCAAGTAAAAAAAGTTGTGTACCAATTACATGGCTTTTTCATGAACTTTAGATATCAAAAACATTAAAGTCACAAAAAAATGAATAAAGTCTTCAGGTTTCCTATACAGAAAAATCATGTTTCATGTTCAAGCAAATACTTTGTTCCATACTGTCTACCAGGCATATCACGTTCAGAACAACAGGTAGAACAATCTTATAAGAGCATGGCACTTTTGGTCCCACATAACTAACAAGGAAACAAAATTAAACTTTAATTTTTCTTTACTTCTCCTCCCTTCAAATGAGGAGCTATGGTTTAACTCGTTCGAAGTTTCTCCTACTGTGTTGTATACAGCACTGTTTGCTTTCTTATATGATCATAATAAACAACAACAAAGGAAATATGAAGGGTGGATCCCTTGTAAAACTAAGCCTTCTAGACAAGACTGTAAAGAAATATGTCTTAGGTCATCTTGGGTATTTTTGCCTGGTTGTAATGCTGTGGGTGCTTACGGAGACATTTCAAGTCTTTATGATGTTTTGATGATTCTAGGATTATTCACTGAGTACTTCTTTTAGAGAAGAAGCAGGAAGAAAAGAACGAGGAGTTAAAAAGAAGAAAAAAGAAGGGTATAAAATGTGGACTGCATTTGAATTTGCTATAGCAGTGATCTTGCATCACTTCATTTCCAGCAATCATATAGAAAAATGGGAGTTGTTCCATTTACATTACAATCACAGAAGTAAATCCAGGGTCTAATACCAACAGCCTGGAACACATACAGAGCAGGCTGTCATGGTTTCGTGCTCAGAACTGTCATCGATTTGTCATCGGTTTCAAAAGCAATCATTTACCTGCAGGGGCTGACAGGATCAGTTCCTCCACTAAGACATGTAGCTTCATTTAGCTGCAAAACCAGTTAAGGATCTGATCCACCAGACATTGGCTCTGCCATGGACAATACTGTTTTATTTTGGGAGGAGAGACCTGTGCATCTCTGTTGAGAATTTGCCCTCATGTTTATAATAGAAAGCCCAGATATATACACTACTGAATTTATTATTTGTCTGTCAACTGAATCCAACCTTGCATCTTGAGAAAAAGTATTTCATGGGAAAAACCTAAAATGCCCTCATGAACTTATTAAATGCGACCCAAGAGCACACAAGTCCTTAAATTACAGTGTTTGCAGCAGTCAGGTCATGCTATTCTGAGGGCCAATATTTTTAGCACCTCTACAGAACATAACTTCCCTGAGAATCAGAAGTTAAACACTTTCAGGACTACTTTGTTTCTCAAACACTCATTTTCCACACTTCAAATGCATATCTACAGAGAAGGAGAGAGACAAAGGGAAATGAACCAATTCAACAATATTTTTTTAATATATCTTTGGCTGATGACTTCACAAAAAAAAAAAAAAAAAAAACAGAAGAAATAAAGTTGCATATTTATTAAGGTCAATTGGCATGATTTCACCATAGAGTTTGGACTTTCCTTTTTTAATTATGATAAATGGCTTTGTCTGTTTCATAGGGATACTATTGATCTAAAACAAACATCTTAAAAAAATAATTACAGATATTATTGATAATACCTCAAGTTATTAAAAATAAAATAATGTTAAACTTCCCAATTTACTTTTTACCATGCTGCCTGCAACTCATTCAGTCTTGACAATTTCACTTTTTTTTCTCAATTGGTTTCATTTGTTCATTCTTATGTGATAAGGTTGCATCTATCAAAGGGGATTTTTTTTTAAAAAATAGTGTCTTAACAAGGAAAAAGATAATTAAAAGCAACCCACTTGTCCTCACTTTCTCTCCCCTTTCTTTTGTGATATATTTTTTTGTTCACATGCAAGGAGAATTACACCATGTAATTATTATACATTCAGAGCTCTTCAGGTGCCTGGCTCTCAGTTCACTAGCTTCACTGCTTTGGCTGAAAGTTTGGATACTTTAGGCCCTCTCCCAAACTCGACAGTGTAGGTCTTCATTCCACCTACTTTCAGGCACTTAAATGGGGAACCTTTTTTAGGAGCAACAGCCCAACTAAATATCCAGTATGAGCCCACTGTACCTAATCTCCACATCTACTGAACACGAGTGGCCCTTCTTTTTTTATTCCTGCGAGGTCCCAGGGCATCTTTAACCAGAGGAGAATCACCCCAAAAGCTGGTTCCAGCCCCAGGGTGGAGAATACCCAATGTAAGAGCACTGTAGGCACCTCTTCTTGAAACTGAACCACAGAAGCTGTAGGGTCAGGAGGATACTTGGGTTGCTGGTGGGATGAAATATCTCTGATCCTGTTCCCTTTCTGTTGACTAAGAGGCAAGACTAGGAAATCACTTTAGATAACAAAATAAAAACCCACACACAGGCTTGACACAGAGTTATAGGGGCTTTGGACTAGTCCCCAGTTCAGCAAGTAATTAAGGACACGAGTATGATTATGTGTATGATTAGTTAAGTACATGTTGTTGATCAATGACCATGTCACTATGTCACTTAGCTGTAGCATTTGTATAACTTCAGGCATGCAACTGGTAGATTGCTTTAGTATTTCAAAAGAAAATTTATATATTTTCCATAAAAGATACTACCAGCTTTTTTAATCAACTAAATTAATTTTTGTAATGACTCTTCCCAAACTGTGTTTATTAAGATTTTTCCTGTTTTTTTCTTCTCCATTTCCTCTTCTTTCTACTTTTTCAACAAAGAAGAAAAGACACGATGGAAAGTTAAAGCAAGACTTGTAACCTAAACTGTTAGCAAACAGTGTTTCAGAGTTTGGTTTCAGGTTTTAATGTTTACCCTAGATGATTCACACACAAATAAATTATATTATTCAAGCAGCCCTATATTAACACAGCCAACAGCTAAGGTCTTAAATAAATATTGAAACAGCATTTTTATTTTTTTTTAAATGTATTTAATTTTTAATTTTAGAAAACAGTTAAAACAGCAACACTGAAAAGGAGACTGCATACTTTGAAACAAAATAGTGCTCATTTCTTTATAATTTAAGTTATATTTAAATACATGCATATAGATTACACTGCAGGACAGAGACATCTTTTCTTTGCATTTCCTTTATCTATTGAAGGAATTCAATTCTGAAGCACTGAGTGCTATGAACAACTAATGAACACCTTCAGAGAACTAAGCAACCTGAAACTCCATGACATCAATGCCATTCTGACACCCATTTATTTTTTCCTGAGTGAGTTACATTCTTACGATTGCTTTCATTACCTAGTTGGAAATGTTATTAAAAGAGGAAGCACTTCTAGATCAGCGATGCTGATGCAGCCTAACTCTGTAAAGTAGGAAGGGAAAAGAATAAAATGTAGAGAAAGATAGATGCAGCATAGGAGGTTGTTTTCTTTAACTATGTTCAGTATGTTCCAGTCCAGCCTCAACTGAAAGGATACAATGTAGGAATTACTGTGTGGTATTCTAAGTCCTGTGTTTGCAGAACATCTGGCTATATCACAACCATCCCCTCTGACCTTAGAGCCTATGAATCAATGAGGGGAAGAGTGGTGAGCTCCAGGGAAAGAAGTGGGTAGCTTGCAAATGTGAGGTTAAGGAGATTCTGCTGTGTGTGTGAGATTTTTATAGACATACATAATGTGTACGTGTGGGTCTATATGTGTCAGAGCATATCTATCTATAAAATAAAAGTTGGTTACAATAGATGTTCTTATCTGACCTACTTAAAATTGTACATGAAAGCACAGTTAATTTCATCTCCCATCTGTCAGATTGATATAAATCTCCTGTTCAGTATTAATTATTGTAATCATGAATATTCTTCATTTTGGGGGGAGACCTGATGATTAAAGCTACTGCAGAGAGAAATCCTGAACTCATTAAAATTCCCTCCCACACCCCCTCACTGAATGTGCGTGCAGCTTTTCAGACAAGATTCATCACTGCTCTGGCGGTCAGGCAGTCCTTTGCACCTTAGGATAAGGAGTGTAAAATGCTACCTCTGTAATGCATTCAAGTTTTTAAACTTAGTTTATGTTCAGTGTGCTGTGAAGTCAGCGGGCAAAGTGGTCTCCATTTTCATCTCAGCTTCACCTAAATGCTTGGAGCTCATTTTCCTTCTGTTTCTTTCTGCTTTTAAATCCTGCAAACTAACTTGACCTCAATAGTTTGTGAGGTGATGCAGGGTGTTAGTGATTTTTTTTTTCTTTTGATGAAATAGTATGTTCCCACCCAAAATTATGTCAGGCATAAGTGTAGAAATTGGGAGTTCAAAACTAAGGTTAATCAGCTGTAGCACTGTATGAAAAACCAATCCAGAACAAAAACTTGTTTTACATCTCTGAGTTCTCTGTTTATGGCTTTAATTCCCATAGGAGGGGATTTCCTTCTAATTGGAGGTGTCTTCTTCCACCATGAAGGCCCTGATGCTCCCAGGCCCTGATGTCTCTCAAGCTGATGTTTCCAAGCATCAATAGGAGTCTCACAGACATCTGTCCCATACTGAACAAGAGGACCTGCTTCTCATGAGATCTGAACCAGATCAATAATCCCTACTTTCAGATCAGTGTATTTGGAGAAAGGAGTGATGAATTTTCCTTTAACTATCAGGAGTGTCAAGAGAATTTAGTTATCTGTCTTGTAGCCATTTTTTTTCACAGGGAGGAGGACACCTGAGTGAAGAACAGCTCAAAGGAATGGGGAGGGGTGCTGCCAAAAAAGATAATTCAGCTTCACTCAGAAATTATGAGTTATTAAGAAGTTGTTTTCACTAGATGATTTAAATCGGTGTCATAAAAAAAACCCCAAAACTAATCAGATACAACTGCCCCCCAAACCAGGAAAGGTACATCCCAGAATAGTCAATAGACTCATAATTACACGTTCAGTCAAGATGTCTCAAAATCAGGTTTGGCTCCCTGCTCTGTTGGAGTTGAAACCAGAACTGTTTCTGACATGCTAAGTGAGTCCTAGAATTGCTGAACTGCTCTGGCTAGAAGATATATTCCAAAAACCAGCATTGTGAACATGGATAATATTTTTGTGGAATCACAGTAATTATAATTTTATTATTTTTTGTTTAAAAACTAAGTTAGGAGGTGCCTGCGCAGGTCTCACTCTCAATTCTTGGAGCCTGATTTCTCACTGTTTCTTCAAAATTGTCTTTCCCATGTACATGAACACTTTCTGTAGTGCAGATAAGGAGTTTCACTTGTGAGCCCTTTAGAAGGTGCTGTCCAGAGAGGTTAATGCATACTCTAACACAGAGATGAATTGGCCATGAGAAGAAGGGCTGCTCAAACAGTACTGAACAGAAATATTTACATCTGCAATTTTTGTCTGTGGTACACTTAAAAAAAAAAAAAAAAAAAGTGGGGAAGAATACATTTGCCTGATTTGCTAAAATTGAAGAGAAAATGTGCAATTTAGACCAGGTAGTTCTAGGTACCCTTGAGTGGCTTCCTTATTCTCACAGTCAAGTGTCTCAGAGAAATATTTAGTAAATAGTCTCTTATGCTGTAGTCAACAACCCTCATACCACCATTTCCAGTGGGAAAACTACCTTTGCAGTGGCCAGCTCATAATATTTGGTTTAAAAAGTACTTGGTCAGCACAAAACATCTTCACTGATTTAGGCATGTATGTCGGGGTGAGATTTGAAGGTGAGATTCTGAAGGAAAAAACAGAACAGTAGATGAAGGACAACATAAACTGGTTTAATCTAGATATTCACTCCCTAATCTCACAAATATCTATGGTTTTCTTTAACTCTACGTGAACCTTCACACAGTGTGTTTAGCTGTATAGTGGACTGTTTTTTCAAAGTCCTTTGCTCTGGGAGGAAAAAGAAAAAAAACCTCTCGTCTCAGAGTCATTCTACAAGCCATTTATTCATCAGAAATAATTGTGGTCAGACATTTAGCTGAGAATGCTGGTATTTGTCCTAATGTTCTGTAAATGTTTATACCAAACTTAAATGAATGTAAATACTCCATCTCTGAGCTCTGTGGTAAATCGTTTGTTCTGCACAGAGAGCATTTGGCGGGGAAGTTATGCTACAGCCCATTCCTACTGAAATAATTGAGACCGATGGCAAATGGCCATCTAATCCCTGAGCTCAAATGTAAATACTTTACGCCATAAGCAAAGCTGAAAAAACCCAAGCCACATTTTGGTCACTTTTGTTCCAGAGAGAAAATAATCTGGACCAACCCTTTCCCTGACACAACTTATTTATCTCTGTGTGCTGCTGAACTCTGCAACCTGATGTATTAAAAGTCAAGTCTAGGCTCTTCCTCTTCTCCCTCCACCTCAGAGCTCCCGTATTTGCTTGTCTCCCCGTGTTTTAGCTGGTGAGTCAAAGGGTTGAGCAGACAGCAAAAGTTTCAGTTTGCTTTGGGTGATACCTTGAATATTTTTTTCACTGCAGGGAAAACTCCCATTGATTTCAAAAGGACTGCAGGCACGAGCTTCTCACTTCAGAAAATCAGAGCTCCCAGATGCAAATTTGAGACTTGCAATAGACAGGTATCAGTTCCAGTAATTAAGTCTCATTTATCTTAACCATTTCAGTACTTAATCAGATAGCACAGTGATAAGACACTAAAAATATATGACAGATAGTCAAGGTCTAGACTTCTCTAATGTGGCAGTTTTTTATATTATGATCTTTCTTTGTATATGCAGATGAACTGCTCTTTTATTAACTTTCCTTTGTAAGCATTTCACACGCAAAAATCAGATAGGGCTTTGAAAAAAAAAAGCTTTCCAAAGTGATGAGAATGAATTAGCCCATAATTGGACTGATTGGTAAAAGTTCAGTACAATGCAATAAAAGTGCACCATTATCGGCATTTAAACTTACTGTGGGGAATTTTTATTGCTGCTCATTTAAAAAAATATCATCTTTGTCTGCACTCTGCAGGGACTTACCAGCATTGAAGTAGGTAAAGAAATCTGTAGGAAGAAAGGTCCTCTCCTACAAATGTAGGTAGAGCAAATGTTTAACTGTTAATATTTATTACTTGAATTACATTAGTCTTTGTGAGCTGTCGTCTGAGTTTGAGGATTTGTATGATGGCTGTTTTCCATAAATCTGCATATTATTTTGTGGACAGAAACATTAAAGAAGAAGTGACCATCACTGCTAAAAAATGAAACAACAGTCTAAGAGTATCGGCATGTTTCCTCTGTTACCGGCACAGAAGAGGTCTACCCAATATAGCAGAGAAAAAGATCACAAGATTTAATGCCTAGAAATTGAATCTTGCTACCACCCTAACAGGAAAACCATCACACATTTTTGTGTTTGAGGCAGATCAAGTATACAAATTATGTGCCTGGACTTTTGTTGAACTCTTCAGCTCCAGATGGGGAGTGTTGTTTTGTCTCATTTAAACACTGCCAGGGAAGGTGCATGGCTTCTGCTTTGCAGGTAATCAGATTCCCTGTGGCTTTCATGTTCCTCTGATTTTCAAAATTCTGGAAATTTTCAAATCAGAAACATCCTGTGATGAAGGTCTATTCCAACCTTGATGATTCTATGATTCCACAAAGGCTGCTGACAAGAAATTTCCTCAAGAAACATACTTCTCTTGGTTCCATTTGGGGTTCCTTATGTATATATCATCGTGAACTCAATGGATGTCAAAGGCCTTTCAGGATCTCACAGTTCATTAAAGAAAGCTTGCCTTTTTTCAACTCCATTCTAGAGTCTTGTAAAAAGAGATGCTTAATGCAACTTGAAGGCTATCTCATTGGGAATATTTCAGGGAAGGGGAAAAGTGAATTTGAAGTGCACATAGTAGACATTCAACTCATTCTTGTTAATGCTAATGGACTTCCCATAGTTGTGTTACCGAAAAGGGCCAGTATTTGGGGTAAACACACAGAACATAAGGGAGCTACCAAGATGAAATTTATATCTTGATCTTGACCTAGAATTTTTCTGTTCTCATGGAAAAGTCTAGTCACAAGTTAAACAAAAACAAAGAAAGTAGGCCTAAGCAAAAAAACCCAAACAACCCAACTGCCAATTGTAATATGCTTAACAGAAAAGGAAATACGCAGAACAGCCAAAAATTTAAAAGTCCCATTTGATGTACAGGAACTCCTACAAGCAGCCAAATGGTGACGAAACTACCGAGCTTCGTGATTCCATTATCGGAACCGCATCTTTTGGTCAAAGCAAATTGCCACAGCTTCTCTGTCTCTCTCAGGCTGCTGATCATGACCTTTGCAGGGGTAACAGAAGGCAAAAAAAAAAAAATAAAAAAAGATTGCAAGCTTTCTTTTTTTATTTATTTTTGGAATAGAAAATTACTTGTTTTACACAGCCTTTTCAGCCCTGTTCTTCAAGTCGAGATTTCTCCATTTACACATGGCTATCACACAAAAATGTCTAGTTTGATATTGTAAATTTTGCTTTTCTAGAAAAAAAATAAAACATTTGCTACAAATAAGAAGTTTGCAGGTATAATTTAAGAATTGCCAGGTCACTTATTAAATTACTTGATACTCTGACTGTAAATGCTGTCATATAGGAGAAGAAATAGCAGGGTCAAGTATTACCATTTATCTTTGCAAAACTAGTTTGTTAGGTAGGACAACTTGACACTTGTGATCTGAGCTTTAAAACAAAAAATTAAATGTTTTTATTAATGTTCATAATTTGTTCTCTAGTGTTTTAATCATTAATTGAGATTTTGCTGGTGAGTGGGCTACTAAGATATTAGTAACATAACTATTATTAACATTGATCCATTAGAGAATTTAAAACTCCATTTTCTAATAACAATGAGAGACTGTAGCTCATAATTCCTTTTTAAAATTTGGAATACCTAACACGGTTCATAAGTTTTCACTTACTGAACTCATATAGTTCCATAAGAATTTCAATTTTTAGGATAGTAAGACTTTAGCACTTAGGATTGCAAAGAGAGAAATTTTTATTACAAATACTCAAATACAAGAAAATAAAAGAAAATGTTTAAATACAGGAAATTACCCTAAATTTACCATTTTTCTTACTTTAAATTTTTTGATTGTGTGGCTCACCTCAAGATTTAAAAAATTAGGTGACTTATGTATCTTGAAAGAGTAAATAATTAAAATTTCAACAGCAAAGAAAGACCCTCTTATATCTTGGTGAACTAAGTCATGCTTTTTAACTGTTCTTTGTAGACTATTTTTGTTAAAACTATTATGATTTATTATTAATTGACCCAAACTGGAAAAATGTAATTTAAAAAAATAAGAATTTCTCACTCTTTTTCTTGTCTTCTTCTTTCTTGACATTTATGTCTTTAACTGTAAAACTATTTTTTCTTTGTCTGACAATCTCCGACTTATATTTGAAACATATTTGAATAGCTTATGACTGTTTCTTTGAGATTGTGTTAAGCTATTGATGACAATTATATCAGAATGCATTTTTAAACTGAAATTCAGAGCATGTCAGAACAGAAACTGAAGTCTCTTATACTTTTGAATAGATTATCAAGATGATATTAATCAGCATTAAGGATATTATAAATGTATTTATATTGCAGGAAAATAGATTCTAAGGCATTTAACACAAAAGATACACTATATTGATTTCTACCAGTCCCTCAGAAATTCCATTCAGTAGTATTTTTCGTCCTGTGGTTCTAAAACAATATAAGTTATGAGGAGATAAGACTACTGCAGTTTTAATTGCCCTCTCTGAAAGGGAAATTACTCTGCAAGGCCTTTTACCAAGTCGTGGTCTGAATGCTTCCAAAGAAGCCACCTGTACTGAAATATTAACACATCCTAAAATTGTGTTATCTTCATCTTATTAGAGAAGATGTGATACAGACACCCTTCCCTGTGCCTTATTCTTACACAGTGATTAAATTATATCACCCATTTTTGTCTGACCATAGATAACCAAAGACCAGAGCTGCAGCAAGACATTTGGGAGAATTTTAATTTGTTTATTATTCTATCCACCCTGTTCATCCTTTGCCAGCAGTTGCTGTCCCAGCAAACTGTCCCAAATTTTGTCCCTGAGCCTTCAACGGAGTTGGACATTAGTGGGACCTGGGAGCCAGGATCCACTGGGTACATTTCCATCATTGTAAACCACAGATCCTCATTTCCCTCCTAGTCCTGGTGCCCTCAGTGTCCAAATCTCACAAAAGTTATTCTGCTCTTGGTTTCTCTTTGGGAGTGAATCAAGTCCTCTGCAGAATTAAATGCAACTGTGGTTCCAGGGACAGCAAGTGAAACACTGTAAGGATGAAATTGCTTCAGATTTGGATAATTTTGTCTTATGCAATCCTCCAACACTATTCCAGTGAGCTTTCTACTTTCACACACCTCACTCAGCCTCTTAACACTGGCCAGCTGGGAAACATACATTTCTAGGTTGTACTGTAGAAATACTGCTTTGGTGGACATCACCAGCCCTTGTATTATTTCAGAAACTTTAAAAATAACCTAGTAACAGAAAAAAACCACAATTATTATGTTTTATGACTTCAGGGCACCCCTCGGGAACCATGTCTTTACAGATGAAAACTTGGGGTGACACCATGCTACAGTGACTGTGTGGTATGGATACAACCTGTCTGGTCTACACACAGACAGCTCCAAGATCTGCAAAACCAGGCATTTTACACCATTTAATGAGGGCTACAGAGACTACTCTCAGGTGAACATATTTCACAACACACATACAGACAAAGCCTCTTCCATTTAGGTTTGCCTCCTTCATAAACTGTCTTTGTTAAAGACCTTGTCCTGGAAGGGGAAGGAGAAGATATGAGGTTGTAGGAAGAGTGGTCCTGCGTATGGCTTGTACACTCAGCTCAAACTTATAGGGTCCAGGGAGGGAGGTAATGACTGCAATCGTTTTGCCATGAACAGCAAGCAGCATACCTCCGCGTAGGCTGTTAAAAGAAAGAATTGCACCATCCCTTCTCTTGGAGGAGAACATAGTGACTCATAACAGCCTTCGTATTGCTCAGCCTGAGATCGAGGAGTGGGAAGGGAAGGGAAGAGCCCTCACAAATACTGAGTTTACAAATAACAGTGAATTACTGATTCCGATACTTGCTGTCTTGAACTCAGAGAATGTCTCTTTTTCTCTGCGTACAGTCTTGTTCCTTCCCCTGGAAACCCCTTACAGGCCAATGCAAGCTCTCTGGATAATAACATCCTCTTAAGTTAGGTGCTCTGAATCCATCCTGCTGTAGCTGGCTTCTTCCCTAAGCACCTAACTTTGACCAAGTGCTCAGTTTAGACAATACACACAATCGGTCTCTTGCTTCCTTAAGTTATACAAAAGAAAGATACTGTCAAATTGAAAGGGTTAGTAATTTTCAAGAAAAATAATAATGATTAAAAAAAAGAGTTCTAAGGAATTTCAGAAAAACATTTCTGTTTTACAAATGAGTAAACAGAAGCCTAGAAAGATTTCATTGAACTGGGCTCACTAGCAGGCTTGCATAGGAAGGGAACTTAATTTTTCTAATGTGAGCCTGCTGTCTCTAGCTATCACACCACTCTCGTAGCTATCAGAGAACCACTCTTCCTTCCTCTCTCATGCTTTGCATGTCATCTGAAATGGCAAAACATCTTCTTGATATAGACATCAGTGAAATAACTCTGTCTAAACATTTCTGTAGGCGTCTTTTTAAAATAAGATGAACCATTTAACTTGACGTGTTCCGGTCTTGACACCTTATGCACATGTATAAATATTCTAGGCCTTGGAGGGACCAATTAAAAAGGAATTTCCCAAATGTGGGTTTTAACACAAATTTGGATGAGCCGCAGCCAAGCTTCGGATTTCCTTTCATTGGCTCTTTGCTACATCTGCATGTAAAGTTATTTTATGAGCTGAGAGGAATGAACCAAAGACGAGACAAAGATCATAGCCAGGAGCTAATCTTCAGGTTTTAAGAACATTTGATAATTAAACTGTTATAGTAATAAGGAAAATTTTGACCTGAATTTAGGTGGGGAATTCTGCATCTTACTCCTCCTGTCCAGAAGGAGAAACATCAGCACCGTGCTGCTCTGCAGACGAAGCACTGGGAGATGGACTGGGAGAGCATGCACAAACCTCTTGGGTTGTCCAGGGAGAACTGGAGGCTCCCAGGGCTGGAAAGTATACACTCATAGGACAAAGGGCCATCTTCTCTTTTACTGAACTCAGCCAAGTAGGAGTTTACAACAAGTGGGCTTCTTCACTAGGAACTGAATAGGCAAAGTAAGATATTATAAATATTCTCGCCTTGTGTCCTGCAGTTTTGCGAGCAGCAGCATTTGTATAGGACCTACAAGCCTTGCAAGAAGGAATTAGCCTCCTGCCTCAGTTTCCCTTCTCATATTGGCAGAATAAAAATACCGACCTCTGTTTATAACTGTTGATACAGATTTATTTTAAAAAGAAACACTATATAAAATTTTATGAACATGAAGAATCATTTAAAGATGCAATTGGCTGATGCAGCTACAGTGCATCAAGTGGAAGGTCCCAGACTCCACCAAGCTGCTGAAAATTAGTTATACCATATCTGGACTAAGAATTTGACCCTCAGGGCTACTGCAGGGCAACTACACAGTCTTCACTTGTGGCAGATATTGCAGTGCTTTCTATTTCTTCTCTCCCTCCTGATATGAACGCTGCAGAGAGATAAAGAGCAAAGGAAACAAAGATGAGCTGATGGGCTTCCTCCTCCTCTGTCACAAAACACTAAGGTTAATTTACCAGGAGGAACTGCTGCAGCTTGCATGAGATACATAAAGCTTTAATCCCATGTAATCACCATTGCCAAACTAGTCTGCTCAATGGGATAAAATGCCTTCCCTGTGCCCACTGGGTGGGAAATCAGTTGATTAGAGGCATTTGTGGAACCAAAAATCTTTCTTGCACACTGCTCCAGATGACCTTTTATAAATCCCACCGACTCCTAGCTTGCTCCCACCATGTTGCTAATAGTTTGATCTGTGGCCTGCTAATGAGGTACATATTGCTTCACCTCCAGTAAAGGTATTAAGGGTGTCTACTCTGTTCTGCAGCACCACAGAGATTATAGTTGTTTGCACTAGGAGGAAAAGGAATTTCCAGGGCATAAGTCATCATTTAGAGTTATTAACAAAAGGATTTATTATGTTGCTCTGTTTCAAACTGCGGTATACACGATGCCTAGAGCATGCCAGAGTGCAGCTACCTACCACATAATGTCCTAATGAATCACCGGGCACTGGAGGAGCTGCAGAACCTCAACATTCAATAGTGCATTTCTCCCCCACACACCAAATTGACAAATAAGGCCATAATAGCTTTGCACTTTTATCAGGTAAAACTGATCTCAGGAAGATGAGTACATTGAAACCACGTTGAGAACTATGTGGGGTGGAGGGGGGGAAATCCACATTTCTTTTTTTTTAAAAAAAAGATTAAAAGTATTGATGTAGCAAAACAGCTCTAACACAAAGTTAAGGGCTAACCCTTAACCCCAAAGGCACCGGGGGTCTGTGTCTGTGCCTGGGAAGTCAATGGGATCTTTAACCATGACTTCAGGGCTTGTTGAGTCAAGTCCTACTGTAAAAAGAACTTTGCTTTCCAGAGCTGTGAAGATGAGGCTGACTAAAGGCTATTGTATCCTGCTTGTCCACGCTTGCCCTCTGTGCAATTTATAGTAATTGAAGGCCAAAGGCTCTCTCCTCTAAAACAAGCAGTTAAGAAATAATTTTCCATTTACTGAACCAGGGTCCAATGAGATTTAATTAAACAATGTTTAAAGTATATTTTGAGTTCTCCAGGTGATGGGAGAGACAAATTAATATTTATTTGCTTTTGCTAATTTTATTTGCATTTTCAGGCTTAAAAGCTAAAATTACTATTTTTTGTTCTGATTTTGCTTACAGTAAAAGTGTTATAAATTTTCTTATTTACTCCATATAGAAGCAGACTCAATTAATATTTATTTGCTTATGGTTAGTAGCTAAAATAATCTCTGAAACACCATGGTCCTCTCTGGTTGTGTTTTGGGAGAGGTCAATAAAAGATAAATAATCCTAACGTATCATTTAGCCCTGTTTGATAACTGAAAAAATGTTGACATTTTCAACACTCCATTTTAATTTCAAATTGTCACTAATTCCCTTTTAGGGACATATCTTCCCCCAGCGAAACTTTCTTTTACCCTCATGGAGTTTCTTTAACTTGGATGAGAGCCAGCGTTTAACTGTACTAAGAAACAAGTTCATCTCCCTCGATGTAGTCCTTCATCCTCTTCCTCCTTCTCTCCTGCCTCCCCTAACCATGCTCTGTGTCAAGAAGTGGAGTTGAAACAAGTCTTGTACTCAGTCCCCTTGGCAAATTGCAGTATTCCTTCTCCCTTTATCCTTCCAGCTGATCAGGCTTAGGAGGGTAGACTTTTACCTTTCTGGCAAATTATTGATTCCTTTTGATAGCTTTTTGGGGAGAATGCTGATGGCATAACAAGCAATGATTTTTAGGGTCATTTAGAATCTCCAAAGAGTTTCTAAGAGAGGAAAGCAGCGACAGAGGTAACAGACTTTTTAAAGCAAGGCATGGGTCAAATTCTTCTTCCACTGAACTCTGTGGCACAGCTGCCAAAGCTTGTGCTAAGAGGGAGCTCAGGCCCAGGGGATGATGAAGCCAGTGATTATACAGCACATTATATTAAAGAAAAATTAAATCAAATGCAGCTGCTTTTATATAATTCAAAGACAGAACTCAGTGTTTTCTTAAATTATTTTTGGTTCCTTTTCCTCTCTCCACACACTGATTCCTTGCCTACAAAGAAAAGCTTCAAAGAACATTAGCAAATCCAACCCTTTTATTTAAGTTTTGCCTTTTTACCCCCCTTTATTCCATTTAAAAAAAATAATAATTTTTTTTCTACTTGACTCTGTTGCAAAGTAATCCCACTTTTTAGTTCCTTCTGTGATGTGTTTGTGGTGTTAGGGACTCATAAATGCCTTAATGGGTGAGAAGTTGATGTGTGAACCTCATCTTTAGAAAAGCACCACCATCCATTTAGCTTGCACTAAGTCATGTCCATTCAGAAAGACTTGTTTTGGAACAATAATCTACATGTTACTGGTTACTGGAGTCTAACCTGGCTAAAAGGTAGATCAGAAACCCACAGTGGATTTGATAGAAGCTACATAAAATGAGCTAAAATTTCACATGTTGTTACTAAGTGGGAAAAAGAAACCAAATGAGGAAAAGAAAGTTAATGCAAACAGATGCATTTCAAAGTGCATAATACTGCCTCTCTTCCTAAAGGAAAGTCTTCAGCCAAAAATATTTGACTTTTTATTGAGTCATTAACATGATTCCACAATTCAGGGCATTTTCCTCTTGCTGCTCAGGTGCTGATTCAGCAAACTTCTCAAGCCCACATGAAATCTGAGTATGTTTGTGGTTCCACTGAGTTCAACTGGGGCGCAATCACATGAATAAAGTAAGATATACAAGTGCCTTTCTGAAACAGGGCCCTATGCCAGTGACAAAACTTCCAATTGTAAGATGTACCATCAGACATTTTCCACTAGAAGCTTACTTTTTGCCTTGTTTTACTAAGTCAGTTGATATTCAGTTCTGCGATTGAATATAAGCAGATGTTATTTTTAGCAGATTCTTGACAACCAGTGTTTGTGGAAATAACGTTGATGATATAATCCTGATAAATTTTAAGCTTTGTACACCTCTTTGCCTTACTTTACATGTCTAAAGAAAAAGTAACAGCAGTCACATAAGCAAATTCCCCTCAGATCTGGAAGAAAAATGTCTCCGATGTAATAATACTATTTTTAATTATTTGTGAGATGTTTAGAGTTGCTCTGAGAGCATCTGAACTCATGACTAAGTAGATAATTTTACCCATACTGAGATCCAAAATTTATCACATGTATTTTTAAGAATCCAATTATTTTATGTTGTTCTGAGAGAGGAGGTGAGGGAAAACTGCCAAAGGGAAAAAAAAATAGAAAGAAGGAGAAACAACATTTTCTACAGAATTGTTAGGGAAATCACACACTGTCAGGATACGTACATCTATTTTTCATATATAAAGTATTTTGTCCTAGAAGAGATGTTCATAAAATCCTCTCAATTCAGTCATTTGACAGATGAGTTCTGTTCTTGATGTCAGTCACTGAGTTACAGGTCTCTTCCTCTATTCTGCTCCTGTGATTCTTACTCTGTTTATCTTTGTGCCCACACAGTGTATCAGTATAAATTTATACGTGTGTATGCATATTCTATACATACAGACTATCTTTATTATGCAGATGATAGAGGTGTTAAGCTTGCTACAGAGGGCATCTCTTTCATATTTTAGAGGAATGCTAGGCAAGGAAATCTATTCTTGAAGCCCACAATATTAGAATAATAAAGAAACTATTTTCATAGCAATGCAGTGGGGAAAAACAGTAAAACTCTGAGAAAAATAAATTCAGAGCCTTTTTTATGAGATGAAGCAAAACAAAACCTGGCGTTGGAAATATTTACAGCAACCTCAGCACTCAGGAATGGAGTTGCTGGGGTTGATTCACCGCTGTCCTGTGCTCTGCAGTCAGAGAGCAAAGTGGGTGGAAATCGTTACCGTCCTCCAACCCAGCACAGATTCATTCTACTCCCACCTTGCTTGGTGCAAATGAGTACAAAGACAACATGGTGGAAACATATAGCCATGGTTCTGTGCAAAAAACCAGATTATATTTTTAAAAAAATATATATTTCTACTGGTCTTGTTTGTTTGTTTTTTTAAATTGTTGCTAGAGCTGTTATTATTATTGAATTAAAACTGATACATTCATATTATGGGTTCAGGTTTCTGGCTTCTATTGCACACATAAAAGTTAATCTTATTAATCAAGTTCTGTGACCTGTGAAACTGATGAATTCTGTTTCTGATGACTTTCAATGTAGGTTTCCCACAAGTTGGACATTCAATGACACCCATGTCTTCCATGACCTTCCTGGCACCAAGTCATGCCAAGACCCTTACCTCAGTCCAGACTAATAGGGGGTTTCTCATTACTCAGCTGGCTACTTATAAAGAATTCCTCAGGGTTCAATATCTTCTGAACTTCTACTCTTTGATGAATTTTTGTTTAAATTAATCAATAAGTTTTTAAAAACCAAAAAACCCAGAAATTGTGGAGGAGGAATGGCTAGCAAACAGGCAATCAATCAATCAATCAATCAGGTGATTATCTCAGAACTGTTTTTTGAGAAAAATGGATTTAAAATTTTTTTTTGCACACAAAATAATTTTTGAGGTTTTTATTATTATCTCCAAAGGTGAAGATTCGTCTGACTTGTCTCTTGCTGCCTAATAGTTAGGCAACTATTTGGAAGCTGTCATCTTGGGTCAATGGACATGCTTGGAGAGAAGGTGTAAGTAACCACCTGGTCCTGAAATAGATACCTCAAGCAAGCAGCATGCTTTGATGCTCTGAGGTAGTTCCATCCCTCTCCATTTTCTACTGAGGAAACTCTTAAGTCCGGTTTACAACAATTGTCTCACTTTTAGATGAGAATAGTTAGGTGGAGTTTATCTGGTTCCTGAAGAATATTGTAGGAAACCACTGTGAGTCACAAAAAGGATATTCTGTATCTCCTGCAAAACAGATCTGATGGCTCTTCTGAGCTGATTTTTCAAGTTCTGTGGTGCCTTACTCTTACTTCAGCTAGCATGAACAGTGGCACTTGGTAGCGCAAAATCAAATCCACTAGCACCTTGGAGATCCCTAATGTAAATAAAACTCTTTATTAAGTGGAGGAATGAACTAATTCTGAAGTTCTGTACAACTTCAACTTAAACTGTAATGGCACAGTACTGCTCTGAGTTACAAGATAAAGCAAAGTGCCCTGAATCAAATTATTAACCACCAGCTGCTGGGTTTCCTCATTCAGTCTGCAACTACACACAAGCATGAGGTGTTTCATTAGACCTCTGAAATGGCTATTACTTTCCCTAGGGTCTTGCTTTTGTATATACCTGTGGCATTGGAAAAGTCAAGACAAGATTATGATAAATTCTTGTGAAATGGATGAAATAGAAACAACAGAGCTCCCTAGATCTAGATTTTTGAGGAGATCCAACCAAGTGCTACTTGCATGCAGCTCATAAACACACTGGGACAGCTAGTGGGTCTAAGATGGGGTTACTTTGGGGTGTTTTTTTGTTGTTGTTTTTTGTTTTTTTTCTTCTAAAATAACTCACCACATCAGCTACATAGCAAATGTATCTGCAAGAGAATACTGAGATAGGGAGCAGTTCTGCAATGCTTAGGGCTTTCTGAGGGCTGAGTTCTAATTTTACCACAAAGAGTGTTTACCCATACCTATATCATCATAGCTGGCTTTGGACTGGGTTTACCAATGTCCACAGAAAATGCCACACAAAATTGTCCTTGGGTTCTTGAAAACAATGAAAAATCAATCCTCAGAAAATAAAAAAAATCAAAAGATTCCAAACTCTGGTGTTTAACAGAACAGCCTTTGATTTTGATTGCACCTACAAATACAAAAAGGGAGCTGGAAAAATGGTCATCTTACTTTTTGTGTATTTTTTTCATAAAAAAAATAGTTCGCTGTAATTAATTAACAATGCAAGATTCCAATTTATGAATGATAATGTGGAGGAAAAGAGCTGTTGAGAAAGGATTTTAAAAGCTGTGCTCTGTAAATCATTGCAGTGTTAAGACTTACATCTACATAGATAATATGTCCCCAAATGCCTTTGAAATTCTGCAATAAGTGAGAGGAATATGAAATGAAGGGTACAAGGTACTGTAAGCAAACTGTTTCTTAACATCTCTATCAAGGCAATACATTTTAACTTGGCACGTTAAAAATGCAAACAAAACCTTTAACTCCTAAGATCAATTGCAAGCATAGGCAGACTCTGGGTTTAGGAAGAGCATTCTGTCTTGTCAAGCTCACCTTATCATCATGGAAGAATAAACAGCGTAATTATTCTCACCTTTTTGTTTGTTTTCTAATTGGATCGTTTATTACTTTCAGGAAATTCAAATCAACATCAGATTTATAGCACAAGGCTTCTGAAATATTGATTTGGTTATAGAAATGTCAAAGCTGGCAGGTAAGCTGTCTTGTTGCCTCAGGAGTCTTTTGCATTAGCAGAAATTATGGAAAAGGCCTTTAGAATTGAGTAAGTTTAACAATTTGTTTCTGTGTTATGCATGGTTAAAAACTCTGTTCTTTTATGGATATATTAGCTCCATATATCAGCTTATGGTTGTGTGTTTGAATCAAATACACAAAGGAGGGGATTGTAACTGTTCTATTTTGCAGAATGCATTCTACTCCTAGGTTGGCTACAACAGGTTTTTGGATGACTGTTAACATAATTTTTCTGGTTAGTTACCAAATATTTACCAACTTAAACCATGGATAATCCTGAAATGGGTCCTTTACATTCCTAAGTTCTCAAGTGCTCAAAGTGTATCTTATTTTCTGCTGAATGAAGGTTGTGCTCTCTGTTGCTCAGCAATGCATGTTTCTACTGTTCCTTTCAACAAAAATGCAAATACCCAAACCATAATTATCTCAAACACCTACAGTAGGAAATTCAGTTTAACTATCTTACTCACAGATTCATAACCTTATTTTGTGAGCCAACTTAATCCTACTAGTTAGCATATAGTATCTCTTCCAACCATGTATATACTGCTGCTTGTGCATTTTGTGTATATTAAAGGGGCCAATTTCCTACACTCACCAAAATACCTTGGACAATGAGGAGTTTGGCATGTGGTCTAAGTCTCATTGGAAAACACAGACTTGAAATCAGCCACTGCCCTAATAACTTGTCATCATATAAAGAAAAATCTTGCCACAACTTACGATGTTCCTACACATAAGAAACTCCCATCGGCACGAAGTGCGGTGATGCATGGAAGTGGCTTTCCGTTTGATAAGCTTTATCTCCACCCTGGGCAGGAAGAAGCTGTTGTGGGGGGACAACTGTGTGTGCACATGTACACTGAGCTAGTCACCCTGGATGCCCTTTAAAACCAGCAAAAGGAAATGTGTGCTCTTAGGACTTGTTTCATCTGACTTCATTTAGAAGTTCACTTTTAAAAAACAAGATTGACTGTAGAGGAGCTCATTTATCTTCACAGTCAATGCTGGAAGACTAATTTGGAAGTAGGTATCTATAGAGGGCATGGCCAGAAGATGCTCCCAGGAGCTCTCAAATATTCTCTAAAACATAGTACTACATATTGAGGGCCCAGGAGACTTGCAGAGAGACAGAAGAAAAGTAAGATAAAAGATAAATCTGCTCTTTTTTTTGGTGTTTTTTTTTGTTGTTGCTAAGAGTAATGTTTTAGAACTAGTGATAAATGAGGAAGATCAGAACTTTTTCTTTCTTTTCCTTTCTTCATACACGCATATGCAACCCTTAAAGACTCTGAAGTTTTAGCAGATAACAAGCAGAGGAACCAAAAGAGAAAGTAACAGTTCATGTATATATTTCTCCTTGGAGCCTCTATTACAATTATATATTTTAAAATAGTGAAAGAAAATGTAATCCGTTCTCTACATAGAAACATTATTCAATTTTAAAATTTTCTCCTACCTCAAAAAATTGTTCAAACTTAGGATTTTCAATGGGAAGAGGAAAACATACAAAAAGCTTGACTGTTTCTCTGAATTTAAGAAAAAATATTTGGCTGTTCCTAGAGACTTATTACTTATGAAAACTTTCAGAAGTGAGTTTATATTCAATATATTTTGTATGAAAATATTTTCTGTTGGATAATGTGAAAATATTTCTCAGGCAAAATATTTCATCAGTCCAAGCCATACAGGATCATTTGTAATTAGGACAGTAACTGCTATCAGGCATTAGGAATGGGAATGTTATCAGAGTGCTTCGCTTAAAAATAACCATGCCAGAACACCAAAAATAAAATAATAATAAAAACCCCACACAAAACTCCCCACCCAAAAAAACCTCAAAAAACAAAATAAAACAAAACTAAACAGCTGTAGGAAAAGGAACAGTAAAAAATGTATTTAAAAAACCCCAAACAAATTACAGATTAGCCATCAGAATTTGAAACAAAAATGAAGAGTTTGTTATATATTTAAACAGATAGTCAGGGAAGACAAGCTGATCAGAAGAAACATAGATAAAAAGATGGGATAACATCGCAAAAGCCAGTGCTTTCATGTGCTAAGATAAAATGCTGCAATACTCCCTGTAAGTGTATAAATGATTTTTATACAAAGCATGACAACAGAACTACCCCCGAGTGTCTGGACAGTATTGCAAGAAAGGGACCAATTATTTGTGAAGTCCTAAACCTCTGTTGCTGCAAACACAAATACATACAACAGTAAGTTTATGTAAACAAATTGTCATCTCTTTAAATAACAGGATTCACATGTTTATGTGTTTGTTCTATTAGACAGATCAAGACCAGGGTTTTTAGTCCTGGTCAGGAAACAGCATCTAGAATAATGCTAGTACTGACGAGATTCATTAGGGTTTTATGTCACATTTAGATCCATGATAAGAAATCCCCCTAGATGTAAAAAGAATGAGAATTGATTCCTTGCATTAGCTTTTATTCAATTACTTGTCTAAATGACAACCAAGAACCCTGAGCACATGTGGAACCTGCTGCAGTTTAGTTATTAAAGCCAAAGATTAGCAGTCATATCACCTTGATTTTAATCCTCATTTTTTTCTGGTTCACAGTAACCTTAGGCAAAACGTACTCTTTTTCTTTTATTCACCTGCAAAACAACAGGTTGTAATAATTCTGAGCTGCCTCCGGGTTCCTGCCTCGTAGTTTTAGTTGGGTTTTTTTTAAGTGTAATAAATACTTTAAAAATGCTTTCAGATGATAACTGAAACATACAATAGTACAAAGGACAATCTCCATAATGACCTGCAGAGCTTTGTCTAGCAACTGAACAAGCCCTTAATCACAAAGAAAGCATGTGTGTACAATGCAATCTCTGACTCGGTGTAAACTGGGGCTGTTCACTGCTATCAGTTCTTGAAGGCAGTTTACCCCAAGTGAGGATGCAGCTCAAAACCTTTTCTTCTCAGAAATTTGAGCCCGTGGTGAATCTTTAATAGCCCCAGTGGCTGTCGTGTTTATTTAACAGCTGCATACAACTGAGCGTGAAATTCGGCATTGTTGGGCTGAGCTGCAATCGCTCCCCTTTCCAGTACAACCCAAAGGGTTGGTACCTCATGAAGATAGGCCTGCATTTTGACAGGGCACACCAGGGTGTGGACATGGACTTTTCCAAGCCCCCACGGTGATCAATTCATGCTCTGAAATGTTAAAATAACTAAGTACAGCACAAAAACAGCGATCAATTTGTGGCCTGCATCTGCAACCACATTCTCTCCCTATGCAAATCAAACCATGCAAATGCAAAGGACCTTCTGGTCCACTTTATTACAGGAAGGAAAACCCCGCTTTTTTACCAGCATTGGTTGGAAAAAAGTGAAATATTCAAATTTCATCCAAAAAAATAATCCCCACTGTTTTTCACAGAATTTCTTTTTGCCCTTTTCAAAGTATTCCTTTAAATAGATCTTTCCTTTTCTGCACGCTTTTTCCTGTATAATAGTTCTTCACTATCTTTTTCCATACATATCTTTTTGTTCTAAGCAGAGAGAAAGCATTTATTAAACAAAGCAGACTTGATCTTAATTCGCTCAAGGTCTTGCTCTTTCTCCTCATTACAAGCTAAGTTAAACAATATTATTAAAGCATTTTCTTAATGTTTTTGAACTTACCTTAATTTTTTTTTTCCCTCCACTAATGGGAAATGCTGTTACTCATTCACAGTCCATCTGCCTAATAGAAACTCGCTTCTGACAATTTAAGTGCTAGCATGTAAATTCTTGTATGACATGCCCCTATCTGAAGATTAATTTGTGCAATTCATGACTGATGAGATGCATTATTATCTGCAAACTTATCACCTCTCTTACCCAAGTTCCAGCTCAATCTGATCTTTGTTAAGGCTTAATGAGAACTAATGCAGTTCTTAAGAACAATGGAAAAAAGGTGCAAAATGCAATACATTTTGTTTAAATCATTTTCAGAGATACTGTCTGTGGGTGTTAGTATAGTTATGAATCGTTCTATAACCAAACCTGAAACAAAACAAAACAAATCAAAAAAACAGAAAGGCCACTTGTTCTTAGAAAACTAACAGTCAGTCGAAATGTTTCCCACCTTAACACCAAAGAGGGGAAAAAATGGAGCTTCAAAAGATTTGAAACTGTAAAATTATAATTAGGTAACATAAAGTCAAGCAAACAATCATTGACCTTTGGAGAGGGTTTATTTTCATTTTAAGGAAAATTGATCCATTCAGTCTATCTCATTTAGGGATTGTCATGAAAGCCTTTCACAGAAAACACCTTATCTTCAACAGTTTTTTGTAAAGAAAACTAAAGATGATGCTATATTAGCAAAACTGATACTCTATCCTATCTTGGGGTTTGTCTGAATGCCTTGCTATTGTTGGTAGGTTTGGGGAGTGTGAATGCTCATACAGATCTGCCATGAAGGCTGGTCCTACACTACTGTTGTAACACAACAGTAGATTTGGCCATAGTCAGACAGAGGAGTAGAGTCAAGAACCAGCCCTGGTTGTCATTGTCCATGGTCACCATTATTGTCCAAGCAATGCACACAACATCATTTAGCATTTTGTGCTTTCTGTCCCAGCCTTGCATTTAGCAGTGAAGGTATCAACTTACAGCTGGGGAGTGTTGCATGGATACAGTGGCAGCTGAATTGCAGTTCCAGTCCATCTTCTATGGACCTATTTTGAAGGGTGTTTATTTCATCTATTTCTGCCTCTATTTCCCCATCCATCCTTCATCAACCTTGCTAATTTAGGTTGCAATCTCTCTGAGCTTCTGTAGGTTTCCTCAGTGTGAGGTGTTGGTTTCTAGAGAGTTTCTCAGTATAATCACAGTAAAAGAAAATCTCTGTGTCCGGGAGACTCCAGGGATTGAAATCTGGTCTCATATGCACAGATAAATGCTGACATTGTCATCTGTATTGGAATAGTTTGAGCTTCTCTTACTAAGCACTATAGTAAGGTGGCACTTTCTTCTGTCAAAGAACTGTTCTGGTTTGGGATAGAGCAAAATCTCCAGTTTCTGTGGTACAGACACAGTCTCAGGACACGTGATTTCCATAGTTCTTTAACCCAACCGTCTTGACCACAGAAGCGAAGAATGAGCAAAAGCTTAAAGCAAACAGCAGAAGGAATCTGAAGACTGCTCAGTGGGGGTGTCGAGGATTGATCAAGGGGAAAAAACAACCAGGAGCCTTTTCATGGGTTTCAGGAAACTTTGGAGGAAGCCCTCAAACGACTGTGCTGCTTAGTTCTGCTTTAATTCTTGCCTCAATGTGGAGAATTCCTCGTTAACTTACAAACAGCACTGCCAAGGGCAACAGTTTCTGTTCAGTACCATGGGGGAGTGAACAGGCTGTGAGAATAAGAGAAGCCTAAAACTTCTCAAAGACTCTTGCAATGTGTTTTCCTTCCTGTGCTGTGCATTGATCTCCTTTGCTTAGATTCAAACCTCCGGCTTCTGAAAGATACCCACAACTGACTTCTATCGTACTAGACTGAAAACCATTTGAAAATGATGTTGCATTGTGGGTTTTTTACAGTCACGCAGTGATCACAGTGGAATAGATTTAAGACAAGGTTATTGACATTAAAAAAAAAATGATTGCTTGTCTAACAGCAAAACATTGTTATATGCCATTAAATGATAAGGACTGAATACCACACATGGATATCTGTTCATTTCATAACACTGAACACATTTCTTATCCTTCTGACATTACAGTAATTTAACTTTGCAAAGTTATACTCAGATTCTGCAAGTTTTAAATGCTTTTGTATTTACTTATGCAGTTCACACTATGATATTCATTCTCAAAATAACTGTCAAGCCCTCCTGCTGTAAAGAAGACAGTATATTTCCCTGAAAGTCTGTATGCTGCAGCACTAGAGCAAGTATACGGAAAGAATTTAAAAACAATGATGTGGACTATTATTGCCTTGCATAGTATAATCATAATTTATCAAAATCTCATTTGTCAAATTGAATTTCAAAAGAGATCTCACAACACAGGATCGAGGCTTTATGTTGTTTGGGAAGGGGGGAGTTTGAAGTCTTTTCCTTCTTTTTTTTAATATTTCATGTCTGGGGACATGAGTAATGTCCCTGGGTATCAGAAAAATGAGCACTTCATTCAGCCCTGTTTCAGCCTGGTTGAGTGAGAAAGTGCAACGCTGAATCCTAAAAAGCAACATCGTGTTCATAATCTACTTAGTAATCCTCAGGCTGCAATTCAGCTCGCTTGGGCTTCAGCAGTCACTGAGTCACCTTGATCAGGATCCCGGTTGCTGATGGCTCCCCCTGTAGTCAATGGGGAAAGATAAGCTCCTACAGAGGCTGACTCACATGGTAGGAGGTCTGAATCACCCTGGAGGGGTGACATTAGATGTGTGGAAGAATCCATGCCCAAGAGGGAACCCTGGTATCTAAAATTCAGGAAGCAAAATTAATTTTGGTGGAAAAATCCTTCCTTCTCATTCCCTTTTCTAATGAGGAAATGTGTTTGGTTTTGAAGGGCAAAACAGAGAAACCGTTGTTGTGCAGTAAGCAAAGGGTAGGGAAATGAGGCGGATGCACTTCAGAGCACTCTTTCATGGCAGGAAAGGGAAATGTGTTTAAGATCACACAGCAATACAGTAGGTTTGCTCACCTTTCACTTCAAAGTTTCACTCATCTAATCTTCTGTTCCTTTTTGGGTAGTAGGATGGATTTATGTGATATGACATTTGCTTGACTGTATTTAAAATAACCTTCCTTACACCAGACTATGCTGGCTGGCACCAGCCATGGTCTACAACCCACTTTCTGTAGTACTCCGTGCCAAGTTTTCTTGAGATGGTACAAATATAACTCATGGTACAAAACACAGGAAACTTCTGAGACAGCCTGAGCTTAAAAATAAAATAAAATAAAATATAAAATAAAATAAAATAAAATAAAATAAGTAAATTAGTCTCAAACCTTTTGCTTTTAGTGGAAAATACCATTGCAAGAGTGATCTAGGTCAATGAACATCTAATTAAAAACCTTCAAACATCACCTCTTAATATCAGTGATTCCCTGAAACTCTGAGGGTTTGGTGATTGTGGACTGCAGACCACAAGTTAAATTCTGGAGACAATTTATGTTTTTCTCGTCCATTTTTGATGTACACTAACTCAAAAATTTATTTGAATTGCTAAATTTTGGCATAAATTAGAATCAGGTTCATTCATGTAGGGAGTCTGAGAATATTAATTTCTGGACCGTTTTCAGCCTAGGTAACAAAATATCAGGAAAAGCACGAAGAAGTGGTGTTATATTATTGAGGTCAACTAGCCCTGAAAATTGCTCTTCATATCTCTCAAACATGCTGATGGTATTCAATCATAGCTGAAATACACTTGGAAAACTAAATATTTAACAAGAGGGATTACTACTATTTATCCTGGCTTGGTGAAGAACAGCAGAGGAGTTTGAGGTGCAATAGTAAATGTTACACAGTGGTGGATTATTTTAGGAATAGATCATCAGCTGGTCACATCCTTCAATGACCCCATAGTCATCTGCAAAATGGATCTGTCCTGATATTTATACGTAAGATTGCAGCTCAGTACAGCAACAGGTTCATGAAAACCAAAAGTTTGGGTGCAGGCATCACTGTAAAACTTTGTGCTTTTCTCACCTCAGGATTAGGACACTCCATACACATTTGAGTTAATTTTAGCAAAATTGATATAAAATTGAAATCTTGTGATATCTTTTTTTCAACAAACATGGGCTAAGTTCTGGAATGCACTACGTGTGGATGGTACTTTTTATCTGAAGAGAAAAATAATGGGAAATAAAAATATTGTTAGGAAAAGTCATATGTTTCTATGGAGGTCTTAAAGGTTTGATTTTCCTGGACATATGCAGAACATAATCCATAATTAATAACAGACCATGGATACTTCAGGGAGAGATTTGTTGGATTCTGCAGGGACTGGGAGACACACCTGTGTGAGGTTAACAACATATATACAAGGGCCCCATTTTTAAAGTTCTTCCATTTTGAAAGACTCCAAGATACTTTTTTCATTGCTTATTAAGATGAGCAGTTAAAGAATCTGGTAGATTATTTTGACCCTTATTGGGTGTATCAACTTCACCGACCAATTTAAAGAGCAGGAAGAGACCCAGAGAATCAGGTGTGTGTGGGTTAGATGACAATTTTGTTTTCATAGCATGTACAGATGCTAACAAATAGAGACTGTTTTGTAAACTGCAGTTTTATATGGTTGACTGAAATTTAGGGTACCATCAAGTTTGCCATCCTCTATTTTTTGAGTCTAATGACTGTGACACATTCAGAGGAAAAAAAAAAATAAAAAAGAGATAAACAGATAAAACTGGTATTTCCATCTCTCCAAATTCTCTGTTCTTTGAAGTCATGCACACAGTCACATGGTAATGTCATTTCAATAATGCAAACTTTACTGTCAAAATCACTACCTTCAGTGCTGTTGACCACAAGTGCAGCAGTATGTGGTAGCCTTGTGTTAAATACTGATAATCTACTGGATTGCTTTTTCATTTCCAGGTTGCATCCTCTGTTAGGTAAACAAGGCAACATCAAAATGGTTGATAGGAAAACATTTTGCAGAGACCTTAGCAAGCACGGGGTTTACATATTTGTTAGAAATCTTCATGGTAGAATCGAGCTGAGGACAAGTCACTAGCCAGGGCTGAGGAACAACACACTGGGCTCTGCCAGCGAGCAGTGCCAGGGTACTGGAGTGAAACAGTGACTTGTCAAACACATTCTGGAAAATATGAAAGAAAAAGACTGGATTCTGCCCCATGTACCACCAGGCCAATTAATCTGACAAGTCATGAAAAACAGATTCTGTGAGATGGAGGGAAAAAATAAAAAAAAAATAGAATCTGTCATTGTGCCAAATCAATCAGAATTTGTAGGCTGGATGCTGAAACTCATTTGGCTATATGTTAAAAAAAGAAACAAAAGATAAAACTTTTAACTCTGCCAGTATGCTAATTCACCGGTCAAAACTGATAAAAATGGGTAAATCATATGAATATTAGTTGTGGCATTCCAATATGGGGCTTAAGATTGAAATCTGATACTCTGTAAATCATAAACATTGACATGCTTTAAGGTACACTAAGGTTTCTTTCATATTTATCAAACACCAAAAGAATGCATTGTAATGAGCTGCTGTTATCGGACCTGTGGCTTCTGAAAATTGCTGATGTTAAAAATTTTGATCAGCATATCTGCCTCCGGTGCAAAACGGATATATTCTTCTCCTCCTGGTTTTGCACAAAATCGTAGAAGGCAGTAGTTTCATACTGATTTACTAGAGACAAAAGGAGTGTATTTGTAATTCTGTATCTGTCCTGGGGGAAAAAAAAGTTGAAATATCAAACACTGAGAAGCTAGAAATTCTAGCATTTTAGGTTGAATTTTCAGAATTAACTGCATCTCAAAATCAGTTTCCCTTTTTGTTAGTCCTTGTTTGTCATTTAATACAACAAGAATAATATGAACAGTAGGATCTTTTACAAATTCCTGTCATGCTTCCTATTCAAATTGTTGCCATCTTAAAATATCTCAGACTATGGCAAATATTGAAGTGTTTAGGATGCAGTTGTTAAGTTTCTCCTAAATTGGATGCAAATGTTGAGTTCAGGCATATATGACTTTAGACCTAGTTGTCTGGTTTCCTTCAAATTTGATTTATTTTGTAGATCTCATTGAGAATTGAGGAAAAGAGTTTCAACAGTTCCAGTCCTCCAGCTTTTTAAATTTGGCAAGATATAGATTGAACTGAGATTAAGTTAATAAAAGAGCCACTGTAAAAACTAATAAAAAAAAAGGAAATAAAAATTCCTTTGCATACATTTTAATAAAATTGTCCAGGAAGACTACCTATGCTTTTCATATCCCTTAAGCATTTTCCTACACATTTTGCTTATAGTTAGGTTACTACAAGAGAAACAAAAATTGGTCCCTAGTTTTAAAACAGCTGAACACATACTCAACTTTCTGCATACAAAAGCAGCCATTTGAAGCCTCCAAAACAAATAGGACTACTCCCTAATATAAATGCACCCAGGCATGTTCACAGGTCTGTGTTTCAAGTTTTGATTGTTAATATTTTTGTGTTTGTCTTAATTATATTTTTAATTGAAACATACAAGAAAATATGTGTTAGATTCACTCGTGAATAATTCATACTCAATCATCTTAACTTAAAAAAAAACAAACCCAAACATTTACCTTTCAGTTGAATCCAAGCATAGATAGTTCCAACCCCTCAAATTTTTTTTGAGAAAGTTATGAGAGTCTGAAAAGAAAGGGGAAGGAATAGGCTGGAACTGATTTATGAATGCCATATTGTGTAGCTAAATCCTGTTTCCCTCTGTTATTACAGAATGTTGCTCCTTCCCTGTAGATTAACAAATAAAGAAAAATATATACCAGAAAGATTCCAGTCTTTCTAAACTATGTATTATACACACTGCTTATGATTGCTTTGATCTTTTCAATTTCAAAATTGTAAGTCTATTAAAGGTTTAGTATACTAAGAATCAGGAGCTAATCTTACATTGCAGTGATTTGACTCACAATAGTGTAAAATGTTGATACAACCATATATGCAATTTATTTAGATGCCATGCAAAGACCTCTGAAATGGGTGTCTCACTTTTCAATAACTAGAGGGAACATACCTGAGTTGGATAACTTCCTTCTGTCAAGAAGCTGGCTGGGTTTTGACCTGAGACATGTGTAACTTCAGATAAATGAACTTCACTGAGATGTCCATGTCTGTCACCTTCACAGCAGTTATTTGACCTGTTACCTAGGCAATGCTCCACAGAAACAAAAAATAAAACAAAGAAAAAAAACAATCAAAGCTAACATATGTCTGGAGTTGCTAGTGTTATGTTCCTGTTAAAATGAACTCTTAGTTTTAACGCAACCTTGATCCCGATTTCTGTGTAGTCAAGAGGTATGCTATCACTTGAGTATGAAAATTCTTCAACGTTCTGTCTACAGTTCCTTGAAAAGGACAAATCAACTCTTTTTTGATCCACAAGATGAAAATGTTTCAGCCCAAGGACTGCCAGGAAGTGCCTGAGATTTATTAACATGAGTGCAGAAATCACAAAAATGCGTAATTCAATGTAGGGATAATTCTGCTGCTTAAGCCCTGGTGTCAATCACTCATGTTAGCTGGACATAGTAATAATTCTTTGGAGACTGTGTGTCTTGGTTTCCACTAATGAATGGGCAACATGAGTGTTTTATGGTTTTTGGTCCCAAGACTTAGGATTTGATCCTACAAGACGTTGAGCAGTCTAGTTTCTGATCCTATATTGACTTAAAAAGTACATGTAAGTGTTCTGCTGGGTCATTGTTAGATTAGCCAACACGTTCCAGGACCAAACCTTCAGTGTTATCTGAAGAAGTAAAAACTTGCTCCTTCACTCTTGTACATCTCAGGTTCTAAACCTGACTGCTAACATGTAAGGAGTTAATTACATCACCTCAATTTCCCCTGCTTTCCTCTAGCGAGTTTATCGGTTTGATAAAGGACAAAGAGAGGTTTCAGGTTTCCTAAACTCTACCTTCTTGTGCAACTACAAACATCTGAATAGATGCAGAACCCAAAGCCATCGTAGTGGGCAACTGCATTTGGTCCTCCTTATGCAGCAGTAACAGTGAGATGAATTAACACACCTCTAAACTGTTAATTCCCTCCAGCTTGGTTTTACAGAGTAGAATAGGGGAAAGAACTTGAAAAATGCTTGAAGATTTCTGGTGGAGTTGTAAATCTTTCATCTTTGTGCTCTATATTCTAATGACTATATTTGATAAAGATGATAATTTCTAAGACTGTTTAATTTATGATATTAAATACCTGGATAAGATTTCAGGGTTTTTTTGTTTGTTTAGTTTGGGAATTTTTCAGTTTTAAATGTGTCAGACATGCTTTGGTCCTTGGTAAACCTCTTTATAACGACCTGCTACGTGACAAACACATGGTATGCTATCATGAAGAAGCAAGTATTCATCATTATAAATTTCATCTGTTTATAAGACTAATAATCTACAAGTATAGTATAGGGTCAGAAAATTTCTGAAATTCATCAACTATAATTTTTGATAAATAATAGAATCATTACTAACTAACTTGATAATGTCCTTTGTTTTACATGTTTTGGGTTTCCAATCACTCAGAAAAAGAAACTCCCTTATCCGTTACCTGGGTTCTTCAGTACTTTTTCTGTGTCAGAAATAAACAAATATAAACTTAATGCACATCTGAAGGGATTGAAAAGGCATGTAAGGAGTTATTTTTCAGGTCTCAAAATGATACATACTAGAAATGTTGCTTTGAATCCAAATCTGAAATCCTCAGTGAAAAGAAATATTGATCGTGGTGATGATGCTGTGCTGGAACAACTGATTCATTTATATCAAGTGCTGCGTGAATTTTGCCCTTGCTCAAATGTTCACTTCACCAATATTCACTTCTTCTTAAAAATCTGTGTCTGAGGACCACATGCAGAGAAAAAGTTTAAGAGAAATCACCCAGATACAGAGCTGTGTAATATACACTAGTTTCAAATTGTGAACATATCTATTTTGTTTTAGCTGGATATTTTTCAAACAACTAAAGAAAGGCAGAGTCTGTATTTGATCAGAACGGTTGTTGCTAGACAAAATGTGAAAGTACTAGAGTCATGCAGAAGGTCTTGGAGGAATGACATGATAGGAAGGAGGAAAGAGTATTAGATGGACTATTTTGCTTTAGGTTTGTTAAGAAATAACAGAAACATTTATTTAACAGTAAAATCTCCTTCCTCCAGCTGCTCCCTATGCAAACTGCAGGTTTTTCCAAGGTCTCAATGAAATAAAAACGTGGTACTATGTTGGAGTTCTTTCCATGAGTGACCTAATATCTTTTTATGGAAAATTAATGGAAAATAAAGAGTTGATTTTGAGAACAGAAATATTTCATTGTTATGTGTTCAGCATTTTGAAGGCATTAATTTTCCATTTTCTGCTTGTTTCTTACTGTTGGTGATATTTTCATATCTCTTTTCAACTTTCTAAATTATTTAATTAAAATCTTCAACCAAACCTTTTATGATTCCTTCCTTATTACCAAAACCATATGTTCCATTTAATGTAACACCAATTGAAAAAATGAATTCCAATTTGAAAATAAGAAAATATTTGGAAGTTAAATTCTAAGTTAAAATCTGATCAAAATTTATCAGATTTTTTAAAAAAAAGGAAGTGCCAATGTGAGCATATGAAGATAAAATCTTGTGATTAATCTGTCCTTGAACTTGGGACTGTTGCAAAGGTGAGGGGGTCTTACACCACATGTGAGATGCCAATACTCTGTATTTGGGTGATGTGTAGGAGCTTCTGAAGATGTGTCTGTGAGTAGGGTATTTTTTCACCTTGTTTTTCTCCAGAAGGCGTAAAGCCCAAGGTTCAATCCTTTCTGGTAAGCCTTCACCTCAAATACTATGATCAGTTTTGGGGCCCTCACTACAAGAAAGACTTTGTGGTTGTGAAGTTTGTCCAAAGTACAGCAACAAGCCTGGTGAAGGGTCTAGAGCACAAGTCTTATGAGGAGCAGCTGTGGGAACTGAGGTTGTTTAGCCTGGAGAAGAAGAGGCTGAGGGGAGACCTTAACACTCCCTATGCTTACCTGAAAGGAGGTTGTAGCAAGGTGGGTGGTCTATCTCTTTTCCCAAGTGATATGACAAGAGGAAACAGCCTCAAGTTGCACCAGAGGAGGTTTAGATTGGATATTACAAAAAGTTTCTTAACTGAAAGACACTGGAACAGGCTGCTCAGGGAAGTGGTGGTGTCACTATCCCTGGAGATATTTAAAAGATGTGTAAATGTGGTGCTGAGGGACATGGTTTAGTGGTAGACTTGGCAGTGTTATGTTAACAGTTGGACTGAATGATTTTAAGGGTCTTTTCCAACTTCAATGATTCTACGATTCTATTCCTCTATGCTACTTTTTTGCCATCATCAGTCACTGGGGTAATAACTCACTAAGGCAGACTTTCAAACCTCAGCTATTTTGACACTCTCCCATGAGCTTTTTCTGCAAAACACCTAAGGAAGAAGTGACTCTTACCTCGCCTGCAACCTTTGAAACCTGTTGAAACAACTAGGGATAAAATACAGAGTAAGTAAAATTCTTTGAGGAACATATTTCTATGAAAATGTCAATAAGCAAAAAATAGACCTTTCATCAGTTTCTGGCTTCTCATTTGAAAAGTGGTTTAGTCTGAACAGTGAGTGGAAAGGTTTTTGTCTATTTCAGAGCCATTCTGCCTTATTGAGCTCCCCTAGACAATTAGAAGGAAGTTGATGGGATCTTTTGTATTAGGGCTCAAGGTGGAAAACTAAGATCCTTCATAGCCAGAAAGCACAGCAGGATTTCATGAATCCGCTATTCAGTTAGAGAGTTTGATTTGGTCTCTAGCTCTAATAAAAATTAGGATTCTGAAAAAAGAAAGTCAGAGACAGAAGTGGAACATATCTTTGGCTTTGTAAAATCAGCCTCTCCTCAACAGTCCACATGTTGCAAAGATGCCTACTTTCTTTTCCTGAGCTTTTCTCAGAACTTGAATGGGGAAAGCACCACTAAGCCATGTCAATTCTCTACACAGTTCTACCATATCTGCCCCTGTGATTGAGACAGTAAATTTCAGAGAGAGGTAACATTTATCTTTCTCTACAATGCACTTTGTTGGCGTACAATACTGATTCTGGACCCCAAAGCCCCCATACTGCATTTAGGTTTGGATCGTCACTAGCGTGGGGACTTCTTTACTTGGTTCCTAGTCCCTTTCTAGATGTATACAACGAAATTTTCCGAATTTGAAGCAAAGAAACAATAGCATTATGGTTCCTCTTCAAAGAATAGGGGACAAACATTCAGTGCTCTGCTTGTCTCTTGAATGGTTTAGATAAAGTTTAGGTGACCACTGAAATATATTGAAATGTAAAATTCAGAATATCCTGAAGAGGATGGAAACGTAATCTTAAGTAGAACATAATTTTACATGACTGGCTCTAGTCTAAGGGTCATCTAAGTTCACTTTTGTACTCCTGACAGAAGATGGAACTGGTATCTTAGAAAGAGAAACAAGGTTCTTCATCTGGGGCTAATTAGTTCCCTTATCAAAATTAAGTAAAGCCTCAGCCAATCAGGATTACTTCTGAATTCTTATAATAGGATGCCCCACTACAAAAATAAGTGTACACACAAAAGTTAAGATTGTAAATAAGTGAACAAGATATATTTTTAATAATTATATCTGCAAGTGCAATACAGATTCAAAACATTCTCTGCTTTATCTAGTATGTCTGATGAGTCATTTGAGTTTAGCTTTTGGAGACAAGTATAGTTGGCATTGGAGGTGGGTTTCTGCAGTCAAGCCCAGCATGTGTCTGCAGTTCATTGCAAAAACATTGGTCCTGATGGTGTTTTAAGGTCAGACATCACTCCCAGTGAGCTATGTTCATTACCAGCAGAAATGGTTTCTCTTCCAAATTTAAGCTTCAGTCCAGACCTACCTACACATTCAAATACAAAACTTTCTGAAATGATTGCTAAAACCAACAGGTTATGACCCAAAGATTCCATCTCTTATAAAAATAAAAAGGAAAACAGCAACCCAGTAACATCTGTTGTTAACAAGTTTCAGATGCCCGGCTTGCAGCTCTGCAAGGGAGTGGATCTGATTCAGGATAATGACAGCAGGTTTCCTTATAAAACATCATCATCAACAAAACTTTTCTCGAAGCCCTGGTGGGGTTGCATGGTCATATGCCCTTGATCCTATGATGTATTATCTTTTTTCTTTTATTTTTTTTCTAAAATTTTAGTTACAGTTAAGTTTCATCAAAGAGCATATTTAACTCCAAAGAAGGTATCCTAGGTTACATATGAAATTCAGTAACTACTGAATAATGGGAGTGTCTTAAAACTCATACTAGAGGCTGAAGACTTAGGATGAGTGGAAAAAAAATCAGGAAAAAACATAGACATATGCCTTTGAGGTCAAATATTTCTGATCAGGTTTATTTGCCAGGCTGAGTTGTGGTCTCATCCTAGGTGAGTTACTGTTGTGTTACTGCTCTCTCCCTGTAGTCAGAATTCAATCCTGTGAGAAGACCCTAGTTTGATCAGAGATGGACCTGCTCCCATAGCTCCTTTAAAGAAATACTCCAATGAAACATTCAACTACTAAACTTTCAACTGCAAAGTAGAACCAAGTAAAAAAATCCATCTCTGCAGAGCAACAAAGATAAAATAAAACAGTTCAAGACAAAATCTCTTCCCCTTTTCACTGTGTCCTTGCATGTCAAACCCTTTTCTCCCTGCTACCCGGCTTCAGACTCTTTATTAAACCATGTGGTACCTTCATCATGTTGTTACTATTCAGGTAAATCATGAACAACCTAATCAGATATTCTATTCTAAATAGTTTTGCCTTACCTCACGGTGATAAAACCTTATGTGCCTGGATGTACATAGCCTATTTTTAACACAGTAAATGCTGTATGAAAGCTTGACACAGGACCTCAATGAGGACTTTGTTCTCCAGCCTCTGGCACCTCATTGACTTGCAGTGTGAAGGATCTGTGTTCAAGGTCTATTGATTCAGGACAAGAATCTGGGCTACAGGTTTCCAGAGGGCCTGTGAAAGCAGAGGTGAGTTTTCTATGTGCTTGTGATAACACTGTTCCATTTCCTATAACATCTTTAAGTATAACTAGGCAAGAGGAAGGGGAAAAAAAGGTGCCAAACTGATCTCAAAAGTATAGGTTTTAGTCAAAGAGGGGCAGTTTACATAGGACAGGAAATGTGATTACACAGTATGATGTTTCTGGCAACTTCTTACAATGTGGAAGACTTTAGGTTAAATCCCTTCTTTATGGGTACAAGTTATTCTGCGGAGATTCTGATTGGACACAACTGGAAATTTTTTAACGAGCTAAAAACAGCTATTGGAATAATGTTCCCAGGGAAGTGGTGGCTTCCCCAACATTAGATACTTTTAAGGATCAGCAGGACAGGGTTCTGGGTCATCCTGTGTAGACCGTGATTTTGTCAAGAAAGGTTGGACCAGGTGATCCTTGAGTTCCCTTCCAACCTGGTATTTTATGATTCTGTGATTCCATAATTTAAAACCAGTGTAAAACAATTTGGTTCTAAACATCATGTTGCAGATCAAAGTACCTCACTCACAGTTTGTAAATCAGATACCAACTATCTCCTTATTCCTGTTGTTGTGGATGTTGCTTTTAAATATTGTCTGAAAAAAACCCCAGCATTCATTATGAGAAAGACAAAACAATCTATATTGGTGGGGAACAAAATAATCCTCAGTTTCCATCTGGTTAGAGGAATTCCCTACAGTTGGTCTGAATTTGGAAGTACTTTAAAAGAAGTTTACTTACCTTTTTTAACAGGAAACAGTTTTCAATATTTATTTCTTCCTCTCCTACATACTCCATTTCTCAAGTAATCAAGTGCATTATGATTACAGTGTTTAAGATTTTTTTTTATATATTTGGATATGAAATATTTCTTTATGACAGAGACATGTTATATTTTTTCATAGTAAACCTCTGTGTTCCCACAGTTACTAAATCACACTCACAACACATTTTCTCACAAATAGAAATTGAAAGAATTCTACTGTCTATCTAAAAAGAATTATATTCTCTTGGTAGCAATTGTAAATATTCTTCCCAATTCTTCCCTAGGACAAATACTGGTGAGTTTCATCGAGACAATATTGAATTCCTTAGACATTAATATAGTTTCATATCCAACTAGGTTGCACCATTGATTATAAATTGGAGTATGACCTAGCACTCACATATATTTACAGGTTATATTTCAATGGTGTTTAGACTTATAAAAATATTAGGGATTATAGAATAACAAGAAAATTAGTATTTCAGTGGAAAACAGTGTTATTAAAATTTTTCACTTTCTACTCAGACTTAAGCTACATAGCAAACAGAGTTCTGCATAGCCACTGCTTTGGTGAATGAAGACCTTTCTGAAGGTCTGAGTCACTTTCATGCTGTGTAATGTCTGGGGGTGGCTCACAGGCTACTGCTTTGTACTTATTTCTTGGTTCAGATCAGCACTGCTGAACCTGTCCCAGATAGTTTCAAAATGATTCAGAATCCCAACTCTTCAAAGTATGAACAGTGAATGAAAGTTGAATTCATTCAAGGACACCTGTGAAAGGGAAAGTTTCATGACTATTTAGCATTTTTTTATTTTTCCAAGGAAAGGATGAAGCTTTCTTCTCTCCACCCCACCTGAGACTAATACACTAAAGGAATAAATTCATTCTCCGTGTATGTGTGTGTTAAACTAAACTTCCGCTTTGGACCTTCTCTCTTTTTCTTGAGCACTTGTTTGCTTCAAAACATACAATATGCTCACCATGTTTTAATATTACTCATTCTTATTGAAAGCAATTTCTAGTAATATAAACAAAATCAGCTCTGTTAATGAGTCACTGGGGTCTATGTTCATTCCTCTGAAGTCTAGCTGGCTGGAAACAGCCTAAGTTACCTATCCACAATCCCTGTAGACATGAGACAGGCGTCTCCAAAGCATGATTCCTCCAAGTCCAAGAAAAATTGTTCAAAATAGATAGGCTGACATGTCTTTGGAAATGTCTGTGCTTGTGTGACAGTTTTCAAATCTCTTTTCCTCAGTTAAGCCATTTTACCCCTGGAATTATTATGCTACTTTGTTTCATAAGACTGTCACTCAGTTTGTTCACAAGCTGCTTTGAAGGTGGAAAGTGTTGAGTTATGACTCAGAAAGTGTGATTGTGGCCTCTCTCTAATGACAATGGATACTACCGTTAGTTGATGTGCTAAATACAAAATAAAGACTTAAGCAAAACACAGTGTGTTAAGCTGTGAAATATGAAGTGAAAATGTCCTCCATGTTTTAGATGGGTGTTTTTCATCTCTGTGTAAAAGTGCAAATATTTGTACCTGAAAATAATACACTGTTTCAACAATGAACTCACATGAGATAGCTACAATGACCAACTTGTATCAGCTTTAGAATTCAAGAATAAATTTGAAACACACATCTTTATCAAAAATTGGATTATAATCTTGGTCTTTATACTTTAAGAAAACACATTCTTATTGAGGGACAACCTGTTTCTCCACTGAATTTCTTCTTTTCAATTGTTAAAGACTATTTTTAGCTCAAATATAGAATTATGTCAAAGAAAGAATAATTCTTAGGAAAAACAGTTGTTTTCTAAGCAGTTGTAACTAAATCAAGTGTTTTAAAGACAGTACCAGTAACATCCAGTGCCAGTAGCAAAGTACAAGGGATTTATATACCTCATACAGAACCAGAGGGGAAAAAATGTACTTCAGATGAGAGAAATACAGAAACAGAGAAAGACAGAAAGAAAGAATAAGGAAGAAAGATACACAGAACTATCTCATTTAAAAAGACAAAAAAAACCCACACCAAAGGTAATTCTTAATTTTTTTTTTCCTATGTTCTCTTTTTTTCAGGTTGAAAGAGGGGGAGTTATAAAAAAAAATTAACCAGAGACATCTAAAATCATAGAATGGTTTGAGTTGGAAGAGACCTTTGTAGATCATCTAGTTCACACCCCTTGTCATGGGCAGGGACACCTTCCACTGGACCAGGTTGCTCAAAGCCCCATCCAACCTGGCCTTGAACACTTCTAATGGTGGGGCACCTGTAATTTTTCTGGGCAACTTGTTCTTATGTCTCACCACCATCATTGTAAAGAACTTCTTCTTTTGTCCAATCTAAATCTACCCTCTTCCATTTTAAAACCACTACCCCTTATCCTGTCACTACAGACCCTGGTAAAAAGTCTCTCTCCATCTTTCTTATAAGCCCCTTTTATATATTGAAAGGCCACAATAAAGTCCCCCTGAAGCCTTCTTTTCTCCAGGCTGAACAATTGATAACAATCACAACTAACTTTGGTTTATAATGAAAACCTGAAGAGCAAGGAAATTTAATTTAGTATTTTTGAGAGTTTCTTTACCCTGTGGGAAAATTTAAATTTGGCACACACACACACACATACCCTCCTCATTTTTGTTTTTTTGTTTAAAGAAAGGTTAAAATGACAATATTTGCCTAATTTTATTTCTGTATAAATGATTCATAATAATGTGGATACATAGCAAATCCAGATTATGTGGGGATGAAAATGCATGTTCTTACATAAAGGAGTGAGAAAATCAATTGTGTTTGGCATCAGCACTTGTAGACAGGAATACAGTTAGAAACAGGTGGGCGGCTTTGTGGTAACTGTAGGGGAAAAATAAATTCTAAGAAATAAGAGGGAGTTAGTAGCTATCTGGAAAAAGGTGGGTTATTTTTAGACCTAAGGAACATGTTGAGCTAATATGAATGTTTAAGACTTAAAGATTGGTGTAAAATGTCAGATTCTTAAATCCCATTTTTTAGACTGAGTTCTTACGTACCTAAAACCTGGTAATAATATAAAAAAGACAATATTAATTCAGGTGCAATACTTTAATTTGCTAAGTAGCATTAAATTACATTTTATTTATTATTGTAACACCATTAATTTCATATTAACAGAAAGTATTGGATTAAGGTCTGTGGTACATAAAGATCAGGTAGGACAAGAAATCTATTCCTCACTGTTCATTCTTGACAGCGATGACTTTCAGGTGTCCCTAAAACTGATGTATCCTTCCACATCATCTACCCATTTTCCTGTGCAACAGACTGGGCTGTGCCAACTGTTAATGGCACAAGAGTAGATATGTCACCTGAACAATCAGCTACAATGGAAATCCAAATTCAGTGTTCAAAACATTTAGAAATACCTGCAGAGAGAGAAGAGGGGGAAAAAGGAAGAAAAAATTCTCAGCAGAGCCCAGATATAAACTCTCTCCTTCTTCAGGACAGATGACTGATTTCCTAAAGCGTCTCTGTGGAAGATGAATGGTTGTTTGTTCAGTGTAACCACCAAGTACTATCCAACAATACCGAAGGACAATCGCTATATGTCCATAGACACAATGTGACAGCTACTCTGGGCAGACATATAGGGAAACTAAGGACCCTCAGTGCTGGGAAAAAAATTATTTAAAAACATCCCCACAAACAAGTACAGTTTGGGCTAATAATCCTACTACAGATATATCCCTGCTGTAAGAATGCCTATAGTCAGTGCCTCAGTTGCAAGTAGGTGTTTGCAGTCTTCGGAGGGTAACATCAACACTAAGATGTGCCCAGATGGCTTCTTTTTTGGTGACCTCTAGCTCTGCATAAAATACTACACAAACTGTATGAACCTAATTGTGGGTTCCACATTGCATTGGCCAGTCTATTGAGATTGAGGTACCCAGTGAACTGCATAACACAGGAAAGTAAAAGTCTTTGACTACAGCTCATTGAGTTGTAGCTAATATCAGTACCAACTAGATGACAGAGTTTCTCTCACCTGCCTTAGTTCTTACCACAACACTACAGTGTTTCTTTTTCACGTGTGGGGACACGAGAACAAGTTTTTCCTACGAAACAACATTGAAAGAGACGTGGGTGATCTAGCTGACCAAAGAGAACTGAGTTCTTCCATTCTAACTTAAGTTGTATTTGGTGTTGAGGTTAAGTGAGAGAGTCTGAGAGATACTTAACCTCACCCAAAAATGTCAAAATGAAACATGTTCTTGGGGTACCTTTTCCTGTCCATTAGATTGATACAGAGCCTATACTATTCACTTACTCACACTAGATGCCTCATTTTTGGATGTTAAAGAAAAATTAAATCCTTCCAAGATAGAATGAAAATGATGAAATAAAGTGATTTGGCTGTGAAAAATAGAAATTAGCAATTTAAGGGTGTCACATTAATAGTTTCTCATACAGACAAGGAAGACACTGTTGTTTACAAGCACACCTCAGTCTTTGTGTGGGGTAATATGGACAAGGCTGATTATGCAATTACAAGAAAATTGGCTTAAAATAGGAGAGGAAACCTGGAAGGGGTTCTAAATCTAGGAATAAGTACAGTGGTCTACTAATACATTTGGGAGTTGAATGCAAAAGAGACAATCTAAAGCACAATGTTATCATGAATAAGGATGATATAAATTGTCCATTGGTACATTTAGGCTGGAAATAGGGATATGATCATATGTTTCAGCAAGGGGCTGACCTACATAAAGCAGGATTCACCATCAAATTCCATGTGCCTATGATACAGGCTGTGCAATCTCCTTAGCTATTCATGTCTCATTATAAATGACACATCCTTCTTGATTCACATTAGCCACAGAATGCTGGTTTTTGCTGACTGAATCTTTCTCTTAAAAGACATTAAAAGGAGTGAGGGGAGTGAGAAGAAAACCCTTAACTGTGAAAGTAGAAAAAGAAAAAAAGAAGCTTAGCTCAATGTGTGCATGTGTGTGTTCATTTGCAGATGTCTCTAACACTAAACACAGTGTAAAACAGTTAGTCAGAAATGGATTAAGACATCAAGCTGGAAGTGAAATTCAATTTTTCATCTGTCTCACAGTTATTAATGGATTTGAGATTTCTTAGCTTATAAAGTATCTCAGAAAATACATTGAACGCTAAGACAAAACTTATAGTTGACCACCTTGCCTTATAACAGCCTTGTCTAAGAGCTGTGTCCTCAGACATGTGCTAGAAGTAATTTTCCTGTTGTTTAAACACAGAACAGGTAGATGCTGTACAAGGTCTCAGAAAGAGTTTATTTGTTCGCCTCAATGGTTCCAGCCTGGGACAAGGTATTGAATTTCTAGGCCACAAAGACTGAACACTTAGTCTTTGACCTAGTGACTAATCCAGTTACTCCTTGGAAGAACATCCCACCCAGAGGCATATCTTGAAAGGCAAAGTCCATGCTAATCAGTGCAATAGCATGACCTACATCCTACCGCAAAAATCCATGTATGTGAAATATCCCTGTGAGGCCTGGGGCATTCCAGAGGTTAAAATAAGAAACATATTTACTTAATAGTTAGCTAAAGCCCTAAGAAAAGCACTTATAATTATAAAAGCTTCCAACTATTTTTTTTCCATCCCCCATTCTTCCCTCTTCCTCTGGAACTACAAAGAGAACACACACCAAAATACTGGTTTAGGGCACAAAAAGGCATCCAGTTAGATCTTGTGGGGTTATATGATGAGATGCAATTTACTGTCTCAAAGGTCAGAAATCGTGATGAAAAATGAACCAAGAGGCCAAGAGAGACAACAAGCAAATTTCAGCAGCAAAGAGCAGCAGACCAGAAGCTCTTGCAAATGTGATGAAGGTGAGGTAATGATACCTTTACAAAGCAGGACAGGGGTCCAAAGCCTTTTAAGTTCAGCACAGTGACAGGACAAAGATGTTTGCCTGAGTAAGTTAAACAAAGGTCATACAAACAGATGTTTCTTACAGACAGATGCCACAAAAGATACTTCTGTTCATAGATACAACCAGCCCTGGTTGTCTCATAGACTGCCTTGGAGTTGCATTATTTTGCTAAACAGAAGCCAAATTTTAGCTGCTGTGGAAGAGCATGGAGCACCCTTTGCTCAACAGGGATAGTGTGCTTCAAAAGCAATATACTTTAAAAATACTTAAAAATAACTTAACAAAGATCCCAGCAAGAGTTTTTTGTTGTTCCCCATATACAGAAGATAAAATAGAAGTAGCTGGAGAAGGCGGATGCCTAGAGTTTTCTCCAGACACCAGTGTGCTCTTCTATTCTAATATGGTTCCCAGTATTACCACAAAAACATACCAGCATTCCTCGAGTGGATCCATGGACAGATTTTCAAGGCCTTCAGTTCTGTGATCTAAGATACTGCCTCTCTGCCTCCAAATCAAAGCCCACACAGAATTTTATTCTTTTACCATCCCTGAAAGACGGGAAGGACAGTGCTATGATAAAATTGCAAGTGGGAAACAAAGGTGTGGAGAAACTACATTAAAAATATTTCAGTAAAGTGGAGGAGAGAACCCAAGTAGTCCTACAGTCAAGAATAATCTTTCTTATTACTCTTTTCATACTCTTTGGTCTATTACAAACTCAAAACATAACTTAGTCCTTTAATACAGAACTTGTGTGGTGGCAAACTGCTGCTATTTATTTTACATATATCCACATATATAAATAAATCATAATGCGTTTATGCAAATACTTACAGTATCAGAGCATGATTTTGGTGCCTGAGAAGGAACTGGACCCCTCTGTAGTTCACAATTTTATTCTCATTATATTTTCATGTAATGCACATCTTTCTTCCCTTTACCCATCTGTTGAAAAGTTAATTAAGCTGATGCTGAACAAGGAAGAGTTAGAAACATTGATGACATTTACCCTTAAAAATTAGAATCAGAAGCAGAGGATATCAGCATGGGATTAAGACTGAGTAAATTCAAACAAATAACCTGTAAGAAATAGTACATATCCTAACCCTATTTTTATATGGATTGGAACTAGTAATAGAAGCCAACTTGCTTTAAATCTGGTCTTCATTATGAAGCCAATAGTTCAAAAAGGGAAGCAATAAGAAGAGAACCAAGATATCTAGTAAAAAAAAAAAAAAGAAAAAAAAGAAAAGCATTTTTTGGATATTTTCAGTGCCTCGTGGGTAAGATGAACAAGCAAGCAAAAGAACAAACAAGAAATCAACAAGAAATCATCAAAAGAGAGTTAAATGTCAAATGTTAAATTATTCACTTGTCATCCTTGTCTTCAACCGTTTGTATGCCCCATTATACACTCTCACTCATTAAATACCCCACACCTTTAGCAGTTTTGCTATGAAAATAATCTTCAGGGGACATTAAAATTATATAAAAAAAACCTTTTTAAGTAGATTTGCTTCTTGTACCCTACAATTGAAACAACTGACTTTTTTTCCATCAGAAGACAGTAGAGAAGTAGAGGAAAATTAGAGGGAAAAAAAAAAGGTTACAAAGATAAAAATAATGGGCAGACAGATCAACATTACTCAACAAAGCCACCTTATACTGCAGTAAAACTACTTATTTGTTAAGCAGATGTTGACTCATTCATAGTGACCAAGGTCTGAAAGAAGTCAGAGTGTGATGCAAAACTCATTGGAGTCAGCAGGAAATCTCCCATGGATCTCAATGGCTATCAATAATCCTTAAATCTGACGAGCTACAAAGCAAGAATCAGGAGACACTGGTACCCACAAATATTTGCAGACTTGAAGTCCATCCTATAGTTCATATGTAGAAACTTTAAGGGTGTTTTATCCACACTGATTTCTTTTGCATGCCACAGTATGAAAGACACCTGACCCTCTCCTTCCTCTTCCTGAGAACAAACACATTACCCTCTGATGCTAATACATCTTCAGTCATCTGGCATTATTTCAGGTGACTGCTCTGCTATTCAATCATATGAGATAGCCAGAAAGATAAATGCTTTTGGCAACAGCAAAGAACAATACAGCAGTATTTTACTCTGTGTCCTGGGTTTCTCTCTTCTTTTTTTTTTTTATTTTTAATTCCCCCCTTTAAAGTTTACTTGACAACTGCATTTATTTCATGTTTCAGTTGCTACAGGTTAACAATATTGTTTTATCGGGAAACATTTATCTTCAGGAAGAAAGTTATCCTAATATAGAAGATATCTTATCCAAGGACAAATAGAAAAGGGAACATTTCCAGAGGGTAATGTTAATGTCCCTAATGCTATAAAAATAAATGAAATCTGATTAACACCACTAGGAAGAAGTAAGTCATGGGTGGGATATAAAATATAGTTGCCTTGATTGGGAGCATTATTTTTTGGCAGTTTAAGACAGTGCATTAAAAGATGTGATGGCATTAAAACTATGAAAAATATCTTAGTGCTTTGGCATTATAAATAGAGCTTGAAATCTGGGAACCTGAAGAGCTTTTAAAGTCAGCTTTCTTGCCATAAGAAGGAAGTTACACACTGTCCACTGCCACATCCTCAGCTTTCTGGGAATGGCATGGAAAATGACACTTGCACTGTGAGAAATTTAGGCTCTATGTCAATGGGGACCTTGGGCACCTCTTGTTCCTGGATGATGATTCATCACAGGGCTTCTCCAAATGCCAATATACTTCAGAGAATCCTCTAGTATGCTCCAAGATGCATTTTTTTGAACAACCTTACCTTATACAACTTCTGAGGGGAGTGCAAAGTGAGCAGCTTTGTACATACCCTTCAGCATCCTCATCTCTGTAGAGGGTGAAATGCCCAAAGGTGAATGCCCAGACCTGCCAGCATATCGTTAAATCAGGATTTTCTTCTAACCAGAGGCAAACATCTAAGATATGAAGCAAGTCAGGGACAGCAGGTTTGTCAGGAGAGGTGCCACTTGGCAGCAAAGCCCAAAGGCTGTTATCATCCTGCTGATCAGAGAATGACGGGACAAAGGCAGCTGAAAGTCACAGAAGAGGTAGTGGTGATCTTACTCAAGCAGCCATTTTTCAAGCACTTGAGATAAAGAAGGTTGCACGAGGATCCTAGTGAGGCAGTGCACAGCAAGCAGATGTCTTTTCTGTCTGAGCACAGAATGACCTTATCTGTGAGTCTTAAGGCTGTGACAAGTAACAGCCTCTGCACCATTTATTCTCTGTTGTATTGCATGCATAGTCACTCATGTCTCACATGTGAATTCATGAAAAGCTGCACTATAGGGCATATGTTCAAAAGGCATTGGGGAATACTCTGAAGACATCTAAGGAGTATGAGGAGGAAATAGTGAGGATAAAGAGAAAGAACATTACTACATGGAGTCCAGATCTTCTGAGGAGTACTTGAAAGGAAGCCTGTATCCCATGAGTGTACCTGGAAGCTTCAGACAGGGACTCCAGAGTAGTAATGACCACAGGACTATAAGCAATTGGATCTGCTGGTGAGTCTCCAACAATTTCATCCACCAGGATTGAATTTCAGAAAGGAAGAAACATGTATCTAAAACACTAAGTAATAGCTACCACCAAGCAGGAATGCAAACAGAAATTCCTCTTCAAGGCCCTGAGATCATGTTTCTTCCTTTCTTCCCTTGCTCTTCTGTCTTATAACAAATCTAATCAGCCCTGGTGAGGCTGCATTTGGAGTACTGTGTGCAGTTCTGGGCTCCACAGTACAAGAGAGATGTGGAGCTCCTGGACTAGGTCCAACAGAAAGCCACTAATTTGGTCATGGGCCCAGAAAATATCTCTTACAAAGAAAGGCTGAGGGGGTTGGGCATGTTCAGCTTCAAGAAGTGGCTACTGAGAGGCAATCTTATTAATATGCATAAATACCCAAAAGGTGTCAAGTAGATGGAGCCAGGCTTTTTTTGGTAGTGCCAGCCAATAGAATGAGAGGAAACGGGCAGAAACTGATTCACAGGGAGTTCCACCTGAACATGAGGAAGAACTTTACTGTTCAAGTTCCCACACACTGGGATGGGTTGCCCAGAGAGGTTGTGGAGTCTCCCCCACTTAGTTATTAAAGAACCATCTATATGCAGTCCTGTGCCATGTGCTCTAGGATGACCCTGCTTGGGGAGGAAAGTTGGACCAGATGACCACTGTGGTTCCTTCCAATCTTACTTATACTGTGAAATTCAGAGGTATATGGAAAATAAGTCACCATTAAAGTTCCTGGACATCAGCATCTGCCAGGGCTATTTGAAAGGAATGTAATCAGAAACAAAACTGAAATCCTGGTGTCAGATCTAGATGCAGTTTTTGGATTCAGACTAAGCAAGATGACTCTTGCTTGAAATAAGCTGGGAGCTCGTCCACTTCTGATCTGGCAGCATAAATGCAATCTTGTCCTTTTCTTGCTGTTAGTGGATAATCATTAGCATGAAACCTAGGTGGAATCACACAGGAATGGATACCACATTCTTGTTGTATCCTGTCATATGAATTTCAGAATACATTTTGAGACAAGCTGGGAGGGACCCCAAGGTTCCCTGTTAAGGAGATCTCCATTGTGTAAATGTTGCAAACACACAAAATCCTCTCCTTTTCCCTTCCCTGCAACGAATTAATTGGCCAGATTCACCTCTGTTTTTCAGTTTCCATGAACATTCTTGTGGTTCCTGTGGTAGAATTAAATATAGAGTTAACAAGGTCTGAAGATTTTGCATTGCCTCTTATCATAATGCCAAAATACTACTGCAAAGAGAAGATGGACATGGCTGCAGGGATCTAGTCAACAAGTTAGACATCTGTAGTGGATCTAAGTTGCAGGTGTTAGGTTAAGGAAGCTTTCTAAAATACTTAAATTTCCTATATGGTCAACAAAAGAAATAGGGGGCTTTGGAAGCCTTCAAAGTCTTTCTGTCCTCAGAGACAGGTCTTTTAAGGATTTTAGGTACTTAACTTAGATAAATAAGATCTCACTCTGGAGAGCTTTGGAGGTTTGTAACTCTCCTCATTGCACAAAGGAACACAAAAATGTTGATATACATAAAATATATAATGAGGCAAACTATGTCCCACACTGCTTGAGCATCTGCAGAACAGAAATGGAGAGCTACATTTTAAAATAAGAAATACAGCTGCAAGAGATTCTGGTTTTCTGCTCAAGTGTTGACATTCTCTGAAATTCATGTCATCATTAGAACTGGAAAAGATGGATTTTCATTGAGAAGTGTCACTTAATGGAAACTGAAAATTTCCACAGAAATATATGCCTGACCTGAGAAAAGGATGGAATTTAAAATCAAGTTTTTTATTTATGCAGTAGCCTGGAGTACAGGAAACATTTGCAGTGAAAGAAATTAAGATTAAAGTCCCTGCTTTATGCATCCAGATCAGAACAAATATTCTGGGTGTCCTATCCAGTAGGTCATTGTTTTTTCTGAAAAACTGCCATGAACTTCCAGTGAAAATTCTGCATATCTGGAAATTTATTGTTTTTTGTTCAGCTCAAAAGATAATTTCATGCATTATTATTATTATCCTGTTGACACAAGCCATCTGAGTCAATCTGAAAACAAAGGAACCAAAAGAGTTCAGGTCATCTTTCTGTTTCACCTGTTTTTCTTCCCTGTATATATATTTATATTTTAATTATACTGACAAAGTGATGGAATGTTTCCTTCATGAACACACCTTGAATGCAGAATTAAATCTTTATAGCAAAGATTTTCTATCCTAGATAGGAATTACATCAATTCCTCTATAGAAATTGGAATAATTATAGCAATATAAAGTACTTTTATTCACATGGCAGGCTTTTGTTTTAAGGAATGACAAACTAAGTGATGTTAATTGAGAAACAATTATTCCCCTATGAAAAGAGGAAAACCCACCTACCTTCTAAGTAAGATTTATTACTTAATCTTTATTTATTGCATTCATATGCACTCAGGCACATCTTGGGGATGCAGAACTAAGCTGAACTAAATTTACAAGACTGTGGGGTCGACATTTAAGTCCTTGGTTTTGGCTGGATTTTCACAGTGCTGTGAGCCGGTGACAGAGACAGTTTTAATTTTAATAAGTGAGGTCTGCCATTGTGAGTCTGCAGCTGGACTAATCTGAAGCATGAAACACATGGAGAAGGCTTCCACTGCTGGAAAAAAGCTAATGTATCTCCACTAAATCCACACTTCCATTCAAATGCAGTGAGGAGAGAGAGATATAAATGGAGTTAAGAAGAAACTTTCAAAGGACAAGCTATCTGCTGAGATACTGGAACAGTTTGGGAAGAGAAGGCTGGAACTTCTTTCACATCCATTTGTGTTGCCACAAAATAATAAGCACAAAATAATAAGTTTCCAGAAACAGGAGAGATCCAGGGCTGTGTCATTCCCACCACTGAATTCATTTACATCATTAAGAATGAAAATCTTCATATTTCCATTATTTAAAATTTCCAAGTTAACGAAGTCTGTAAGATTTTGCTATTAAACTTGTCCATACTTCAACATTTACATTTGCATCTCTTTTTCTGGTACATTATTCATTAGCTTATTTATCTATCTTTTTAATTTTTATGCACAACTGCTTAATTATCTTCTTAGAGACATTATCAATGCTTTCCATTTCCTTTGATGTCAATTTAAAAAGGGACAATGAGTTTACAGACAACTATCATTTCAGCCATTTTGATGCCTTGCCCTTTGACCAGCTTGGCAATCATCTGACCCTCCCTCCTGACCTTTGAATAATTACCTATCCAATTTCCTTATCAACATTCTCCCTTTGTGTTTCGCTCTTTACTTTCAGTTCCTAAAAGCAGTATAGCTGTGGTCACTGTCAAAGTCAGGGTGACCTTGTAAGGACTCCTTCTATAGCTCCAAAAAGATAATCAGTTAATGACTTATTCCTTTATCTCAATGTCAAGTAATTTCTAAAATTCCTGTTATGTCTTCTTTTTTGTCTTTGACTAAGTGTTAATGAATTTGACCAACTTTTCCTCTTTTGTATTACCCATTATTTAAAACATAATAAAATATATAAGAGTAGCTTTGTTTCTACATTTCCTTATAGAATCACAAAATTATTTGGTTTGGCAAAGACCTTAAAGATCATCTAGTTCCAACCCCCCTGCCATGGGCAGCGGCACCTCTCACCAGACCAGGTTGCTCCAAGCCACATCCAACCTGGCCTTGAACGTGGCCAGGGAGAAACAGCCACAACTTCTCTGGGCAACCTGGGCCAGTGTCTCACCACCCTCACAGGAAAAAATTTCTACCTAATATCTAATTTAAATCTATCCTCTTTCAGCTTGAAACCATTCCCCCTCATCCTATCACTCTGTGTCCTTGTCAAAAGTTCCTCTCCAGCTTTCCTGTAGCCCTTTCAGGCACTGGAAGGTGCAAAACGGTCTCCCTGCAGCCTTCTCTTCTCTAGGCTGAACAATCCCAACTCTCTCAGCCTGTCTTCATGGGAGAGGTGCTCCACCTTTCTGATCATCCTCATGGCTCTCCTCTAGACTCACTCCAACAGCTCCATGTCCTTCATATGCTGGGGACTCTAAAACTGGACGCAGTACTGCAAGTGACATCTTCAACTTCAGCTTGCTTTCAAGATCATACGGGATGGTATCCTACCTGTTTTCCCTGATGATTTACAAAGTCTTTCAAAACTCCAGGAGAAAAAAGTGGACCACTCCTGGAAATCACTAGAGAAAATTACAATTGGTAAAAAAATAATTTTATTCGCAGATTTGCTCATTTGCCATACCTAACCTCTTTCTCTGCTTCTAAAACTTACAGAAACCACTACGTTCCTTACTTCTCAGAGAAACTTGCCTCCATATAGAAGTTGCCTCAATTTAAATTCATCAAAGGCCAAGGAAAAATAGAGGCAGGAAAGAAATAATGATTTAAAAAAAATGGGTCTATCAAGCCCATATGAGTGCAATAGGGTGGGTTGAGGGGATCATGCCAAGACAATCCATGTTGTTGTGGTATTGCATCAGTCCAGGTATCTATAGCCACAGCCACATCTATGCTGTTTTCAGTTTGAGATAATAAGCTTTACACACACACATAACTGGCTCAATTAAAGTCAGCTCAGCTGTCCCTGGCCTACATCTTCTCTCAGGTCTGATTCCAGGGGTAACTTGTGAGGAGCCAACTCAGGGGTATACAGCCACAGGATACACATGCCTCAGGAGAAGTTGAATCAAGGCTGAGAGTACAGGATCCGGCATGTTGCTTGGGGATATCAGGCAAGCTGGTGTTCAGAGAAAAGACAGCCATGGAAAGGAATATCTTCCAGAGGATGTCAGGTGAGACAGGAATTCTGCAGTCCTTTCATCTGAGTCCCAGACAAGCCATTATAATGAAAAATTGAAGTGAAACCTTTTGATAGATATATAAATTTTGAGGTTAAAAAGGACTATTCTGATTATCTACTCTGATTTATGAATAGCAATGCTGTGGGCTCTTACTAATCCCCCATTAGACTGTTTGCCATCCAAGAATATTTGTCTTGAAAGAGGTAAGGTCTCAAAAACCAAATTTCTCTGCAGCAAGTGCTCTTAAGTTTGCCATGAATCCCTCCGAAACTGCACATAAACAAAGTCAACAGATGTTAAATGTATGATCAATAGGCAAAGGCTGTAACTGAACAGCATTCATCTCTCCTTCAAAACAGACATATTCATGGAGGGAACCAGTGCCAAAACAAATACAAGCAAAGCAATAGCCTGGAAATACTTTAAACATATTATTTGAATTCTCAGAACTATCATTTTTAACTTAAAGTAAACATTGGCATGCAAACCTAACAGTCTGCATAATCCAGTCTTGAAGTGTAACTTTATTTGTTATGGGGATTTGCTCAAGGAAAGGGAGAGGGAGGGCGAGTGGAAAAACAAAATAAAAACACCCTGTCTTCCAAAAAACCCACCTCTTCTCCTACTACAAAGAGGAACTGGTTGTTTCTGCAATGCTGAAGACATTTTACAAGGTCATGGAAGTGATTGTCTCAAGCTGCTTTAGCAATTTGGGAGGAAGGAGGTATTGAATTGTTATGCACTTGAATGTTCACTTGGCCCACAGGGATGGGTAGCCTTTGTCGCTGTTTTAATAAGAGTCAGAGGCCAAGAAATGCCAGCCAGATTTCCACTCTCACAAGCGCAGGCGCTGGGAGCTGTGGGATTGCTCTTATGTGAGGAAGGAAGAGCCATAAACTTCCTTCTTTGAAAGTGTTTGTGTCCTGCTGTGGTCCACCATTTTTTTCTGAAATAGTGTTGGCTTCTGGCAATCTCCAAATAAGGTTTTCAATTAATGGGGAAACAAAAGCCTCTGAAGACTCTAGCCAGGATGTGCTACGAAGTGGGATATGTTGTGAACACCTTCTCCAGCTGATAGTTCAACAACCGATAATATTTAAACAAGACATTGTTGGCAAAACAGGTCTCCCCTTCCTAGGCAAGAAAAATAAATCTTTATGATTTGTTCCATCTAAATACTAGCCAATAACCTTAATTAACTAATAAAGTAGATGGGTCTTCCTCAACTCTCCATTTCAGCAGAGTTATCTGAATTTAAGGGATCAATATTCCTTTCCTTTGACTGTACTATCTTCACTGCAAAACTGAAACCATCTAATTTAATATCAGGCCCATTGGTATACTATGATACACTATTTATACTTATCACCTGAAAAATAGAAATTGACACTGTCAAAGTCTAGTCATTTTAAAGGAAAAATGAGTTTCACCTCCCTAACTCTAAATACCTGAAAATAAGATGTCTAGTTCAAGATTATTATCTAAATTTCCTCTCTGGTCAGAGAATGGGAAGAAATCTATGAAGACATTAATTCTTTCCTGAGGTATTTTAGCAAAAGGGTAACATAAAACACCCTTGAGAAATATCCAGCTCTCCTCAGTGGAAGAAAGAAGGGTCCTCACAGACCATCTTAAACCAATATCTTGACTTTTAGTTGACGAATGATGAGGTGGTGAACTTGACCCAAACTGACATGTTTTAAGCACAAGGTGATGTTGGAGTTGGTATCATCGATGCCATTTACCAGTGGGCAAGCAACCAGCACCAACAACATATATGTCAGACTACATGGACAGCCTACAATAGATTTCTGCTTTCATATACTGCTTCATATAGAAAACTGAAGGGAATTTGTCTCCACTTAATGTTAGATAATTAAATATTAATTGGAACAAAGAGACAACCTGGTTAAGTAGTTAATGCTTTTGTATAGATCATATGGAAGATCATATTTTAAGTCTCTGCTATAATGAGTGTTTAATTATTTATAGAAAATAGAAGGCCTTCAATAGGAAGTTCTGAGAGTCACCTACCTCTGTACTTTCACTGCTGCAGGAACTCAGTCTATCTCCTGTGTTTGCAGCTCTTATCTGGACTGTGAAAATCATAGAATAATAAATAATTTTGATAGGAAAAGACGTTTAGGATCATGAAGTCCAACCACTAAAATATGAGGCTGAGTTCTGGACATAACAGGAGAAGGGGTTGAAGTTAGATTCTTTCTGTTTTTAGTGAGTCTCAGAGGCCACTGTACACATCAAGACAAACATCTACAACTTTTCCCCCAAAATTCATAACTATGGTCCCAATGTAGAATAGAAAGGGGGAAAAAATCAAAGCCAGAAATTAAAGTTGTATTCAATGTTTTCACATCTTGGAAGCCCCTGGTTTCAACAGAAAGAGGCAGCAAAGAGGGTTTTAACCTGAGATTCTCAACACTGTTTTTGAACAGCAATGCATTTTCACAGTGTGGATGCAGCCTCACAAACTACTGAATGACCAGAGCCATCTGATATGATTAAAAAGAAAATTACATTAGTTGTTATGCAAAGAGAAAAAAATGAAATCCCACCTTCTTATAAAAAAAAAAAAGAAAGAAAGAACAAATCAAGAAAACAAAACAAAAACTCAGCATAACTGAAATCCACCTCACCGCAGGAAAATAATTTGGCATCAGCTTTTATCGACAGCTGCACTTCACTTTAACACCTGTGTGTATCATTTCAAGTGATGAATGATTGGAGATACTGTTTTATATTAATGAAACACGTTGTGGCAAATCATGTATTTATATTTACAGGACGAATTTGAGTTGAACTTGACTTATAAGACTCAGAACTTTGTGGTAAAGGTGGGGTGTACTGGCTGTGTCTATATTATTAGATTTAAGAATGCCTCCAAATTCTAAGGTCTAAATAGATCTTTTGGCCATGTCCCAACTTGATGTTAAGGTAAGACCATCTCCATCCTATCCCAAAGTCCTGGTTTTCATTCAAAGGTAACATAATTTCATTAGGTTGAAGCTGTGCTGCTCACCAGCTGCTCTGTGATCGTGATGATCATTTAGCTAAAGTTCCATGGCATTTCATTTTGAACTCAAACTGTAGAAGCCCACAAGAAGAAAGTCAAGATGCAGAAGGAACTGACATTTTGTGACTTGTTTGAGACAGCAGGGTAGCCTAAATACTAAAGCTTAAATACTCCAGGGACCTTAAAGAAAAATATTGAACGCCATGATTTTACTAAACTCTCAACTTTTTTACTAAATATGATTTTACTAAACTAAAGTGTGATGTCTATGTGAAATATGGAAAAAAAATGTATGACAAATGATAATTTCAGCCAAAATAAAGGTGGAGAGTAGAAAAAGAACTAAAGAAAAAGTAGTCAAAGTAAATAATTTTACCATTGTATTTCAAAATGCTATTTTCACAAAGAGATTAACTTGCACCAGGGACGAATCTTCAAGTGAGGGTAAAAAAATAAACAAGCCAAGCATTTTAAAAGGCATTGTACAAAACACTTGTCCACTATAACTAGAGAATTGTTTCACACTCAAAAAACAAAAGAAATTGGTTTGGATTAATACAAGATGAGAATGCTTTTTCTGGAGATTTTTTGTTTTCTCATTAAATTGAAAGCTCTTCTTATTTGTACTGCTTTAAGATATTTATTTCCAGAAGCTTACTTCAAATCCCCCATTGAGATCAACAAAAGACTATCAGGTGACATCAGAAAGTGTGCATTTGAAGCCCCATGAGAGAGAGTGAACTTTTCTTTCAGTGAAGAAAGGTGTTGCCCTAATCAGAGTATGTTCTTAATCTTGTTCCTTTTATTTATCAACATTGTGGGGGTTTTCTTGAGAGATTATTCTACGTTAATTACTTAAAATGCCTTTAGAAAAAGAAACAAACCAACACTTTCTTGTCTTTTGTAATTCTTTTATATATTTGGTGTATCATTAACATAATGCTGGAGTTATGGATTCTTGGCTAGTAGAAACTGTTACAATCTAATCGATGGATCGACTTTAATTTATACCTCCTAAAAGTCTGCCCCACCATTTCTTACAAATCAGCCCATCAGAGAACAGGCTGCAACAGATGGAATAATGTTTACTTCGTCTAATATGAACCGATTCCAGGGTACAGGAATACATTTGCTATGCATTGGTTATGTTACCCAAGGTGTTTGCCTAGATATCAACATTTAGATAATACAACATTTAAGGAGGAAAGCTGTGATCATTGATTAACACATATTTACTTTGATTCTTCTGTCTATTACTGAGTTTTAGGCTGTAAAATATTGGTTTATCACTACAGGATCAATACTATCCTCAATAGCTACTGTATTTTTGTCAATTCTTGACTACTATTAAAAAAATATCATAAATTAGCTATGAAGTACTAATTAAGATATTCTTAAAATCTGAAGTCCAGAGGGTAAGACAGTCTTTGACATACACTAAGCAGTCTCAAAGACATCTTGACTTCGACTTGTCGATCAGTTTACTCAGCTGAGTACTCCAAATGTACAACTTAGGTTGTCTGTAATAGTTTTCTAATGTGCTTCTTGAGATTTTAGAACTGAAAAAAATCTATCAAAACAGTTTTAACTACAGCAAAGACAGCTTTAGGTCCCTTCTGTCTTGCTACAAAGTACCTTTAAACAAGAAGGAATTAGGGTGTTTCATGACAAGAAGGTTCTCAGATTCCCAAAGAGACAATGCCCATTGTCTATCAACAAAGCTTTAGGGTTGTGTATCTTCCAGGATACAGTGCAATCCTACCTCTGGTAAACTAGCTGATACATCAGAATCACAAAGAAGACTAAATTAATTTGACCTTGTAGAGCTAATTTCACAGTTACTATCTTAAGCAAATAAGGACATCTTTTTCTATCATTAGAATTTTTTCTCCATCTTTTTCTTTATATACCTCAAGCATGCATACTCCCATACACACATATGCACACAGAGGTATTTTAACTTGAAATGGTGAAGATTGATGAGGATTTTTTTAAATAGGAAAGAAATGGCTTTTTCTGAACTGGAAAGAAAAATCCTCTGAAAATATGCATTCTAAGCCAATCAGAATTTGATTTTTAGACTTTATATTATATTACATATTTACAGTACAAATTATGACAATAAATTCAAAACTAAAAATCTTTTAAAAACAGAAAAAATATTTTATTCAGGAATCATAAAATTCAACTATTTATATTGTCAGAAAAATATTGATTTTAAAAACGGATTTTTGGTGAACTTCTAGTCTATGAATCAATTTTCAGTTCAGAGAACTGCTTAAGATGGAGTTACTGTTATCACATGCATTTATATCCATTCACCTAAAATTTACCTTACTGAATAATACAGTCTAATCATAATTTTTACCATTGTATTTTAAGCTCACATCAGAAAACTAAAATAGAATATATTCTCACTAATTACAGCAACTATACTATTATTTTTACAAAAGGTCTTTCATTTTGTCCATTTTTTAAGGTAATTCCATGTGTTACTCAAATAATTCTTTAGGAAAATGAGACACATTTGTCTAATTACTACAGGTGTGATATTTCCAAATGAAATAATTGCTTTAAAATGAGTCTGATGCATGCCATTGGTGTCAAGAGGATTATCTATTTGCCTAGATCTAATTATGCTGAAGGGAATCTCAAATGCAATTAGCTGCTTCTGCCTCTTTTATATGGCAAGAGAAAATTAGCTGCTTAATTAATAAAGAATGCTTCTTGATTTTACCAATGAAAACTAAAAGTGTGTGTTGATACTTTAAATAATGACAATATTTGAAGTTTGGCTGAAGTTTACTTGCTTGCAGAATCTACTCATCAGGCAGTCTTCTGGACTCAAGGAGGAGAGGCAGACATGCACTATGTCAGTGGCTTCTATGCTATGTTTTTGGGACACACATGGAATGATACTTGAGTTAACTATGAATTAAATAGTTTTGAGACTGGTCTGGACATACTATTTTCACAGGTTTGAACTTTAGTTATAGCTAATTAGGGTAGCTCTGCATAGTCAAATCTGAAGGACCAATGTGTTCCCCAAACTGCAGTACCTGAACACCTTCTGGCCACCAAACACTGCATCAGCAAGGTACAGAAATGTGTTTTCTACTTTATTGCAGCTAAACAGGGAAACTGAGATCTACATGGTCTAAATCATGTCAAACCTATTCTGTTCCTTCTTCTACCAATTTTTTGAAGGGGTCCAGAGAGGCATGCAGGATCTGAAATGCAGCATTTGCTGCATGTACTACAGAAGGCTTGGCAAAGTGATTCCGACTGCTAACAACGTGGTAGTTCACCACACCTTCCTCCCTCTCTGGGAAAGTAGACACAACAGTAGTGGTGCTAATGTAACTTGGTCTAGAAAGCAACCTGTTTTCAGCAGCAGTTTTACAGGATTTTCCTCCTCTGGGTTCTTCTTTGGGACTGTTGTTTTTCTGCCGCAGCCCATTTCTATCCATCACCTTAAGAGATTTCTCTGTTTTTCTCTACATACACCTTCTCAATGTCATTCTCTTTGGAATGTACACATAGCTATTTTGCATTATTAACTCCTACATTTTGCATTATTAACCCCTCTATGATACTTCAGAAATTTGCTTTGTTTTTAAGCTGTGATTCCGAGTCCTCATGTCACATTTTATATAAAAATCTTGACAACAGTCTCCTGAAACATCACCACTGCTTTCAAGTGTCACAGAAACAAGACTACTGAGTTGTTGTTGAAGAGGTAAAAGGCACTAGTGGTTGGTTACTGGCTCTCAGCTATGATTATCAATATTTTTTTATGCAGCTTAAATACTTTTGTCTTTTATAAGAGTTCAGTGGAGTAGTAGAAGTCATAAAACTTCAACAAAGATCATGTCCTCTTTTTTTGTTACAGGCTTTAAGCACTAGAAAGTCAAAGATCAGTATTTACTTTCAAGGGCTCAGTGTACCAAGGACATAATCCACCTTATTTCTCAAAGGTATGTGTATATGAACAGAACCCCTTCTATCCTGCTCTACTTCTATCAGATAACTCTAAGATGATTTTGATGTATGTATTTCAAAGGAGAGGGATTGTACAAAATGTACTTATGTATTGTGTTATCATCTATTTTTTACATATAAGGAACATACACTCTGAAGTGTGCAAGTTTGCGCAGTAAGGACCATGTACAGACACAAGACCCAACACGAGGCATACTTTTAATCTTACACTAAGATTCACAAAGTTGGAATTTGATCAACCTCTCAAAAGAGCTTTTAACATGTCTAGGGTTTACCAAATACATACAGATTTAGCATATTTTTCTCTGACTTAAGTTACATCTCATTGCTGCCAGGAATTAATTATTTAAAAGAAACACATACCACTATGTAACACAATTACCAGATCTTTTAATGAAACCAATTCTATGTAAAAGCAGTAGAAGAATGAGATACAGAAAGCCATCTTGATACATACATATATGGTATATATTATGTGCATATTTGTGTTACCATTTTTCTCTTCTTTCTATGCTTCATCCTCACTCCAATCCCTTTTGTCTAATTTTCAATTTGTCTCACTCTGTGTTCCCTTAGGAATCTTTCTCTGTGTCATTTTATTCACTATTTTATTCACTATTAAGAATATCACTATTCTTAATAATCTAATTATATTCAACTTCAAGCTGTATACCCAGTCCTTTAATGGTTCATCAAATTTTGAAGAAGACAAAACAAGATTGTTTACTGTTATTTCAACACCCTTATTTTACTGTTTATTTTGAGGATGTTTATTATGTCATATAAAATATCCATCTAAAAGTATTTTACTTTATAATCACATCCTCTGTCAAGGCTGTTTTCTTATCTAAGAGGCTAGGCAAGCTGCATATAGGTACAAGTCAAGATGGTTAAACCAGGAAATGTTCTTTGGGACATTGCAGTTGGTTAAAGAAAACTTTTTTAAAATCCTCCATACCCTGGAGGTAGAATTTGTCAAGATGCTCACATAATTGAAATTTTCTATGGCTGTTAAGAACCAAGAGAATAGTAGTTCTTCCCTCCAAATCAAATCTCACTGCCAGATTTGTATGACATTTGATGATCCTAGCTTAATTTGTTATACATTGTTCCCAGAAGGTGAGATGAGATTACATGGAGCCATACATTAGTTAGAAGATTTATTTTACACTTACCCACTCAGAGTTGCTTTCTAGTTATTCAAACAGAATAGAGTGATCTTGATTAGTTAATCTCTCTACATCAGCGGTTTTTCCACAGAGCACTTCACAGAAATGTTTTAAAATTTCACCACAATTAAAAAAGCAATTAAAAAGGATTATCAAAATCAAAGTTGATCTTTAATTAGTGCCTATATCTAGATCTTTATTCCATGATATACCAGATAAAATACTCTTAGAAATGTTTTCTTAATAGCTTTTTATTATTGAGAACATAAGAAATTTCAGTCTTTTGAGGCAAATACCTTTTTAGATCAACTTCATTTTCAGGTTGTCATCTAAAAGTTTATTTCTACAAATCTTGCCTTGCTATAACTGAGTAAGCCATTCCTTTATCTTCTGTCCATCATAAAAATTGGCTACCCATGATTTGGGTAGTGTGGTCAAAGTACAGCTACAATTTCTCCAGTGAAAAACTTCTTTCTACCTCCATCTTAGTGACCAAATCTATTCTGGCAACTGTTCAGTCAGGTCTGCCTATGTGAATGCCTGCGATCAGTTTTTGGTCCCTTAGACTTCTAGAAATATTCAAGGCTATCACTGCTGTTTTTCCTTACACCAGTGCTGGCATAACAGTGTGCTGAAAGTCTTTGCAGTTTTACAGTTCTTGCTGTAAAATAGCTGCAGTTGAGCAGAATCAGTAGCAGAACATCAGAAGATTCTCCAAGGATAATTTCAGCCTGACTAGCTGTAGTATTTGAGAGGGAGAGGGAGAGGTCTATACATTAAAACATTACAAAATGTTTTATCCTGACTTCTAATGTAACAGTGTTTGTATATAAGGTCTTATAAATGTGAGGTTTATAAAGAACATGTTTGCACTTTAAAATAAACATTCTATGAACATGTGGGTGTGTCTAGATAGATGTGGCTTCAGCTTCATGGAAACCTGCACATCCATCTTGCTGGAATCACAGTGCCTCTCAGTTTGATAACAATGGTGGACCCAACAGCTCCTCTGGATTCCCTGCTAAATCTGTGCCAGGTGCATGGAGGTACCCTCTGAAAAGTATTCTCTGGTCAAAGTCACTAAGTATTCAACCAACAAAATGTGAGAGAAACCCCAATTACTCCTGATAAGTGTCTATGAGAAACAGTGAGAAATTCAGACCACTAGAATGCTAAATAGAGGAATTTTATTCTGGCCTCAGGGGCAAAACTTCACACAATCTGTGCAGTGATGGGATAGCAGGGATCAAAATGAAGCTTTCAAATGTGGAAAAAGTAGATATAGCTTCTGATTTTGGAGAAGTTTGAAATTTAGGATTAGTTAAATATTTGCTTATGTATTAAAAAATACAGCACATCCTCCACAAAAATCACAGCACTTATTCCTTAGACGTTAAAGAAAGTTTTGGACTTTGTGAGTTTTGAAACAAGCCTCTGAAAATGTTTCTTCTGTCATTAGGACTATTTTTATGCCAACTGACCTCGGTTATAGAATAACACACTCTTCAAATTTCTTATGCTGTTCAAATTCACTGGGATCTCAAACATGGACAATAGTGGAAATTTGTTTTTATTATTTTAGGACAGGTTATTATTTTTCTATATTTCCTTTCACTCTAAAAGTTTGCTTATCAGCAGAGGTTGAGAAAATTGTCTATTCCAAACAATTCTGTGTAGGATTTCTGCAATGGCTTGGAACCTACACAACGCTTGAGAAATTGATGTTTCAAGAAAGTATGCAATCATCTTCTCACAGTTCATCTTCCAATTGTCTGACGGGACGGTTGGCCTCCATGTCATCAGAGTGAACGTTGGCTTCACTCCTGTTAGGAATAAAAGCAATACAGTGACTTTCAAAGAAATCTGTCTACAGACTTAAGAATATGTCTAATATGTAATAAAAATACATGGCTGTGTTAATGGAGCCTGATCCTTGACTTAATGGTTTCATAATTATACTTTTTCATAAAACAACAAATTTGGATTTCTAATTTTACAATATTTTCTTTTCTGAATGTGCACCTTCAAGATATTTTACCCAAATACTCTTGAAGATATTTTAAAAAAATATTTTCTCTTTAGTGTGCTGGTTCACATATAAGTTTTGAAAGAAGTGTCACCAGGGAGGTCACACTTGACCAGATCAAGGGAGGTTATTCTCCTCCTCTACTCCACTCTCGTGAGACTCCACCTGAAGTACTGTGTCCAGTTCTGGAGTTCCCAGCATAAGAAGGACATAGAAGTCTTGGAGTGAGACCAGAGGAAGGATACAGAGATGATCAGGGGGCTGGAATACCTCTCCTATGAAGACAGGCTGAGAGAGTATCTGAAGAGTATCCAGTATTTGAAGAAGCTACAGGAAAGTTGGAGAGGGACTTTTTACAAGGGCATGGAGTGATAGGACAAGGGGGAAGGGGTTCAAACTAAAAGAAGGGAGATTTAGATTGGATATTAGGAAGAAGTTCTTTCTGGTGAGTGTGGTGAGACATTGGCACAGAGAAACTGTGGCTGCCCCTCCCTGGCAGTGTTCAAGGCCAGGTTGGATGGGGCTTGGAGCAACCTGGTCTGACAGGAAGTGTCCCTGCCCATGGCAAGGGGTTGGAACTAAATGATATTTAAGATCCCTTCCAACCCAAACCATTCTATGATTCTGTGATTCTATAACATTGCTGTAACTATAGTATATACATTATGCAGAAGTAGACACATACCTAAATACACATACATTTACACACTTAATAATATATGAACATATTCACTGCTCTAAGAGAACATATATATTATACACAGTGGTTGATTTTCTTCTGAATAGTAAAAGGAATTTGTGTAAAACTGAAAAGATTAAAACCCAAGAACATATAGATAGGTATGGATATTACTGGAGAAAAATTTCTCCTTTGTTCAGTTAAAGATTATTATTGTCTGCTAAACTCAGATTGTCAGTAAATTCTGATTTCTCTAAAAAGAACCCCAGATTACGTACTTTTTTTATGGAAGAGAGTGAAGGTGAGGCTCATCAAATTTCAGCAATTTAAAAACCGTGCATCTGGTCTAATTTAATCATCTAAGGCTTTACTCACATGCCTCAGTGTCAAGTGCCATCTGAGATGCACTGCGTCCAATATCTACTTGGCCTCCATAAGGGCACCTCTTGCAGGTCTTGTTCCATCTACAAGCCCCATGTAAATATCTTTCTTTTATGGGGCCTTTCAGATGGCACTAGGCACTTACTTCAGGCAACCTAAATGCAGACTTTGTTTCCAAAATTCTCTAGCAAGGTTGTACCAATGATATATAGTCGTGAGTCATTTTATCTAATTTGAATATCTAAATCTACATGCTAGATGCCCTAAATTTTAGATGTCTACACATAGGACCGTGAATGTGAGATGAGTGTCTGAGGTCAGCAAAGAGTTAGACAAATGCCAGGGAAAAGAGCAGAAACGAGGTCATTGTATAATGATAAGAATAATCATATAATCAATCTTTTCTAAAGTTCTTCAGAATAGAAAGACAAAGAGACCACTTATTCTCAAATCCCCACCCACCCATTCTGAGACACTAAAGAAAACCCTGAATCATTACATTATGCTAGATCCTAATATAAAGAAGATCAAAAGCTCAACTTTTGCCCTGCAGCCTCTGGAGTTTGTGGGACCCTGAACCCAACATGTTTGGACTAGTGCAAATTGATATATCCAAATCAATAAATCCCTTGTTGGCCTCTTTAACTTCATCTGAACTCATTCAGATCCCAACCACGTTGAGCCCCTACCAAGTGCAAGCACAAGGCAAGTAACATATCTCAGGGCCAGGTGAGGCTTTTCTGAATTGACAGCTGAGTGAGGACTTTGTCAAAGAGCTATATTAAAGTCACTTTTCTCTCCAGCAAAAGTGCTAGGCCACCAGGCAGTGTTTTCAGACTCTCTCACACACAAATTTCATGCTGCAGTAAGACCTGAAACCCTAATGTTCTCAAAATCTTTCCTTTTTAATATCTGGATTCTTTCCTAATTATTTTCAGATTAATTTCCAGCTAATACATAAGGATGAAATTTGGTGTGTGACCTATAACCCTAAGCATGTTGTAATTCTGTTACCAATCTCCTGATTTCATGGGGGGCTTAACAAGGACCATATGTGAAGCACTGTGTTCCTCTGCATTAATACGACCTAATGATCCAGGGAATCTCTCTGCTACCATCCTGCTTTGCCACATCAGCAGCAGCTGAACAATGGCAATATCAAGGTCTCCTGAAATGTTTTTTTCCATGTCTGTCTCCTTGAGACTGCAAAAGACCCTAGTACACCAAATAGCCACACATAAATCAGTCCAGAACATGTTTAAACTGAACTGTGTTGAGCAACACAGTGGAAGGAGCAGGAGAGGGTTTTAGCTCCATGACTCAGTGTCTTGCTAACTGCCATCTCTCAACCAAGGCTCTGGATTCATAAGCTTTTTGTGTTAGTACTCAACTTCTTTCATCTGCCACCACATTTTCTCTTTCTTACTTGCTTCATTTTCCCACCTCTGAGTCACTGTATGGCCATGTGGTGAAACTGATCACATTTAAAACTTACTGGGTTTGAAGTGGAAAAATGAAATGTTGGTGTTTTTTATAAGCTGGAAGCATCTCTAGGTCCACTTTGCAGTGAGGCTGTGCTAGCTGTTAAGCCAGTGTGGGGTTTGGCCTGCTTGCCTCTAGTTGGTGCCTCTCCTCAGATGATGCACAAGGTGAATGCTATATTCCCTTAGCACTTGTGATGACTATGGTCATGCTGTTAACTCAGACACAACTAACTGCTAGTGTAAGAGCAACAACTTTGCCCTGAACAGGGTTAAAATGGCTCACACTGGAGGTGACTAAGGGCAGTCCTGGGGGCAATTTGGAGGCAAGAGCTTCTTAGCTCTCCACTACTGGCTCTGACCTGAGAGGAATCATTAACAGCAGTAATGAAGAGGTCAGCACATGATATCATATCAAAGGGGAGAACATTTGACATGTTAGCAGTCGAATCAAAAGAGACCAGCATACAGAGCTGAACCTTCTGCTAATCCAGAAGCCTCTCTGAACATACACACTTGACCCCAAGCCCGGAGATGTCCATGGAATTATTTCTATCAGCTTCAGTGTGCTTTGTGGATCATACCTGATGGGCATGACACATTTCTTGCTGCTGGAAGGAAATTTGGTTTCATGCAGTAGAAATTACTATTAAATCACAGTCTCACCCCTTACTGAATGTTAAAGAAAGGATCCCAAATAAGCTCTGCTCTCTCTTGGACTGATTCCCTTCTTCAGGAAGAACTCTTATTTTGCTTGCTTCAGAGGACTTGTTCCCTCTCTCCTCCTTCCCAGTTTGCCAGACGTTGTCCTTCCTCTAATCTTCTGCCCTTGACACCAACCCATAAAACTTTGCCTCCCTGATTACACCATTAATGCTTTCTTAAACCAGTATATGCAACAGCTCTCAGAAACTGCCAAAGATCTAGAGTATTGGCTGAAAATGAGCTTCAAATCTAAAGGTTTGCAGGCCTGTGGGGGAGAAAAAACATTATATTTGAAAGCTCTCTGCAAATGTGGGCAATTACAGATAGAAAAATCCTCCTTAACACTGCTGAAACTCTCTGTGATGAGCTGCATTCACAGTTTCAACCTACAGACTGTAGGACTGAAAAGGCTTCACTAATGATTTCTACATTGGACCAAATGATATCCTTGACAATAATGTAATCCCGAGAACCTTTGCTCACTTCCAGTTGTCACCATTGGGGCCACAGGCTTTCACAGATCAGCCAACATGCTCCTCCAGACCTGCACTTGTGTTTCAATACTAAAAGCCCAAACACAGAATGTTTTTTCTCCCTCTCCTCCCTCCCAAATGCTACTGATCGTCCTATTACCATGGCAACCAACTCCTGCTGGCATGATCAAGAAAAAACCTGATTTGGGATTTTAATTAATTGCTTGGAAATGGAAATGTAACAGTGACTGGCAGTTCAACTAAGCACGTTTGCAAAGTGAATAAAAATAGAGTTTCTGAAATACTTGAAATTGTTTCACTGGATATAACCCACATTTTTTACAAGACACCTTAATTTATTCCACTTCATAAAATAAATCTGGCAAATCTACTAAGCCATTTTGTCAACACAAATCATTTTGGCAAATACTTTAATCCTTCTTCTTAACAAAATGTATTGTATAAGAAAAAAAATCTAACCCATCAGTATAAACCCATAGGTTTCATCTGAATGTATGCTTTTTTCACCAGTAGGCCATATTTATAAAAGGCTTTCATCTTGTCTTTCCAAAAGAGGATGTGCTTCTTTTGATGCACGTGATTTCTCATTAACATTTATGGCAGCTACACCCCCATATTCATCAGGGAATGGAACAGAAATAGCTTTCAGTTGATTTTTGTGACCTCCAGTCTCCCTGTTTTCAAAGAAAATAGATGGTCACTGTTTGCATATACCACTGTCCTCTCCTGGGTACTGCCAGTACTGCGGAGGAGGGTGTCGTATGCCCTGTGTTACTCAGCCAAGAAACAATTCCATATCACTCCTGATTTTTAGGAATAAGAGGATCAGGAAGATGTCCTTGTTATCTTGATGCAGTTCTGACTGCTCATAGTTCTCAGCATCATACTAATTTTATAGGTCTTGTAGTTGCACACTATTATTTATATATATATATATGGATACACATATTGCTTTTTTTTAAGAAATTTGGAGAGATTGTGAAGGATTCAGAAGCCCTGTTTCATACCTAAAACTGGAAGTAAACTTCATTAGCCACATCAAGTGCTTCAGGTAGCTCTCCACTTTGAAATGTTGGCCTGGTGGGAAAGCTACATAACAGATAACATTGCTGTACTGTAAACATAACATGGGCACTTCCCGGTGACAGCATGAAAATGCAGTGCCACATGGAGATAAAAAAGTTCCATGATATTGCTCAAGGACCTCCTTATTCACAGCAAGGGTCAGGTCTCCTGGATGGAATCATAAGCCTCCACCACCAATCTTCTCCTTTTGAAATTTTAGCTTTCCACCTCCTTTTATTCCTTACAAGCCAATGAACTCTCTGACAAAGGTAAGTGTAAGCAATACTACTTTAAGTTGCTTATTTTCACATATTTACTGATTTTCCTCCAAGCAGCTTTTGTGACATTTCCAGATTTAAAATACCCTGCAGGTCCTACTGCCAGCTCACCAATTCACATCGCAGACCCAGAAGATACTAAACTTACTCACTGGCTTAATTACATTTGGGAGGTGACTGTTCTTGCTATTTTTCACACATTCACAATGTTGCTCTTTAGTGAACATTATTCACTCAGCCCTCAAACTGTACTCCAATTCATGGTACACCAGCTCAGTGAGCAGAGAGCCGTACTGAATGACCTGAATTGAGGTTAATGAACTATCTTTAGAGATTACACATCACAGGGTTGGAAGAGTCCCTAGAGAGGTCATCTCATTTTTATTCCTGGGCAGTATTTATTCACCATAGCCCATTGCTTTTGCTTTCTCCTCTGACATCTTTGAAACATGGGTAATAATTTCCATTAGTGTAACATATTTTAGGAACAAAATATCATTAAGCCAATAGAAATTGTGACATAAAATGAAAACACAAGAAATCTGGTGGTTATCTGTCTCTTCAACTCTCTATCATCTATTGGTATTTCTAAGGCAACTATCTCTGTGTTATCTAAGCACTGTAATATAATACAATCACTTGCAAGTTCTATCTAAGTGCAATGGGTTTTACTTATTAATAACATAGCACTTATCTTCAAAGTGCTTCACAAACTAATTAATTCTCACAGCACCTTCTCCCTGTCAGGCAGGTGAGACAAGTATTATTCCCATTATACATATCATTATGATTATTATTTGAGGAAACAAGGTTAAGTTACTCATCCTATCTCCCAAAAGAGACAGAGAGTGTTAGAAAGAGCACGTGAGCTCAGATGTTAGGGAGCAGGGTTTTCTGACCTGTTTTGAGACCATCCCATCATTTCTCATGCCTGGACAACATCACTGGTAAAATCATAATTGCATGTTTCATCAAACACTGACATGGCAAAGAATGACAGGATTCTTTGTCTGAGTTTGCCTATTTCTTTTTTCTAAAAAGGACTCTAACCAACCAGCCTGCTCCATGCTGTTGCATGAGTCATCCAGATTCATCTGGCTTGTGAAATGACTTACTGACTTGGCTGTTTCAGTTTCACGTGCTTCATTATGTTGGCATTATTCCTCAGTCAAGCAATTGCTGCACTCAAGTTTCTGCATCTCCAAGGCAAGGAAGTACAAGGGAAGGAGATATTTAACCACCAGAAAGAAATTGCTTTCTTCAACAAGGCTACTTGTTGAACCATTCTAATTTCTTGATAGTGCAAAAGCATTTCTACCTCATCAGACCATTTACAACTGTATCGCTCAAGTTTATCTTGAAGGTATTGACATTTGCTGCCATGTGAATATGCATTTAAAAACTAATTCCACTCCTCCCAGTTTCAATGGCTAGCTTAGATTTAGGATCATGCCCAGGAATATTGCATAATTATTGACAATAATTAATGACATACATCATATGAGGTAGTTAGAGGAGGTAAACAAAGATAAAGGGATAACAGTTACCCAAGTGAAGGAGGTCTTATATTAATTAGCCCCATACTACAAAGTACCCTTATCAAGCTGTAGGATGGCCTATAAGCTACTTAATCTCCCACTTGTGGCGTAATGATGATACAGTGGGCAGAAAATTGCCAGCTGCCTCCTTGCAGGAGAATATCTTCTCTGGGGTACCTGCCAACAAAAACATTATGAGGGAGGATTAAAATGCATTTTAATTATTTGCTGAAGGTCAACTTGACAGTCTAGCCATTAAGTATATACAGACATACAGACATACATAACTTTATTCCTATAGAATTAAAAACACAAGAAATTGGATATTGGCACACCTGTATTCTATAAGGATGAGGAGTGAACTTCAAAAGGTTGGTTTGAGTTTCAGGAAAACACTCCAAACCTTTGAGGTAAAAGTCATCTGCCCTAACTTGGATGTCTTAAAACTAAACAACTAAGTCTGAGCTCATCACCCAAGCTCCCTTCATGGAGAGAAATGGGCACCTCCAGAGTGTGAATCATCTTATCCCATCATAGGTGTCTGAGATAGATTGAATGACTCACTCCCTGAAGGTGTCCACTGTCTCAGATTTAGACATTTAACTTTTTGATGCATAACAGTAGGTGAGATGAATCTCACCCTTATGTCTTCTACTCAGACTTTGTTCAAATCCTTTCACGATCAATTGGTCCTGACAGGGAAAATGTAGAACAGTTTTAATGAGTATTTGGGGGTATTTTGCTACTTTTATCTCTAAGAAAGAAAGATTTTCAGAAATAAAATATTACAAGAATAAGAAGGAAAAAAGATCTTCTTCCTCACACGATTCAGGTAGAGTTTGTGACATTCTGAAATTTAATAAAAGAGGGACCTACTGACAGGACACTCTCCATTCAATATTTATTTTATAAACCACAATATACAGACCTCTATTTTACCAGGTGAGTAATGTCTTTGAGTTCAGGAAGATCACACAGCCAGTGAAAGCTGAGTACATGCATAAATGTTTTCAGGATCAGACACATATAAATTAATTAGAATTACATATTTAAATACCCTTGTGGATTTTGGCCTTCGTTCATAACCTTCCTCAGCTGAGGCCCGAGTCTGTAACCCTCACAGAACATCAGACCAGATGTACATTTTCCTTTTAGAAGGGTGATACTGAGGATGGAGGGGAGAGGAAAGCAAGACAGGTTTAGTTTTGACTGGACAGTGTGATCATGATTTTATTGGCAAGATTTTTAGATTGTTCCTGAGATATTGCTATTTACATAAAATTCCTGGAGACTATTTCATAAAAAAAACAGTGGTAAGTTTGCTAAGGGAGGTCTGAGCTTTGAATGGAGATGAGGGCACTCTGCATTTCTATGTGTTTATTTGCATAAATACACAAAAACTGGGGGGGACGAATGATGACTTTCAGCCTATTTCTACTCAAGCTGCTAAGTCACTTATGAAACTACTTTAACTGCAATAAACTTTAACTATATAGAGTCAGCTTTGCATAGACTTTCCAGATTTGAACAGCACTTAGAAAAAAAAATAAAAATACAAGAACACAGTCTTAAAAAATATACATTTTCTGTGCCCAAATGAATGTAAAGAATAGAAACCATAATAATTCACCCACTCTCATCTAATGACAAACCTTTTTCTTCACATTTCAGAAGAATTAGGTCTTGCAAAGCTTCTCCCACTACCACTTAAACATCATTTTTAAAATGAGAACTTCAAGGCCAGTGGAAAGCAACAACATAAAAGCAGCCAATTCTCATTAATGTAGCCTAGAATAGTGGGTGGGCCATCTCTCAGGTGAGAAAAGGCAAGCTGCAAAGCAAATACCTGAGGTGACTTCTGCTTGTTTGAGTCTATTATCCTTAGGGCTGTGTTCTTTTGGCTAGGGATATCTGTTGATCTTACCTCTTAACAGTAATTATGCCAGACAGCTTTTTGGCTTTCAGTACTGCTCCATAGGTAACATAAATCATACAAATTATTACCACAATACTAAACTATAATTACCCACAGACCCTGACATGCCAAAAAGTGTATTAATTTGATAATATAATAAATACTTTACTGCATAAAACTATAATTATTACTTCAAAATTGACACTTATATCAGCTTGATTTTTTTTTCCAGCAGGCAACTATATTCTACATTGACCAATACCAGAAATTATTTTTAAATTCAATGAAAGACATTGAACAGAAATTGGTAACATGTGGAAGGCCTTTCTTAAAGGATAGTATCACTAGAGTTAGTTTGTTTTTTCGAGATTATAATTCCAGAAAGCAATAAATTAATAAGTAGTTCAAGAGGGTAAACACATCTGACAAACAGCTCAGGAAAGGGGAATAATATCAACAAAATATCTGAAATGCTACCAATGGGGAAGGTAGTTCACAGATCAAATTTAAAAACACCCTTATTTATGTTGCTTCAAATGCTACTGAGAAAAATAAGTGATTGACACTGCAGGAGAAAACTTTACCTCTTGCATGGGAGGGCTGACAAACTATATCTGTGGGAAAGACCGAGGTCCAAATTCTGCAACTGCATGGGTGTGGACAACCCCTGGCACAGCTCCCGGGTTTGTTTTATTCAATGACTGCCTAATGCAAAATACATAAACAAGCCTGGGAACAGAGGTCATAATCCAGACCTGCTCCTTCTCAGCTAGGCAGCCTAACTGCTATAAGATCAAGTCAGGATCCCATTTCCTGTTTTCTTCACATTTTTTCTTCTTCCACATTGTCGATATAACCTTGAGAGTTGTATGAACAAATCTGCTTAAACTCAGAGAAGAAATGAGGTCCCTCCTGACTGACCATTTTAACAGCTGGTTACTAGCAGAAATCAATCATACAACCTCTGTTGTGCTATATTGAATTGATACTTACATAATGTTTTTGTGACAGCCTCTCTTTCAGTTTCTTTTTGCTAGTAATATTTTTAAAAGTGTAGCTAATAATGGAAATCTTCATAAGTTTTTTCTTCCCAACTTTTCTTTAACAAGCTGAATGCTGGTGATTTTTCATGTTCTTCCCTCATTTTTTTCCCCCATTTGTACTTTGGCTTGTGAAAGGAGGAAAAAAAATATCAAAGGAAAGGGGAATATAAAATTTATTCCAAATCTTCATTCCTAGGTGGTATTGCTATCATTTAACTTCACATATTTACACTTGGATGTTTGAGTATGAACCAGTTGCCATAGGCATACTATGTATTCAAAGGATACCTATAGGCATCTTTGGAAGAGGTAGCAGCTAAATCAGAGGATCTTCCTTCTGCAGGTGCTTCTATTAGTAAAAAGTGAGATGACACTGATTAAGTCTGTATCAGAGTAAATGAGTTTCATCCAGAGTGTTTGGGTTTTTTTCACTACCAAAGCAGAAATAAAGGCAAGAAAAAAATTGGTTAGAAGAAAGAAATTAAGAAGGAGGGAGGAATTAAGGGAAAAAAATATTAAAATATCAATATTTAAAAACTGACAACTTCTTAGTTTCTCTTCTTTGATTAAAAAAAAAAAAAGAAAAGAAAAAAGTAAATGCATGTGTTAAAAGAGCTTAAAATGTGCCCATTAAAGATCACAGAATCATAGACTGCTTTAGGTTGGAAGGGTCCTTAAAGATCATCTAGTTCCAACCCCCCTGCCATGGGCAGGGACACCTTCCACTACACCAGGTGGCTCAAAGTCCCATCCAAGCTGGCCTTGAGGGAAGGGAGCATCCACAACCTCCCTGGGTGACCTGTTCCAGTGTCTCACCACCCTCACAGTAAAGAACGTCTTCCTAATACCCAGTCTAAATCTATCTTCCTATAGCTTGAACCCATTCCCCCTTGTTCTATCAATACATGCCCTTGTCAAATCTCTCTCTCCAGCTTTTCTGTAGTCCCCTTCAGGTACTGGAAGGCTGCTACAAGGTCCCCCAGACCCTTTTCTTCTCCAGGCTGAACAACCCCAACTCTCTCAGCCTGTTTTCATAGGAGAGGTGTTGCAGCCCCCTTGATCATCCTCGTGGCCCTCCTCTGGCCTTGCTCCAACAACCCTACGTCTTTCTTATGTGGGGGACTCCAGAACTGGACACAATACTTCAGGTGGGGTCTCACAAGAGTAGAGTAGAGGGGGAGAATCATCTCCCTCAATCTTCTGGTCATGCTGCTTTTGATGCAGTCCAGGATACTGTTGGCTTTCCAGGCTACAAGCACACATTGCCAGCTCATGTTGATCTTTTCATCAACCAACACTCCAAAGTCCTTCTCCTCAGGGCTGTTCTTGCAGGACCTTGTACTTGGCCTTGTTGAACTTTATGCAGTTTGCATGGGCCCACCTGTCAAGCCTGTCAAGGTCTCTCTGGATGGCATCCCTCCAGGGTGTTGACTACACCACAGAGCTTAATGTCATCAACAAACTTGCTGGGGGTGCACCCAATCCCACCATCCATGTCACAGACATGTTGTCATTTGTTTAAAAATACTTGATAAAAGAAATAATAATCAAAAGTTTATAGGGGGAAAGATAGTTTGGTATCTAAAACATTTACCAGTGAAGCAGAAAAACTCATTTTAATACTGTTGTCTGGTACATACTATTGACAAGGGATTTATTCTCTATGTACTTGCAAGATAAGTATATGATTAAATCTGAGGGATTTGGGGAAGATACATATGTTAAAGATTCCTTATTATGGGACTTGAGACCATACAAAATAGTGAAAGATCCTGATTATGTCATAGTTAAATATTTATTCAAGTTCTGTGTAAACAGTCTTAACAAGGTGATTTCTTGGGTTCCCCCTGCGGGTCAGGGAGAATGGCTGTTGTGCAGCTTTTTCATTAGCTCAGTAGTTGCTGTTTCTCTGACCAAGTTGAATGAGACAAATAGGTCAGTGAAACTGCTCAGCAAGCACTCTTCATGTGACCTACTACATGTATTATATAAGGTTGTATTGACATGATTCCCCTCAATCACCTATTAGACATGTATTAATCACTTTGGCAGGGCTTCTGGTGACTTTCATCCTGGTGAGACAAAGAGTAAACCATGTCTCCTGTATGGGAACACCAGAAAGAGGAGCTTTCTACAAAATCATTATTTTCAGTGAAACATGAGCTGAAAAATCACTATATTAATGCTCAGATCTGGGCAGAATTATTGGCTAAAACTGAAGAAAAGTGAGAAAGAAAAAAAAACAAACAAAAAACATCTGAAGTAAGTGAGAATTTGGTACAGAAGATGAAAAACAGGCTATTCAAATATGTTGTCTCACTTGGGAAAAAAATAAGACCTGATACTGGAGGTATGAAGACTACTTTAGTTAGCTTCTTAGAGCACACCTACTGCACACTGTCCCACAAGAACCTAAGAATTTTCCAAATTTTTAGGGTAGTTGAACATGCTTTTTAACTTATTTTTTTATCCCTTCTGCTTATAGATATTCTTGTTCTCCACAAATTGCTCTTTTGGATGCAGATGATGACAGTAAATATGATGTTACAGAATGTCTTAACCTATTTAGCTATCCATCTTAGGTTTTTCCTATGTAAATGATTAAGGTTATTATTTTGATGTATTGTGTTGTTTGATGGAAATAACAGCTGACATACGCAGTTGAAATTTCCTTTGCTTACAGTACTTCGGGGGACGGAGGGAAGAAAATAAAAAGGCAGTTGTGATTACTTAAACCTCTCCTTTTAATAATATGGTAGACAGTCAACGATGATGATGTAATTCATTACTTGCCTATAATGTTAATTATACCTTATTAGCTGTTTCACAGTATGATAGCTGGCAATTGGTGATATGATTCATGAAGTGCTATTGTTAAGCAAATCTGTAAATCTGTTTGATTTAGGTTAAAAGAAAGGGCGATAGGTCATAAGAACTAAAAAAAAAAGGTAGAGAATAAAGAAAAGACACCAACATAATTTGCGGTTCTATTTTTATATGAACAACAAGGTTTACAGTGAAGAGCTGTTGGATACAGTTTCGGTGAGCAAGGATTTTGCAGAGAGATTAGATCAGTTACAAATTGCTAAATCTGATGACTTAGATAAAAATTTAACCAGAGGCTTTGAAAGAGGTAGAACATGTTTCTGTGGAGAAGTGATTGCCCCGTACTTCCGAGATAGAGCTAATCACAGAGGGCCGCACTGACTGTTGCCGCAGTAAAAACTGAACAGGGAAGAAATCGTTCATTTGAGCAAGGAGATCACTTTCTCATGGAGCAGACTGAAAACTACACTTCACTCTGCAAATGCACCCTATAATTTGGGGAACCCCCAGAAACCAGTTCTGCAAGTGTACTCCCTACTACATGTGCTCCCTTCCAATGTAGATCTATCAGATCTGTGTTACCAGTGGCATAAATTGAATAAAACAATTATTCCTCCTCCCCAGTCTTTGTGAGATTCCAAAACCTTTTTACCCATTTCCACAAAAAAACCCACCAACCTTAACCAACCACTTAAAAAATCCAAAGACAACAGATTTCACCCAGAGATAAAAAATACTCTCAGCATTAAACATTCATTCCAGATGGGTTCATATCTGCATTTTATCTGTGTTAAGAAGGGGAATTGAACCTTCATCTTCCTTGCTTCAACTAGCAGTGACTTGTTCAGAGTGGACCTTATTCTTACACTCATGTAGGTCGAATGGGTGTTATAGATCTGAATTTCTCTTTCCCAATTAGGGTACTGCCCATACAAGCCCACTTCACAAACAGATTTCAATTTCTAGGAGTACTATCTGAGTAGAAATTTTTGTTTAAAAATAATAAAACAACTAAAAAATTATTTAAAACAATTGCAATAGTAAAACAACTGAAATAAATAGTTTTTATTTATTAATTTCACTGTCCCTTGAACTTCTAGGGGAAGGAGTTAAGATAGAAGTCGTATCACCTCATTCTTAAAGGGGTTTATCTTTTCACCCAGAGAACACTCCAAAGGAATAACAAATTCCACCTACAACACAGTTCCCTCATCCATTTCCTCACATACTCAGCTATTCTGTGCAGGTGACAAACCTTATCCCAATCCATTTGGAGAAAGAAAGAGAAGTGCTGGATTGTCAGAACGTCAATTTCGTTAAAATATGTGACCTAAGAATACTCCATGGAAGACTAAGATCTTTTGTTACAAAGTCTTATTTCTTAAGGCAAGGGTTTTCTGGGACAAAGGTAGGCCTGGGAGCTAGGAATTCCTGAGTACTGTCTCCAGCACTGTCTTGACTGTCTATTGCCTACATATCACAGTGATTGGGTGATTTATTTATAAAGCATAGATTAGATTAACTCAAACAAGATTAAATTAGATAGAACAAGTCACTTAAACTCTCACTGTCTATTTCCTCATCTATAAAACAGTGATATCTGTATTTACCTATTACACATGGTGACTGTGAGGATTACTTAATCTCCCTAAAGAATTATCATGATTATCATTAATCTGGAACACACGGAACAAGTCCCGATAAAGAAACAAGCTTGTGAATCAACTGAGGTGGAGTAAATGTACCAAAGCAATTCTTCTGCTGATCTGATAGTTAAATGTTCTTAACAAAGTTTTTGAGGCTTCATTTTACATTAGGCATCTAAAAATGCAATGTTTAATATAAGATAGTTGTCTAAATTCCCCCTATAATCCAAATGTGTGTAGATGGACATAGTGTATTAAATGAGTCAATCGTCTCATGATTCTGGGATGAATCACCTTATGGATTCTCTTCATTATCTGTAGAGCAAGCCTAGACATCTAGATGTATTTTAGATAGTTAACGTTATGTGAGACCAAACTGAAGAATTTAATAACTCGCTTGAAAGACTACAGCCAGATGGCATGTTCTGTCCACACTGCAGCAGAGCAAAATAATGACCCATACCAGTCTGTTCCCAAATGCTTGTCACCACCTTCCTGCACCCTTAAAATTTCCCCTCCATTTTGAATAGTCAACAAGACCACACAATAGTTTGGGAAAACATAATTTGAATTGTATGTTAAGATACAAAAAATATCACAATATCATGAAGTATGTCTAAGTATTTTGTACAAGGAGCCCCTGCATTTGGGGGCAGGGAGGAACAGAGAGGAAGGGTTTAAGGTAAATTTTGTTTTCTAGCTGATCTGTTCTTTTGGGAAAAAGGGCAGGACTTATCCCTGGAAGAAATCACTCTTTTTTGGAGTCTTTAGCACAACAGGTCATTAGGATTCACTTCCGTTCTTTGGAATTACTTTGCCAGCCTACGATGGAGTGAAGGTCCTCCTGCATGTATTTACACTCCAGATCTTCTCTTCTAGAGACTTATACCACCTCCCTTCTCAGAGAAAAACTCCGTTTTGTTCCAGCATTAACCTAAGAGCCAAATATCTTTCTTCCTTCAGGAGAAAGAAGGAGAAATTCCCACTTTAGTTTCTACTCAAAAGAGCGATCACACACTAACCAAAGGGCATAGGAAAAAATGTGGAAGGTGTGAGGCTGTGGTGGGGAGAGACAAGGAATGGGGCTGGAATGAGCCTTGTTGCACAGGTTGAGTCAGAGTTAGGTACAGGTTAGTGTCCTGTATACTGTGGTTATACCAGTGCCTGGTTGTTTGTGTAAGGTTTGGTATCACGCACATGCAGATCTGCAGTACGGTCATGGTGCCCCTACACCATATGGTCTCAGATTTGCTTAAAAACAAGACGATACTTCTCCTCCAGAACATGTTAACAGAACCTGATCAGGGAACAACTGTCCTGACAGCATGTTTTGTGTGTACGTTGAGAGTGAGAAGTGAGAAATACCTTCTTAACACTGCAAGAGAAGGGGTTGAAAGAAAACAGTGAAAATAAGCAGGTGGGAACAGGTGAAGATTTACCACCCCTTAGCAAGGCTCAGCTGCAAAAATGATTTTTGGTTAGATCTAAAGCTTTTCTGATTCAAGAGAAAAGCTGCTATTTATGTAAATCAAAATACGTGGGTGAAAATTATTGGAAAGTTAAGTCCCTTATGAAAAAAAAAATGCAAAAAGTTGACAAATATATATTTATGCAGTGAGAAACAGTTTAAAATCTACTGTTTCTTCTTAAGAACAATGACAAAAAGAACAATAGGATTGAGCAGACTTTTAGAAGTTTTAGAAGCCAAAACATGGCCGGCCTTTAATTTGTTATAATATTAGAGTAGGAGAGAAAAAAATATTTCTAATCCTAAACTATCTCTTTGTTTTTCTTAGAAAAAGGAAAACTATTTCAAACAAAATAGAAACCACCCTGAAAAGTCATCTGGAACTTGAAATTAATGTATACTACCTGTGAGTAAGATTTGCAATAAAGGGTCTGCCTTTACTGTCTTGTACTGAACTAAGCATGCTGTCAGCACTTAATAAATAATGTTAATAGTAATACTTCTTTTCACACATCTCTTCACTTCTTGGTGTTGGCTAGGACTGGAAAGAGCAGAACATTTCCAAATGGAAACAGAGAGCACTAAAAATTACATTTAAAAACCAAACCAAAACAAAACAAAACAAACCGAGTCTGCGCTGAAGTTTTTAGTCCTTCAGTCCAACTTCGAAAATTCATTAGGGGTAGATAGTTCAGATAAGGTATGAATCCAGATGTTTCTGTGTTTATCTTCAGCAACACTGAGTCCAAAAATTTACCAAAAAAAAATGGCTAGGCTCCTAAATCTGAATTTAAACATGTAAAAAAATGCCTTCATGGCTAAAAGCATGAACACATGCAGATTTTCTTGACCTTAATGAGATGTTCAAGGTACTTAACACTTCTGAAAATCAGGCCACAATTCAGCAAAGCATTTCAACATGTGTTTAACATTAAACACATCTTTAATCAGATTAAAGCATATACTTAAGCACATTCCTGAACCAGGATCAATTTAAACATATGCTTATGATCTTTGTTAAATAAGGTTCTCACTTAAGTTTCTAAATAAGGGTTTTGGAGACTAAATTTAGTTTATGATTTTATAAAATCTTCAGTCTACTTTGAATGAAATAAAAATTTAATTGAAAGGGAAAACACTTGAAATTCTCATTTATTTTGCAAATCACATTCAACAGTGCTTGATAACAACAAGATAACTAAAAATCTGAGTTAAAAAATAAAAAGACATTGAAAAATTTAGATCTTTCATATGCCATCCAATTTTGAGTCCTTGGAAGTGTTTTATGTCAGATATTTGGACCTATTATTATCCAAAATTAAAGATGCAAATGAAATTACACTGTTTTCTCTAATTTTATCCACACTATTTCTATTGATAATATTGACATGAGGAACAAAAAGAATTATTTTCTCCCATTTTCTCCCTCTTTAATTTTTCTTCTTCTAGTTTTTCTTTTCCTTAAATTTCTCTTTTTTTTTTACTTAAATTTTCTTGTTCTTGTAACAGAACAAACTACATTCTGTCCCTTTCTGTTAACACCTCTGCCTCCATTTAAGTTTCCATCAACCACTCATCAATCTACGAGTTCTGCAATTACATGTGTTAAGACAAAAGCAGTGTTGAATGCCACCATTTTGATTAGGGTAATAATGAGTCATTGGGACAGCAGCAATTCAGAATGTGTCTATGCACACATTTGCATGGATGTAAGTCAGCCAAAGCAGCATACAGGCACATAAATAAGATTGAACAAGAAGGGTGAATTTGCAGTTTGTTAGAGGTTAGATACACACCATCAGGCAAATGTATTCCCTCTTTCTCCAGTTCACATTGGACATATACCAAGTCCTGACTGCTTCACAGTATTTAATATGTGCATGCTTTCACCCTGTGCTAAAGTGGGCAGTAATTTGAGGTGGGTTATCTCTTGATGAAAATTTAGGGTTTTGGAGAGGAGGTGCTGAAGGGTAAGTGCACTAGCAGGTACTGCTTAATCATTTAGAAGCTGTAAATTCATTTTCTAGCTTATGCCATGATAACTTGCATGCAAGTTCATAGCCTTGGTTAAACCAGAGCAAATCCCTATGTGGACAGACTAATTTCAGTTTTAAAGTGGGTTATCTCAGTTTATCATAAACTTGTTCTGAATCAGCTTATGCTGAACTGAAATAAGGTTAATTTAAAATTGAAATAAAAGGATTAAGATAAATGAAATAGGTATAAAATCATACCTTTATTTAAGCCAATACAACTCCATGCATATAAAACCCTAGGCCATGTGTGTTTATTTAAAAGTGAGTGTTAGAGAATATAGAAAATGGCAATGAATGGGGTAAATATTTCCAACCCCTGTTGAGAGGATATTAGTAACATCAAAGAGTTAAAAATGATGCAATTTGAAGAGAACTATTTTAAAATTACCTAATCTCCATGGTTCAGTGCCTCCCATTCAGCCACATTCAACAGCAAGACCTTGCAGGCACTTAATAATACTTCTATATAGTAGCACTCTATCTATACTGTGCTGTATAATCATTAACTAATTAATCTTCACAACAATCATCTGAGTTTAAGAAGTAAGGACTAATATCCTTTTCTTAAAGACAGAGAAGGTAAAATACCAGGCATGTCAAGGGCCCCTGTTTTATGCTTTTGTTTTCTGCTTTGCTTTGCAAGTGAGAAGGCTTCTGGCACCAAATATGATGGGATAAAACTGGACAACTGGAGTTGGAGCCTTCCTCCCTGCCATGTGACAGGCTGCTGTTGAAAATTTGACCTCAGGAGATATATTTGGCAGACTCCAAGCCAGGAAGGTACTTAACCATATGCTTAACATGAAATGCAAATAACATGGGGAATCCAACAGTCTCCTGTAAAAAATACTTATGTAATTCAGTGCTTTGGTGGCTCAAATCCAGAGGGATAAAAAGAAGCGTAGATGCCTAAGACCCACTGGGGAGATGAAGTGTCAAAACTCCAGACTCCCAGGGCCTTCATTTCCAGAGTCTGATTAGAAGCTCAAAAGTTCCTGATTCACATCTTAGTTCACAAAATTTGGACCCTGTGTAATCACACGGAAACCAGGCCCTCTAAGACAGTGCAGATTTTCTCAATCACGTTGAGGGGTCCTGCCCTGAACCACTCTCTTGTGCAAATCAGTCACTCAGCCTGTCACACAGTCTCTGTGCAGGGTCTCATAAAATGGTGAAATTTATTAAGCTACTGGGTGACAGTTAGAACCATAGAATCACAGAATCATTTAGGTTCCCTCAGCTGCTCCTCATAAGACTTGTACTCCAGACCCTTTACCAGCTGTGTTGCTCTTCTTTGGATGTGCTCCGGCACCTCAATGTCCTTCTTGTTGTGAAGGGCCCAAAACTGAACACAGTATTTGAGTTGTGGCTTCACCACTGCCAAGTGTTGGGGGATAATCTATGCCCGGGTCCTGCTGATCACACTATTTCTGATTCAAACCAGGATACTGTTGACCTTCTTTGCCACCTGAGCACACTGCTGGCTCATATTTAGCTGGCTGTTGACACTCCCAGGTCTTTTTCTGTCAGGCAGCTTTCAAGCAACTCTTCCCCAAGCCTGTAGCATTGCATGGGAGTTTTGTGACCCGAGTGCAGGACCCAATAATTTCTTCATTTCTGTATCAAAAAAGTTTCCCCAAGTTCCCTGGAAGGGCTCATTTCCTGATTTGTGTTTCATTTAAGGGAATGGGGCATTCTCACTACCAAACTGTCTCAAACTTTAACAGATGATGCTTCATAATCTCACCCTCATGAGATTCCCTAAGCTCAGCTTTAAAACCAGGTAAATTTAATCTCTGAGCTGTTATGACAGCTACACCTTACTGGCCTAGTAGTTTACACCTTACTGGCCTAGTAGTTTAGTCAAAACTACTTGGTTATGTTTCCTTACTTGTCCTTCAAGACACGTGGCACCTCCAAGACAATTAAGCCAAATTTAAGTCATACATACATACACAGAATACATACATACATACATAGAATCATTATGGTTGGAAGGGACCTCCAGGGTGATCAAGTCCAACCTTTATCCCATCATATTCCTAGCCATTAGACCATTAGACCACGGCCTCTAGTGCCTCATCAACCCGTTTTTTGAACACCCCAAGGGACAAAGTCACCATCTAGATAGCCAGCAAGGTGCCTCTCTTACCCACAGAGGCACTTTAGATAGCTAGTTTATACTAAATATCCAAGTTTAAGACAGTTAAAATTAGATCAGACAAATGTGGGTGTGAGTAGGGCATATATGATTCTACGTTAGAAGCTAAAGAATTCACTCCTGATAAACTGACATGGTGGTTTCTGATGTTGCTTCTGGTAAAGGGTAAATGGTTATGTGGTTAAGTACTTCTCAATGTCTGTTGGAATAGGACTGACATGAAGTCTTGCTCTCCTTAGAAACAGTCAAGCATCCTAATTATATCGCATAGCTACAGTTTAATTTTGGTATATTATTCCAGTTATTGCCCTGTGAACTTCCTTCCTAGTATTTAAAAAACACATTTCAGATACTGTATCAAGTCCTCCTTTTCAATATTAGTTTAATAGAGCAGGAACATTTTGCCTAGTAAAATGAAGGTGGCTGAGAAGGAGAGCTGTGATCATGTTCTAGCACGTCAAGTTGAGATTCTGGCTGGCACTAACAAGCATTGCAACATTTATTAATTCATTACTTGGGAAATTGTCTCACCCAATTTCTTCAGGCAGCACCTCACTCATTGCTACACATTTGGAGAATAAGTTAAAGATGCCTCATGTTATTTCAAAGTCTTAATCACTGTTGTTTGGGTGTGGACACTCCCTAGCCTAGCTTTCAGAAATTGAAAATAAATGAGAGGTGGATGTACAGAAACTATTCTCATCAAAACCAGGGGGAAATCAAAGAAGGAGAAAGATGAACCCTCAAGTAATTTACAAAAAAAAAAAAAAAGAAAGAAAAGTTGTCTCCTTAATTCAGAGGATATAAAAGAACTTATATTGGATACTGAAAATACTGGAAATGCGATATCCTGGGACTCCACAAGTTGTTATTGAAATGTAAAGCAGTATAATTCACATGGTATCCAAGGTACAACATATCATATAATCTGATGTGCCTCAGTGTTTTGGCATTCTTTGCAATGTAGACCTTAGGTGCAGTGGAGATAAATACCAACAGAAAATATAAAAGTAGCTAATAAGGCAGATTAAGCCTCCAAAGTGATGCAGAGCATTTTATTTTTCTAATGCATTTCTGGTGTGTCTTCTTTTACCAGGGTCCAACAGGTCTGAGAACATTTCAACCAAGCAACTACCTCTTCCTGAAGGGCTGCAAGCATTTTTGATGGTTCATAGCCTTGACACAAATATGGTGGTTCCTACCATTCTTCTCTTCTCCCTGTCACTCTCTGAGGAAATTCCCCAAGGACCAACCATTCATACTGTATCACAGTTTACTGCAAAGCATATTAACTTAAACTACCAGTGTCTTCATGTTCTTTTAATAAACTGTAGGCAGCTGAGATCTCCCTGAAACATTACTGAGGACCATGAAAAAACTGACATGTGGACAGATATGAACAGGATCCACTGCAACAGTTCCAAGTCATGCTCACCTGTAAAGTCCAAGTCCTCCCTGTACCCACCCTGGATTTTCGACTCCAGAGAATTGAAATCCTTTACTGTGACCACAGCTATGAGACTCAATGTGAAAATATCTAAGACAAACTTAATAGCCTAAGTTATAGAGAATATCAGACTCCTATTTTCAGTTCTCCTTTGTCTCTTACATTTGATGAATCCATATTTTTTCTATATGATTTCACAATATCAATAAGATTTTGGGAGTTTGTTAGCAAACTAATTTCAGTACATGCAGAAATTATATTCTAACAGTAAAAAGAACCTTAACAAGTAAAAACATCAAAATAATTAAATTGGGTGTCTATAGCCAAGCAATGGAGTATGTAAATTGGAAAGCTATACTTAGTCTAAGTTAGTCTATATTCAAAATAAATTTAAAAAAATAAAAATATATTGCTAATTTAGCATGAAGGCAAAAACACTGCTCAGAGACTACTGTAATGGAGTATAGTTAATTCCTTTCAATTCTTTTTCATGGTTCTTAAGGATAAGTCAGAATAAATATTAAATCCACAGGAGATTTATTGCTTCCTTGTAAAATCAATATGCCATGAATCAACATTAACATGAACCTTGGACATTCTGTGTGCTTTCTTTCCTGGGAAATTTTTTATGTGTTTGAATGTATCTGCAAAGATTTTGACTGCGACTCATGAAAAAAACTATTTAGCATCATGCCAGCTAATTGTAATTAATAGATGGATTTAACGAGGTTTGAGGCTGGTGAGATCTGAGAACATTCTTAAGCAAGGTGGAGAATTGAGAGCTAAGCTTTGAATGCAACTGAGTTTGGTCTAAACTCACTTGAAGTCACAGTCAACATTGTGCAAGTGATTCAGAATTCACCACCATGTTAAACACAGCCAACGTTTGTAATGGAGACTGCCTCACCTGCCCAGCCTTTGCTAGTATTGCAGATAATTATATGCCATCAATATTACCACCCTCCTTTACTGGTATCTCCCTCTTCATCTGCTCTTTCTGTCTGTTGCCATCACTAATTGAAATTCTTAGATGCTATTGGAATGTAGGTTGGGTTTGTGTTGAATTCCCCAGCATTTCATACAAGCTTGGCATACATTGTTAAACTGTTTAGACTGAAACACAGGAGATTTGTACAATATATATTATATATATTTGGGGCAATATTTGGGCAAAATTAGCACTGGAATAGGCTGTCCAGAGAGGTTGTGGAATATCTTTTTGTGGAGACATTCAAAACTCATTTGGTGCATTCCTCTGTGACCTGATCTAGGTTGTCCTGCTCTGGCAGGGGGGTTGGACTAGATGATCTTTCAAGGTCCCTTCCAACTCCTAACTTTCCATGATTCTGTGATACTTCCCCTTGTGTATTACCTGCCTGACTGAAGTGTATTACTAATCTTAAGTCTGGTTTTGGTGTCGTTTGTTTGGGGTTTTTTTCCTAAAATATCTACAGTCTTCTGTCAGAGGTCTGTTCAGCACAAATCCTCATTAGATGTTACCCAGCTCCAGATTCAGACATCTAAATTTAGAGGTATAACTATATGAACACAGACTTGTCTCTGTTGCCCACACAAGAATTTAGAGACACCATGGCATATCTGAGACAGGTTTGTAGGCCTTGAATATTTGACCCAGGACTTAGAGGACAGCCTCAGGTCCTCTCAGGCCCTTCCTGATACCCTAGCATATTGTAAATGCCAGTAAAAGCCCATGGATATGCAGTTGGATCACATGCTCACACTTGGTCAGTTGAATCATTCCCATACAGACTAAAACAGGAGCTTAAACACCAATCAATAGAGACACCTGAATGGAGACACCTTGGCTATCTGAGCCTGGAGTCGAGACAGTCTTCATTTGGGCTTGTTTCTGTTGCCAAAATAAAAATGTCTTGACATACACCAGGGTATCCCACCTGATCCCCCCCATTCCAGCTGATAGATGAGTCAGGTAACAGCCTCCTACAGATCCATTCATGTATCTGTTATTTTTCTGCCATTCACCTTGAATACCCTAGGGCATAGCAGTAACTACCTGTGTTTAGGCAACAGAAGTGTCTCATCTGTCTTCAAGGCCCAACTGTCACACTGCAGTTTTCCTGTCCCCGTGCCTTCCCCACCTTTTCCAGATGGTGTATCAGCCTATACAACATCGGTCCTTGTTTCCACACCACAAGGCTGGGCAGCTTTACAGGCCCTAGATAAGACTCATGTAGCTTTTTGATCATGCTGCAGGTGAGTACTCTACAAATTGGCTCTGGTGGGAAGAGGCTGGATCTTTGATTCTTGTTATCAGAGGTAATGAATTGCAACCCTGCAAGCCTGATGAGATTCCTGCAATAATCTCACTGTTGTATCTTGTTATACAGAAATGAATCATGTTTAGGAACAGATTTATTTTGCAGGTGGAGTGAATAAGGAGGAAAGGAGAACTATGAGATATTTAAATCTTCTAACTGGCATCTCTTATTCACCCATCAGAACATTGATCCCACTCATGTTCCTAGTCTAGTGCAGAACCAAAGCCTTCAATCCCCTCAGCCAGATTTAGGGAACTAGGAGAATGCTCTTCATATAACAAATGCAAAGAATCTATCAGGGGAGCTGGACCTGGAAGTGCAACTTCCCTCCAGCTGATGCCTTGGCCATCTCTTCCCCACCTGAAACCCCCTCCTTCCTACATATTCCATTTTCCAATTGTGAACCATGCCAAACTAGTTCAGAGTCAACAAACTGTTATGAGGCAGTTATTGGCAAGAACAGGAACTAAGTAAGAATAATTTCAGTTGCAGCTAAATTCAAACTGGAATGGAATTGAAAAATCCTCTGCTGAACTCTCTGGGGCAGGTTTTATCTCTTACCACTGAAATGCAAAGTCATAAAACAACTGGCCTTCCAGGTGTATCCACATTACAAGTAATGGTAAAAATAATAAGAAAAATGATGATGATATTGTTGATGACAATATAATAATAATAATAGAAGATATGATTAGATTAATTTTTTTTAAGACCCACTGCCTGAAAGTACAGAGCAAGACATTCAGGTATCATTTTTCTTTTTTAATGTAATTCAGCATTATTATAATTGCTATTGACTTTTTGGTTATCCGTCAGCACATGGTGGGTGGAAATAACTTGGGGTGTGACTGATGGAGCTAGTTGTTCCTTTTTTTTTGTTGTTTTGTTGGGGTTTTTTTCCTGCTGAATTTCTTGATGTGTATGCTTTTCCATGCAGATGGCACCTTTGGCAACAGCCTGCCTGGCAGGATTTCAGGGCACCATTAATCTATCAAAGCAATGCTAATGAAGTTGGACTCTTAACAGTTTACTCACCATCTGCTTCTAACCGTCATCCTTCTCTGTGCTGTCCCTAATGCTTCCCTTGTGGAGTATAAGAACTCTGAACAGCATTGATTAATGTTCTCAGCCTGGTGCAGCTACTGCCTTCCTTGTAGCACTTTTGATGAAAACCAGTATTAAAAAGTCAAAACCAGAGCCATTGAAAAACTTTGCAGAAGCCAAAGGTCATGTTTTAGACCCTGATTTCCTAATTTTGCCTAACCCTGTAGACACCTAGATTTCCACCAGTTTCTACCTTTCCTCTAGACTAGTTTACTTAACCAAAGTTATTGAATTCAGAATAATCATTCAGTTTGTCGTTTGCATTATATGTTCCTCAGTTTATTGCAAGCCTGAAAAAAGGTCTGGAGTTTGTTTGCCTAAACCACTGATCTGTTTTTTTCTAGTGATATCAGTTGCTGTAAATAAAGACACTGACTGTCCAAAAAACCTCACCTCACATTATATCCCCAGACCAGCAGAATTACCACAGCTACCATTCTTCCAGTAAAATGCCTTATACTTCTGCAGCAGTCTCGTATTGCCAAAGTGCTCCACACCTTTTCTCATTCCACCATGGACTGGATTTGCAAAGTAGGTGGTTTCTCTGCCTATCTGGCCCGCAGGACATAAACCAGAAACATTCTCAGAGTAGAGAGAAACACATCCAAGAAAATGAGATTTATAATCCTCTCACTGATTTTTTTTTATTCAAAAGTCTAATGGTTTCACCTGGAATGGGGCAGTCCCAGGTGCAAGTTTCTCTTGTTCCTGAGGGGATTTGAAACCACATCTCTATTTCTCTACCTCCCAGGAGAATACCCTAACCACCAAGAGATAGTCCAGAAGATTGTGGGTCTCACAATCTTTTCCAGTTAATCTGTTCCAATTTAATTAAATATTCATTGTGCTTATGGGAGAGATAATAACTCTAGACACAAGATGGGAAAACTTGGGTTCTAACCCCATATCTAACAGATATGCTCAGCATGATGCACTGGGTTTGTGAAACAAATTTTAGGAGATGCATGCCTTACTCTGTGAATTTGCCTGGGGAGAATATGTACTTTCTTTGAAGCTGCATACGTCAGTCAGCAACCAAAGTTAGATATTGCATCAATGATCACTGTAGCATTCGAGTCTTTCTGCATCTCCAGTGGCTAATACATCACTACCTGACTTATTTCCTTTTAACTAGAAAAAGGAAACAATAACAACTACCCAATGTTGCAACTGTAGATACATAGTGATTTATTAATAACAATTGCTGTGTATGGGCTAAGCAACTTAGCACAGTGAGTAAAACCATTAATTATAGCTGCTGCAACATTTATAAGACTAGTCAATGATATGCAATTTATGTGATTATCAATAAGATGGTGAGAAAAATGGTAGATTTGAGCCTAACTTATTGTCACCATTGAAACGAAGCAAAGCAGGGGCTTGGCAATGAGTAGTGGAAAATTTTGAAGCACAGAAAAAATGCTCATAATGAAGTATAAATCAGGAAAGAAAGAGGATAAACAAACATGAGAGATGTGATAGAGATCATGAAATCGGTTGTTCCCAATTAACCCGTTTCATATTACAAGAATAATGAAGCATTCTATGGAACTGGATGGCAAGACATTCAGAGAGGATAAAAGGGAAGACATTTTTTCACAATGGATAATTGACCTGTGGAACTGATTGCCACATGATAGCTGCAAGTCCAAGAGCTTAGCAGGTTTTAAAAAGGATTAAACATGTATAGGATAATTAGTTCATCTATTATTAAGCAAGATAAGTTTTATTAGTCACTAGTTACATTAAACAAGATAAAGCAAAAACCTTGTAGGAAACTTTAATTCTTATCCAGTAAGAAATTCCCAAATCTCAACTTTCTATGGTATTTTCAAAAATAAATATTCCTGTTCAATGGAAAATTTTTAATTTTAGTCCCCAAAAAGTCAACATGTCTCTGTCTTCTCTTGTCTAATATAACTAGCAAATAATGTGATTTCATCTTGTCTTAAAGAGGGATTAGCACTGGCATGTCCTGGCTAATAATTGATACCTGCACTGTAGTAACTCCTGTGAGATGAAACAGATATCAAGTTTTTTCTGCAGAAAATCACACAGGAATTTCAGACATCTTCTCAAAGTGTTCATGACTAAGAGTAATTTAAGTTTCTAGAAGATATTCTATCCTAAGATGATCACATCCTATATACTTTTAGGGTGGTTGGACGTCTTACATTCTAGAGTGACAGTGCTCACCTGAGAATTCCACCTATGTGCAATGAACCACCTTTCTTCTTATTAATTTTGAAAATATTCATTTTTCTTGGCCCAGGTTCCATCCTATGCTTGGAATTTACCAGAAATACCTACAACAAAGTACTCCTTAACGTTCTAGACAATCAGTGGAGAGAGTTACTACATGTAGATGACAGTTTGAAGAAACATGGGATCATAGAGAAATTTTAGAAGCTTAAAAATTAGAATTTTAACAGTTAGAAGGGGCTTTTGGAGGTCATCAGGTCACTGCAGAGCTAACAGTGAAGTTAGATCAGGCTTTGTAGGCCTTTTTAACATCTGAATCACTCTATGGAAGCACGAGTGCCTCTTTTCCTATAGAAAACTCTGTGGTGACAACAGAAGGAACCCACAAGAAGTCTAAGTTTAATGGGCTAAATGCCGGCCGCTGCATTAAACTTCTTAGATTTTCTCCTTCTCTCCCTAACACCATATCCTTTGCAGACTCCTTGTCCACCCATCCATATGTATCATTAGTCCCTCAACTGGCAATTCCCAGTAGTTACAGCAACAGAAGTGCCATGTACTGAAATGGCTACCATCTATAATACCCTTGCTCTCTCCCCTGCTGACTCTGCAAATATATTTCACTTCACTCCTGAAATACATCATTTCCCTTGCCTTTTCTTCTCTCTCCCTGTCCCTCAGTTGCCCACACTTTGTCTGACATTGTCTATTGCTCATAGCTGTGGCATATTACTGAAGCATGCAAAACAACCTGTACCTAATAAGTTCCTTACAAGAAGTATGGTAGTATTGAGAAACCGTTGGGTTTTTTTGGTGCTTTCCCTAGCAAAGGAACATTTTTTCACAATTTTTCACCTAGGCAATGCCTTTCTCAGAGCTCCACGATAAAGTGGCTAGACTGCTAGTCTGCTTAAAGCTAATACAGGTGTCTCAACACTATATTTGCAACTAAAGTGTAGACTTACCTTACACACTCTTCTTGATGGCAATCCTGTCAACCAATAATGTAAAAAAGAATCAGAATCCAGTTCCAAGAATTTGTGAGATTGACATCAAATTATTTCCTTCATTTGGCTTTTGATTATTGTGCCCTTAGGGGTATTCAGGTAGAGGCACATCATTAAGCTTCATTTCATTTGTCCTGTATCAATAATTTTTTTTATAGTAGTCAAGTATGCAATAGATTATTGGAGCACTGCATGTTTTTGAATGTATTTATCTTCACATCACTCCTATGAGGAAATCAAGTACACTCATTCTCATTTCACAGGTTGGGAACTGAAGCACAGAAAGGAAAAACAACTTGCTGAAGGGTCATGTCCATGGAAGAGCAAGAACTTGGAAAACCAAACAGACCCTTCACTTCAGGGATTCATTCTTTCTATTGTGCTGAAGTCTGAAAACCTTCCATAATCACGTGCTTCCAGGAGCAGAGACTTTAAGGCAAAACACAAACCACAGTGAAAATTCCCTTGAAAACCTAAGAATGTACAGCACGGTTTAGACTGACATACTCTTTCTCTTCAATTTTCTTTTTGGGCCACCTCAGTATTTCAGGAACTGAATGACACACATCTATCCCAAAGACATCAACAACAAATGGTAGACCTTGCTTTAAAAAATAACTCTGTGTCTCAAGTGTCATTCTTTCCCCACTCCTTAGAGTGGCAGCTCATTTTCCCAGAGATGTAACTCTTCCTTCACCCTTACTGTTTTATCCCAGAGAACCACATCACCCACCTCATTCCTTGCCCTCACTTTCCCATTCCAGTTTTTGGGTGTTTTTTTTTTTTTCCTGTATCTCTTTTTATTGCTATTGTTGTTTTAACTCACACTGCTGTGGGTTACTCCCCCAAGCTCTGGAAAGATCAGTCATACATTAGAGGATATGTGAGCAAACTGGTCAGATTACAGAGCAGCAGCTCTAGGTTAAATAGCAATGTGTTCCTGAAACACCTGTAAGAGCGCTTCAAAACATTTCACTCACAGCAACTTGCTGCAACACATAGAGACCTTTTAAGACACATGATTACCTGGAAACTTCCTGGTATTGACTCTGTAGCTTGCCTAAATAATAGCCAGCTCTCTGCAATGCTAAAGTTTATCTCAGAATATTTTGACAATGATGTACAATACTAAAAAAAATATAAAATAAATAAAAGATGAAAAAAAAACAAATTTTGTCATTTAATTTTAATTTATTTTTTACTATAGATGGGTTGTGGATAGGTGGGTTAATCTGCAGATATCTTCAGGCAGTTGGTAACACCAATTTAGCATGTCTCTGTCTGCACTCTATCTCAGCTGAGATTCTAAATTAAACATGCATTTAAAAATAATGGCATCTGAACAGGGCGTCTCATTCAATTCTAGCCGGCTGCAGTGTTTTGTTATGTTTGCATGTTTCTCTGTAAATGTTTGTATTTCTTATCCTGATTACAGATGCAATTTTACAGCCTGTTTATTGATTTTAAAACTCTAGAATACCATTGACATCAGCCATAAGGAACCTCATTTGTCTGGCAAGAGATTGCAGAAAGAATTTTAGACCTGATTAATTTGGTCTTGTGTTGCTTTTCCACTTGAACTTGTAATAGGAAGTCTATATATTCATTGTACTGTTTGTGTTTGTAAAAAGCCAATGCATCACATTGGTGTATTTAAACACATGCAAGATTTCTTTTTTCTTTCTTACTCATTTTAGTTATCTTGTATAAACAGTTTGAAATAAGTGTGCACATAAAAATAGATAAGAATTCACAAGGTTCTGTTAAAGAAACACACACAACTAAATATGTACTGTATTTCTCACTATAAATAACAAATCCAAATAGTACTACGTTTCTGATATTCAGTCATAACCACAGAGTTAAGTCAATTTAAATTTGCCTGAGTAAAGAGTTCATGATCTGATCTATGAATTACCATAATACTTAGCCCTAACATCATTAAAAGAAAAAAAATAATAAAAGACTTCTTCAAGGACACCTCTCAGGCTGGAGTCTAAGCCAAGAATAACAACTGATTTGGACTTCGCAGCAATCCTGTGGACTAAGAATCATCCCACTTTACCAAGAAGAAAGTTAAAGCCCCATAGCTAAAAGACTCCTTAGACGACACCTATAAAATCATTGTTACTGTTGAACGAATGAAGAATTCACAAATGGTTTACATGAACCACAAAAGCAGCAAACATCACATCATGGCCAAGAAAATCGGTCCAATGTTAAATTGTCATTGAAGGGTATTCGATATGATGCGTGACAAATAAACATGACTCTGGAAAACTTTTATGTTGCATTAATCCTATTATTCTCCAAACCACAGCTTGGACTACAACAATATTATAGACAGTTACAGTTGGAAATCCATGGGGGCAGGGGGTGTCTATGAGGTGCAAGATCTATTGGCTACCTAATGCTAGGCAAGTTCTCCTGTGGCTGAATACAGCTTTTTTCTTAGTTCAGTGCTTATGCCCTGGGAATACCATTACTGGAAAAATACAATGGATTACTTCCTTTTCCAACTTTCCTTAGACAAAAATGATTGATTTTTAAAATATTCGTATTCACCCTACATAACATAGCCAACAGTATTTGTCCAGAGGAAGAAAAAAAGATAATGTAAATAATTTCAAGAATGAACTCCATTAAAAGATTGACAATATTTTCAATCAGCATTATCCTAGAAATATTTAAAATCATTATATTAAAACAGAACAGCACTGATATGTCAGTCATTATGAAGAGAAATTAAATCTTTCCGAAGGAAAAGGGGAAAACAATGGAGATTCAAATTATTTCAGAAGCTAAATCTGCTGTAGAAATTATTTTAAAACTTAGAAATAACTTTCTTCTTATATCTGAGAGTGATCATAATTTCTGCAATGTCATTCCAGAATTTAGTCTAAAAGAGATTAACATATCTAAGGAAAATGAAAATTTCCTTTACTACTGTGTAAAGTGAGTGTGTTTTCTTTGATTATAGCCAAGAGGTAAGATTCCATCTTAACTGGATCTTAGAAAAGTGAAAATCGTTGTATTGAGCAGCAATTCAATCTGTCTGTTTTTCAAGGATGAGGTAACCAATGGTTCAGTCATTTTAAGATATGTTTTAAAAATCATCTTATCTGATGAAATCCGTACCCAGTGAGCCTTCCATAAAGTCCAGTTGCACAGCAGAAAGACTGAAATAATCATCTCTGAGCAAAGAGTGATGAACCAATGAGGATGTCTTCTGCCTTCCAACATCTAGGTTTTCAACTTGATCTAGCAGCAAATACATTGCTATATGCTGATTTTCTAACAATTGCTTTCTTAAGTGACAGCTTTAATGAAGGGTATAATGTGACATTTCAGGGACAGCTGGAAACCAGTATTCTCATTTTATCAACAGTTTCCATTTCCAGAAGGATTCATGTGTCACCTTCACCTTGAGCAAAGATGACTCTTTTGAGCCATCTCAGAAAATCACCAGGCTGTAAACAAGAAGGGTAAATGAGGTACTACCAGGAAATACAGGAGACTCTCTTCAGAGGGAAAGGAGAAAGTACCACAGAGAGTGATGGGAAAGAATAAAATCACAAATAGTGGGGAGAAGAATATCCCATTACTGAAAACTAAAAGTCAGCTAAAAACTCTCTTGGATAAAGCTCTGGACAAAGTAGAGCAGTAAGTCGAGGAATTCCCTATAATTTGGAGTATCTCTAGGGGTCTAGAGAAAGACAAATACCATCAGAAAGAAGAAAAATTTGGGTTAAGGTCACTTAAGGTCAAAACCCATGGTCAAAAGTGATCAAGGTCAAAAGTGATCCAATGGTTACAGAGTTTCCATCTTTGGAGATATTCAAAACCTAACTGGACACATCTCTCAGCAATCTGCTCTAGCTGATCCTGTTCTGAGCATGAAGTTGGATGTGTTGATTTCCAGAGGTCTTTTCTAACCTCAGCCACCCTGTGATGCTGTGATTTACCTGACAACTAGAGATGTGCTACTTATGTTTTGAATCCCATGAAGACCAATCTCTCCACACCGAAGACCTGCATTCCCTTTGAACTGGGTTGTACATCTGCCTTTAATTGTATGGCCAGGAAGTGTACATTTCCTTTAGAAGTCCAGCAGCTCTGGCAGCAAAATTTGTGTAGATGTACATTTTACATGCATAAAGGCTCTGGAATTTGGTCAAGACATTCTACCAGCAAGCACAGCTTCATTCTGCTCTGTGGATTTAAAATAGTATAAGTGACACAAGTAGATAAGTATCAGGCCTGGCATGTTTTCAAATAGTCTGATAGCTATAATGAGAACACTGTATAAACCAAAATTCCTCCTGGTATAACTTCATTGAAACCAATGACATACATAATACAGACACAATACTGTGGGGAGGAGTCTCAAAACTTTCATGTAACTTAATGTTCCTGACACCAGGAATTAAAAGAAATGGGTCCATTCACTTCATACGTGGAGCTCCCCCATCACAGAGGATGTCTCTTTGAAGATGGGCTAGGACACTACCCTCTAAAATGCTCATGTTCTCTCTTCATGGTTCAGTTTTCAAATGAGACAAAAAATAATGTTGCTGTCAGAATGTATTTACATTTGTGGTGTTCAAACATCAGATCATTTCAAAAAGGAGATACTGCTACATTCCACATGATGGCAGGAGATCTGTTTTTCTTATTGCAAAAGCAGAGCTCACAGTTTCAGATTGTCCTATTAAATACAGCAAGATAAGCAATCTCCCATATTCTCCAAGCTGTTTTATAATAATGTGTTCTCAACACTTACTCAAAAGGGACAGTTCTTTCTATATTAAAAAAACCCAAAGATACTGAAGTAGTTTTGCAAAGTTAACCTAAATGATAAAATAAGTGTCTTGTAAAATAATGCCTATGAGTAAACTGGTATTTCAGGGCAGATTTAAAATGCTTGTTTTGTTTTTGTTGTACATAATTAGATTAACTTACTAGGGATTTTTTAGAATGTAGATTTAATTCTTTATGCCATCATTTTTTTAGTAGAAAGGAAGTTTCAGGTACAATTTATTTTGACTGATATTAGATTTTTTTTAAATACAAGACTTTTCTGCTTACATTTATCAGTTTAAGAAGTACTAGAAAGATTAAAATTGTTTTTTTTCTGGAGGTTGAGGGGCTTTAGCATGTCTTTTCTGCAGTGCTGTTGGAGCACTTTAATTGAAAAATCAGACATGGGATTTGTTACAAATATATAACAAAGATGTGTCCAAGTGTTTAGTAGGTAGTGGAATACAAAGAAATGGTTTTAAAAATATGGATTTAAAATGTTTATCCTTTGCTTGAGTTTGATTATGTTATTATTTCTTTCTATTCTCTACCAGCCACCTGTTATTTGCATATATATATAAAACAAGGAAAAAAAAATCAAACCAAAAATTATATACTTAACAATGCATTTAATTGTTTACTCATATATTGAAATAAGCAAGGCAGGAGAAAATCTCACATGATTTCTTGTTTTTCTCTTGTATGAAGCTCATCTTTAAGCAATATACATGAATCATTAGATCCTTATGCAAGAGTATGTTCTGTTAAAAAGTGCATGGAGTTCATCCTGTGTTTTTCTCTACAAGGGAGTGTCTAATTCTTTTGGCAAGTTCCTCTTTATTAATTTGATTTCAGGGCCGGAAAACAATCACAACATGATATCCTTATATCACTTCAGGCTTCCATTACCTGCATTGTGCTGTTTCCAAGGCTGTTAATAATACAACAAAATTAGATGATGAGAAGCCATTGGTAGAAGTTATTTAGACACTGAAAACACTAAAGAGATGGGCTAAATACATGAATTCTATCATTTCCATATATGAAATTTATTTTTATGGCCTTTTTTCCACATATGCCTCAAAAGTCAATCCCATATGGGGTTGCAGCTTGCAGGATAGAGATGCTGGTGCTTCCCCAGCTTCTTCTGACTCAAAGTGGGAGAAGAGCAACTCTGCAGCAAATGGTGAGGTGAAATCCCAGAATTAATGTCAGAAGCAATTTGCACAGGGGACACCTTTTCACCTGTTGTAGAAAGTCAAGGGACAGACCCCAGCTTGGAAACCATGCTTGGCTACATGTTGGGCAGGAGCTGCTTGGTGGTCACTTCTTCCCTACAGTATCCTATTTTTAGTCTGTGGAAATCAATACAGTCCTGGGGATTATTTGGTACTTGGGAAAACATGGAGCCAACATGCTTAAAATTTAACTTTAATGGCTCTAAATCTATCCTTTAAAAAACAACAAAAGAAGAGATATTCCACTTTGGTTTTACAATGCAGCCAGCAGAGAGTGAAACACGCTGCTTAAAGTATAAGTCTATCACACGTTGGCACCTCCTTGCTTAATAAACCTTTCTCTTTGTGTATTTGACTCATACTTAATAATTTTAACTGTATTTAACTGTATTTCAGTACTGTTAGCTCTGGGGAGACAACTCAGCCTTTGGCTCAGAGATCAGGAACAGAACTGTAGGATAACTTTCAATTATAATCTCTCTTCTATTCATGATGAATAATACTCAAGAAAGAAAACAAAAACCTGAGCATCATAACCTAGTTTTAACTTGTAACCTAAACAGATGTGATTTGTGGACTTTGAGACTTAATAGCAATGGAATGCCACATTATTATTTTCCAATACGTTCTGAAAAGAATTTCCCTGAATGGGTACTGATGACAATTTAAAAAAACATTTTTGCACTGATCAGTGCTGAAAAAGCAGTATCAGCTAGCCAAGCAACTTTCACTTTGTAACTCTTCCTTGTTTGGTGCTCTGTAGCTTGCTTTCGGCACATCATTTAATTTGGAAAAAAACCCATAGTGATTACTTTAATTTTAGTTTCTTTTTTTTATGTCCCAACACCTATAAGCTACTACAAAATTTCTGTGACTAAATAGTAAACACTTGAAGGGAGTATTTAGTTATGAGTTTCATTATCATCTCATCTCCTTTTCTATATACCTTAGCTAGATTTTGCTTTAGAAAAACCAAACAAAAAAATTCCCCAGCAAACCCCTGAATTTTGAGAAAAGTAGACACAGCTCTGTCCCTTTAATAAAAGTGAGGGTGAATTTTGGAGAAACTGAAGAAGCTGTTGGGTTTCTTTTTCAGTACAAATGTGATCTTGAAAATCCACAAATCAAAATGCTTATCTTGTGTTGGTGCCAGCACATAACGCATGACTCCTTGGTAGATGAATGTCTACTCGTAGAATGCATTATTAGTCTATTTAGTTTCATGTACTGTGCTGACCTACTTTAACTTATTCTTAATAATGCACAGCATTGGAGCAATATTGACTCATATACTCATTTCTCATATACTATGGGGCATTAATAATGCATTGCATTTTCTCCTCCAAAGTAAAGATATGGTTAAATCAAATGGATCCTAATGTGAACATCAACAAATGAAACAGATTGGCCCTTGTATAAGTAAAATGACATTTTATAAGAAATGTATTTCATTCTGTTTTCCCTGACAAATGTTTCCTTAAATATACTATTGCTATTTTTATGGTGGGCAAGGTGGGTTTTTTTGTTTTGTATGTTTTTAGCATAACCTTTAACAACAGTTTTTCTTACCAGAATCTAGGGGAAAAAAAAAGACAGACTACTGAGCATGTTTTAAAAAGCATTGAAAAATCCTCCCAGAAATAAAATCTTACAAATAACCCTTTAAAAGAAGTATTGTTAAAAGGGAACTGTATCACAAACAAAAGCAGATTCTGAGACAGTAAAAAAAAAATCAGCATAATTCATGTAAAATGAATAAATTAATCCAAGGAGTTTGACACCTCTTGAGCCTAATGAGACCGAGTTCCTGATGAGGGAAACTGAAAAAGAGACCAACTAATATTATTGTGAAAACTGAGTTGTTGTTCTTATTTGTGGCTGACTACAGGACAAATATTTTTCTCTATTTAAATCTTGCATGTGAACTTGAAAATTGTGGTGAATCATTTAAAAAAATTCCCTGACCCCTGAAATATTGCTTTTCACTATTGTTATTTCCTAGGATGAATCAACTGATTCCAGTTGACAACTGGACACATCACAGTGCTAAAATGTACGAAATCAGATTTTGTCCTCTCCTTTTTTATCAGGCTAACTTGCACCTAAAACCAACAACAACAGAAGCTATCAGTCCATGGCAAATTCAGACATTTAAAATTAACATTTAACTTACATTTTTTTCATTTTAAAGCAGGCTGTTCTTGTTTTCAAAAAATGCACTGCAAATGTCATTAGCTGCTTTACTTGTACTATGAAACTCAGGATTAAGAAACTAGATTAGCATCCTTAGCTCCAATTCTTTTATTATTTTTATAATTGTGAAACATGATTAACTCAGGTGAAATAGCAGTGTTACACTGTTTTCAAATAAGGGATAACAATCAACTTGGATAATCTAAGTTAATATTGACTTATTTTAAAATATTGACTGTGTTATGTAATTCATTAAAGGGTATGGCAGCTCTGCTGTACTGAAATAATGAACAAGCTTTGTTAAGTGTTAATAATTTGGCTTAAATAAATGAAACCTTCCCCAAATTTTCAGCTGTAAGCTTTGGATAATACTTCAATTTGCTGTGGAGTTTCAAGAAAACTAGTTAATTAGTTTTTCGGAGATCTAATCAGTTGGAAATTGGCTTTCAAATATGTTTGTACATGTAGTATCGTGACTTCTAAATCTCCACCAGTTTTAAAAGCCACCAACAGCAGAAAATATTTTTTTTTCAAATACCAGAATTAGTTGTTCTCCCTGAAATATGGGAATATTTTGTTAATATGCAACAAGGAAATGATGCGTCTAGTATTATACGAATATGAAATTTTTCAAACAAAGGAAAAAGACTGAAAATATTCTCCAGCACAGTACAGAGAAATGTTTTGGAAAGATTTTAAAAGATTATTTTTTTTAAACTTATCTTTTGGTATTTTCCTGCACTCATCTTTAGAGCATAGAAAAAAGATTTAGACTATTTTTAGGAATTTCCAGAGGCTGGGACAGGCTCTTTATAAATTTTTTTTATTTTTTTTTTACAAGACTGAGCTTCTGATTAAAATGCACAAATACATCAAGGCGTCAGCACTTGCATGACCTTGACAAATGTTGTAGTGACCTGTTTAACTGTAAGGGAAGCACCCAGATCACGGAAAGAAAAGGTTGAATGAGCATGATAGAAAGCCTGCCTGTGTGTATGTGACTTGCACGATATTTTCAACACCTCTATAACCATTTTTTTTTTGCATTTTTTTCCAAACAGAAAAGCATTTTGGTTTTACCCATATGGTAGTGCTAAGGACAAAGTCCATGTAACAACCAGACTCTTTGACACCAGTCCCTTCAGTCATGAGACGTGACATTGCTCCCTTGTAGATCTGAGTAGAAAAACTTGGGTAACACAAGCTCCTAGGCAATAACTCTAATGTTAATCAAGTATGATCTGTTACTGGACAGTAGAAACCCACAAATTTAATTTATTCAGTCATGACTTTTTTCCTAGACACTACAGGATAGGGTCAATTTGTGTAATAAATTGTGGCACACCAGTGGTATCTGAAAGATTGTGTGGTCTCGGTTACATGCTTTTTTGCAGTAAACAGCATATTTAATGCAGAGTTTGAAAAGTCCCTAAATGAAAGGCTAAAGGCTACCATGGGTCTGGCTATGAACACCCACCATTGAGTCACTTGGTACTCAGTGGTCAAAACCAGGAATATCTGAAGGTGTGTTTCATCTAGCATATTTTGGACACCTACTTCTCGGCATTCTCTGTATCTCCATGGACTGCAAAGGGAGCTGACGTGAGCAGAGGCTGTCCCTTTCTGGAAGTGTTCAAGGCTAGGTTGGATAGGGGTTGGAGCAACCTGGTCTAGTGGGACGTGTCCCTGTCCGTGGGGACTAGATGATCTCTAAGGGCCCTTCCAAACCAGTCTGATCCTGTGAATATGTTTCCACCCTGTCACATAGTCCTCTACTATACCAGCACATCCACTAAGTAGACAATGCTCAGCAGTCATCTCAAGATTGGATGCTGTTTTCCCAGTGTCCCTTCTCCCTCCCCAAGCAATGGAACCAAAAAACAATTAAAGTGGGTGAAGGTCCTTGGGACTCTGCAAAGGGCTGTTGTGGGGGACTTACACTTAGGTGGGATATGGGGTCAGTCCCAATGAGAACAGGAGAGGCTGTTACAGGGCAGAAGAAGTGGGTTTTATGAGGACTTCGGTCATCCTCTAGCCTACCAGAAAAACTACGACTGGGTCTACATTAGTTGTGGGGTTTTACTATATATCCTGCAGGATGCTTTTACTTGTACATGCTCACAGGAGTGTGTACTTATAGAAAGCCTCTTTCCCTAAAGTCATCTAAAAAATATTGGGAAATTACTTTTTGTGTTTTATTTAAAAACAGAAGACTTCAATTCCTGTCTCTTTTCTGAACAGCTATTGAGTGGCTTGTGCTTAGTGAATATATTCTGGGTTTAGAAAACTACATAACTATGTGATTCAGAGCAGGGACTCAAACAAGCTTCTTCATAGTTTATTGTTCTGAACAGCATCCGATTCGCATTCTCTTTGTCCTACCCCATCCTCCCTCAGACTAATAATTCCTTAGACAAAAATAACTTCTCAGAAAAAAACAGACTTGCATGAGTTGGCACATTTTGAGCAGTAAAAAATCCCATTGAAATAAATTCTAAGCAGCTCCCCCTATAGATGCAAGTGCTATCAGTGCATGTATAGAGTTTATTTCATTGTACCATCATTGACATTGACAAAGAATTTGTTATCTGTAGCTTTCAAAGATCAGCCAGATATCAACAAGATTTCTCTTGAATGAGACACGCTAGCACATGATGAAATTAGGTTGCAGTGTTGAGAGTTCATTAAAGGTGCTATTCTAAGAAAGATAGGTAACCACGGTTTGGCCAGCTAATAAATTACCCTGGATTTTTTAGTTATTGTATATTACATTTGGAATTGATGCATAAATTGTAAGGACCGGCTTTCATAATATTTAAACGTGCACTCTTTTTCTCTATTTCTAGCAGACAATATCTCCAGGTCACACTGTATTACAGGATCACACAGTCTCAATATTCTTTGAGATTGATACAGTCTTCACCTTTCTCATCATTCCGATCTGCAGAAGCAAACACAGGATTTGCTGACCCTGGGTTTTCACAAGCCGAAGAAAATGGCGTTGGGGAAGAAAAGCTTTAAGCAAAAGCTACAGGATCAGGCCCATTCTGGTTCATATGCCTGTAAATTTGTGTATTAGGGATGGATTTAAGTGGATATGAGGAGGACCATATGGTTATTCCTATACAATGTGTCACAAAAAGCATTGCAGTATCTTGTTCCCCTCTCTGCAACAATCTGAACCTGAATTTGCAGTCCTCTACAACAAAACAAAATACTGATACTGAAAATGCATCCATACTTTCATTGCTCTAATATAAAGACTGTAAGTTCTACCTACAGCTCAATCTCATAATAATCAAGGAAATCCTCCAATTTAATAACTAAATTAATTTTTCCTTCCTTGAACTAAATGCAGAGTTATTAAAGCCAGAAGGATCACGGGCAGTTTCTCCCAGCTTGTACTGTGAGCTGAAAATGGCATTCTCATCACACAATTAATTAATGTTCTTGATGCAAAAAGATATGGAATAGATTTACATTCCACATGTTATTGAATAACTCTCACATGTAATACTGCTTTGGCAGGCTTTATGTTCCTGGAGTTAAAGTGCACATCAATAGCTCAATGCATTGATAACCTGAGTGTCAGTACAGCTATAAAACCTGATTCCCCTTGAATTTTGCAGTTTTCAGTACACTGGTCTCCTGGAAATGGGGCCTTGTTGATATTATGAAAGTAATATATAAAGCAGAGGAGCTGAATGATATAGTCTTGTATAGAACAGATTTTTCCCTTTTTGTTATTTGTTGGTTTTTGTTGTTTTTTTTGTTTTGTTTTGTTTTGTTTTGTTTTTTTGTTAGGCTTCTTTCATCCTGTTGAAAAGGTACCTTAAGAAGTATTAAAAAATTTTGGACCTCTGAATACAAACACTTTGCTTTCACTTTTGCACTGATTGGAGTTTGTCCCCTCTTGGGTGAACTAACCACTTCTAAACTTAACTCAGGTCTTTACTGGGCTCAGTGTGGCATCTCCGGTCTTAAGGTCTCTATCAACTATGAAAACAGAATATTTTAGAATAGAATAGAAGGGTTCAGTTGGAAGGAACCTACAACAAACACCTACTCCAACTGTGTTGTCCTGTAGATACTGTCCTCCATTTTAGTTCAAAGGGCTAGAAATAGTGCAACAACTATTGTGCAGCCCCTTAGGGAGATATTTTTTCAGTAGGGTGATAAAGATATATTTTGAATGTTTCAGAGAGCGCTATAAAGCCATGTGAAAATATTTGAGAGTGCAAGGTTTGTTTGGCTTGTGTTGAGCCATTACATGGGATAGATTGAGAGGGCTAAATGTGGTTTTGACATTGCTTGCTTAGTATCAATAACACTAACTTTGTATTTATAGGTTTAAACTTAATTATTTCCTTTTCCCTATTTCTTCATTTCCCTCTGTCCTTCCAAGCTGGACAATATTTTGCTACTAAGCAAGCTCACAAGTAGACTTCCTGATTTCTCTGAAGAAAGAATGAAGACATGAATGTGTATCTATCTCTAGTTATGTGGTGATATTATACCAGCAGAATCTGCATTCAAATTTTTGGAGCTAAGTGCAGTAAAACTGATGTGTCATCAGACTCAGTTCTACAATTAACCAGCCTGCTCTCCTAGAAAGATATGATCTAATATAATTTGAAAAGTCATAACATCAACTGGGAAGAATGTTTGTGTCAAGACGTTTAAAAGGGTTTTTTGTTTGCCTAGTAGCACATAATTTCACTTACTATTTGATTTGTAAAATACATAGGCTATAGTAAAAACTGGGCTTTTGTGAGAAAAAAAAATCTGTTTTCCAAGAAGTGAAACTTACAGTGGTAAGGCTATACTGGTATCTCCTTTTTACACATGAGACACTGAGAAATAGAAAACTAGAATATCTCCAGCTCTCCTTACAGTTAGGGGACAAAAGCAAATACTTCTAGGAATGATTCATCTGACCTAATTGAGAAGAGTATTTGAGAATGTGAAGAATAGTGCTTGGCACTTTATGGGATATATCAACCAGATTTACCCTAAGTGTAAAGAGAAACTAGAATGACTTGCAGAGACATAGATGTCTTCATTGTCAACATCTATGCTTGGTCAGATGACTCCTATCCATTTTGAGTGACAATTCAGGAAGTCTGTGTTTCCCCTGGGTCAGTATCCTGACCACCTTTCAGAAACCTGAAAGTCAGGCTTTGTCAAATGTCCGTCCATATCTCCCAGCCTTTATCCCCAGCTATCCTATCTGTCTCATGGGCCTCAGCAGGGAAGCTAAAAAAAGTTAATGTATGCTGGCCTGCAAACTTGTGGTATTTACCACTAAAGCAGTAGAGGTGCTATACCATTTAGTTCGATGCTTAAAAAAACAACAGAGCCCATTGTCAGAGTCCTTGTACTAAACACTGAGGACAAAAAGAGTGTGAAAACAACTTCAGGTCATCTCAGATCCTTCCTCTAAGTGTATTTAATCTCTGTTGGAATTACTCTCATTGTTATGCATTTAGTCCATGGTGTGTATGAAGCAGCAGACAAGGATGTCTAAGCTGCGGTTCTGGAGTCACAAGTGGCTTGTTGATGACAGCTGTCACCTTGTACCAGAACAGTGTCTCAGTTGTGGGACAATCTGTGCATAGGAGTTTCCAAGCTAAGCCAAATTCTTGGACACGAGAGAAAGTTAGGCAGGAATACTAAGGCAGGATCACCCAGCCCACATCCATTGGGCAACAGCATGAGCTTGACAAGAGTCATGGCTCTTTTGGTTGTGAAAGACATCAGGAGTTCCCTCCATCACTGCCACCCTGTGCTCCCTACTTCTCCCCTCCATATGAAGATTTTGGAATGCGACCCACAGAATCAAGTAGGTAGGATGGTAACAACAGTATCCAAAGAACATGGATAATTGCTTACAATTAATACTGACAATTGCACAATCACATGTGAAAGAGTTATATTACACAATGTCTTACATAACACCTAATCTTAACCTAATTCTACTCCACTGTGTATTAGTTATATTAAACTACTGTTGTCATTTAGGTGGAAGAATATCCCCATTTAAGTAAAATAAAAAATTGGATGCTACAGCTCTCAAATTATGCAGGAATCCGATGAAAAAGTAACATTTCTGATTTTACTGAACTTTATTTTATTTAACACATTTTTGCCATAATATCATTTTCTATCTTAACTCCTGGGATACTGATGTAGATTATTAAATTGTGCCTGAAGTAATTTCTAATGGTTCTAAAAAGAGGCAAAAAATGAGCTCCTTAACAAAAACTGACAGTACATTTCCCCTGCCCTAGCCTTTGATTTTCTTTTTCAGCAGGATATTCCCAATCAACTTCAAGGCATTTCATATTTCAACAGTCACTTTTCCCAGTCTCAGCAATCCCAAGGGTAATCTTACCTCTGTTAAGGAATGTGTCTCATTTTTGAGTGTTTTTCATGAGTCCTGAATTCTGTATCACTGAGTGTTTTAAAACAATTCAACATCTCAGAAAAAGATCTGTCTGGGTCAGTTACTAGTTACCATTATTATTATTGAGTTAAAATGATTATTATTAATCATTAAATCCATTAAAATGAAATATAGCACACATTTTGTAAGTGCTCATCCCCTTAAGATCTGGAACCGCTTATCTGTTTCTAATATGTATAATACTTTCTAACAGAAACCATTGTCTTCTCTGACTTCTGGTGGTGATTTATCAATAGGAGCAGATTATGAGGAGAAGAGGTGGGCTCCTTAAGAAATTGGCCATATGTCTCACTAAAGAGGTAGCTGTTGAAAGACTTTTGTACATGGTCAAACTAAGCTGAATTTCTGTTGGAAAGTCAGCTTGTAACTGTGATCTCTAATGTTTTGCCTCATCTCCTGCAAAATACAACACAGAAGAATCCTACAATATCCTTCTGAGGAGTCCTGCAGTATTTAACTTCTGCTCCAGAATTTGGAGCAGTTACTCAGAGAGACATTGTGTTTTTGTAATCCAGGAAACAGTAAACAACACTTTCAATACTCTTGTCACAGGACAATAAGCATGAAGGCTTGGTATAACATGGTCTCAGTGTCTGTTAGGCTGGATGTTGATTGCTCTAACAAGCTAAACTTCTCTCTGACTGTCATTAGATATAATGTAGTCTAGAAGTGATAACAAGCTAGGTCTTTGTGTCTGGAACATCCTCTTCCCTACAGTTATAGAAAGATAACACTATCATCAGCTGAGTCTGCAAAATCTAAGGAAAAACTAAACCAAGTAAGACTCTGCCTTGGAAAAGAGCCTGCTGAGGATGATTCTGGCAAAGATTACTTTTGATCCAATCCTGGATGTTGGGCTCATGTTCCTGTGCTTCAGATCACTACCATCACCTGAGAAGACGTCAGCAAAAAGAGAGGAGTCTTACATACCAAGAACGCGCTAAATCAGGATTCTCCTGCAAGGGACAATGAACCTCAAAAAAAATATAACACCCTGCCATTTTAGTGCCAGTCAGTATTTGGCTTGCATTTATAAAAGAGATGTGAGCCTGGAATGCTGAAATGGCTTCTACACTGAAAAAAAGAATCTTATATCAACTGTGTCAAGTGTATATTGTCCAGCTCTTCTCACATGTTGGTGTGCTAAAGGACTACCAGATCTTCAAAGTCCTTTGCTAGCCACCATCACTTCTTTAATGCTTTTACGGCTACAGCTGCCATCCTTGCAAGCATCCTACATCTACCCAAGACTCCTGTACTCCCCTGAATTAAAAGCTGGAGCAATAATAATTCTTGTACCAGGTTTTTATCAGTAACAGATTCATCAGTGCTTACACCTTGAAGGGCTGAAAACTATAGTGGGCATTCCTTGGTTAAATGTATGTGCTGTAATTTAATGTGAATATACATCAATTTAGTTTCATTCCGTATGAATTTATGTCACTTAATCACAGGAGTAAAATAGGCTTTGGTTAAAAAAACCACATTGGGACAGCAGCTATTGAAAGAAACACACATTATCTCTGTGCCTTGTAGATTTTTCTAACGTAAAGGCAAGCTTCAATTAGCTCAGCATAATATGCAGGTCATAACTGTCATAATGAAAGAATGAATCATTTTCCATTTCAGGAGAGAGGGTAACAAAAAGTGGTTATATTCGGTGACGTAACTTCAACCTGTTGATATATTTAGAAGGACTTTTGTTTGAATTGTTTAGGTTTCAATCAATCAGCTTTATTACTTTATTAATAAGACTAAATCAAAGTTATTACGCTGTCTTTTTAATCACCGCAGGTTTTTTTGGTATGTTGAGAGGCCCATGAGGGAAGGAGAAAGGTAATAATAGCACTAATTTTTTTTTTTTGAGTCACAAAGAGGCCTGAAATTATCCAAATCATGTTGCCAAGCACTGGAAACTCAAATTCTCAACACTTCAAGAAATAGTGGCCCTGTATGGGGACACTTTATATCACTCTGAAATTTACACCATTTGGCAATAGAGTGGTCATACAGCATTCCCTTTACACAGGGAAGGGAAGAGGAATAGTGTGTAACTCAGAATTAAATGCAGTGTTTTCCATTGTGAAGGCTAGAAGAAAAATTCTCCTCAGTAAGCAGAAAAGCTCATCTTGTATTGAGCTGCTTCACCTGCTACGTGTAATTAACTTCCCATTCTATCCAATGTCTCACTTTGATTATTAAAGATAATGCTTTGATTGATGACTGGTGCCTGCTAAATACTCTATTGCCAAAGAGGCAACAACACTCACTCTTGTTCAAACAGATACATGGTGAGGGGGACCAGTGCAACAGGCAGATGAGCCCATATCTTCTTGGGCAACGGCTTGAATCCAGCTCATGCTAGGATCTTTACTTCTCAGCAGATATATCTTTGATGATACAAATTCCCCACAATAGGCAAGAAGGACAACCATAAAAGAGCTCATCTTGAAAGTCAACCTCTCTGGTGAAGTCCATGGATTATCAGACCAAGGATACAGCTGATAGCCTTCTCTTCCCTCCTTGAAACACTCCAGCATTGTCACCAGTGAATAGCTAACACATGTTCATTTTCTCACCACAAGACAAGAGTGGGACCAAACATTGTAATTTTATCTCATGTTAACCAAGGCGAGGTCAACCCTCGGCTGCAGGGAAAGGAGGGGAGAAAGCTTAAAATGCTGACCTCATTTAACTACTTTGCAGAAAAAACAACAGGTGTCTACTTCCCAATCAGATTTTACACTAAGATCATTATCACACATTAATTATATCATTATTAAAAAATAAAATACACTTTAAAGTTTCCTATCCTAAAACTAATCAGTACCTTGCTGCTACCTCTGCTTATCTCTGATGTTCATTACACTTTTTACTTTTATTTTTACAGAAGAGCCTAGGAGCCTTAACTGGATTGTATTTAGACATTGTACAACATACAAAGAGTAAACAACGTACCTGCTCCAAACAGCTTGCAATCTGGCAGGCAAGATGCAACAGGTGGGTGAAGCAAAGAAGCAGGTGGGAGTGGGGAAATCATGATAGGATGTGTTGACACTTGTACAGTTCACAGATGAATCACCAAAATAGTTGAGCTAAAACTGTCTTTCCTTTCTGTCACACAAGACAAATCTTAGAAATATCGCAGAGTTTTGGTTTGTGTTTTATTCAGGCAAAAGTCCTCTACAGTTTGAAAGTGTATTGAATTAAGTGAGGTCTAAGCCAGTTCAAGAAATGAAAAATGGGACACTTGCAATGAAAAGGCAATTCCAAAACCAAATTTCCACAACTGCCCAATTCATCTGCCTCTATATTAGATTTCTTATTAATGATTAATTATTTTATGAAGAGTTATGCATTGATTCAAAGTGGGAACCTGCAGCTAGAATGAAAACCCTAATCACAGCAAGACTCAGAGGAGAGGGAATGTGTTTATATATGCCTGAGTATCAGACATACCTAAATTTCATTAATTACTGCTGCTGATTACCCAGACATAAAGGAGACCAATTCAGAGTGACCAAGAAGCAGAAAGAAGGATCTCAATGAATCCAGAGGACTGAAAAACTGGTAGAATGTCAAAGCAGAAGGAAAGAAAACCTTGGCCACTGGAAGATCTTTGAGGGGAAAAGAGTACTGCAGGATTTGAAGAACCTGGAAGGAGTTAGATAAGGGAAATGCATTGGTACCAAAACATGGCTCTACAGAGACACATTTGACCATATACAGGAAAGATTTGGTGATGTTATCCCATCTTTTCTCAGCACATGGAAAGAAACTCAGTGCCCTCATCTCCCCTCATACTGAACAGCAAAACCCAATGACCCTTGCATGGGCAGGATGAACCTGATGCCCTTACTTTTTGTACTCACTGAACAAATGCTTAAATGTCAAATCTCCCCTATTTTTATAACCCTGATGGTTGTGTCACTCACCTCAGGCTAGAATATCACATCTTGGTGTAGTTACTCCCACAATGTTGTAGAGTCTCAATTGCCCAAAATTTATTAATCAAGGTCTAAAAGGATACAAAATAAATTTCAGTTTGACACAGTTACAGGGTGCATTCTCCAGCTCAAGCTATGCCCGGAGTAAAATCAGTTAGTCATCAGCAAGTGTTTTTTTCACACTTTGTGATGTAGGAATGCAACCTGTTCCCATAAAAAAAGATTAAGCTTCAATAACTCCAGCTGAATTATCCATGAAGCAAAAGCTGATGTTTGTTTCTGTGTTTTGTGTTGTATAACTCTGAGTTCACAATCAATGCCTAACAAATGAACCTGTAAGAATTGCTTAAATCAAACCTTATTGTACTCTAGATAAATACTTACTGTGGGAACAGAGGAGATTTTAGACTGGAATTAACATGACGACCTCTGAGACAATAGGGTTGGCTGAGAACAGCCCTCCAAAGCAAAGAAATCCCCATCATATCATTTAGACAGAACCTTTTTCCTTGTTCTGTGGTCGATGATGTCTCTGTGGGAATCAAATGTCCCATCTTCAGGTTTTCATCTTTCATAATGAACATGTCCAGTGTGAGAAATCTGTAGGTTTGTGGGTATGTATGTGATGAAGAGCAGACAAATTAGAATTAAAAACTTAGTACCCCAAATCTCTCCGTGAATCACAGAAACACACAGGTACTTTTTAATAAACAGGTTTTTTATAGTTATGTGTTGCCATAGAAGGAAACTACACATGTCATCAGAATTTATAAATGCAGTATTCAGAAATGGGTTGTAAGATGTGAGATAATTTTTGCATCTCAGAGAAAAAAAATTCTTTGAAAACAACCCACAACTTAGTCTCACCCTGATATTCATATTTTATCGACAATCTCACTTGACGTGCATGTTTTTGCTTGGGATTTTGAAAAAGATAGTTATCATTTTTGCAGCAGGCTTTGTAGATCTTCGTGGGTTTAATCTCAGTTTGACATCTTGTGCATTGAGCACATCTTTTTCCTTTTTGGGTCTGAATATTCACGTGTTTCGGATGCAATGCTCTAAACAGAGTGGATATTTTGGGGCCAAATGAAGTTATATTAATAATTAAAGGTTAACCTGAAGTACTGTTTATCTACAGAGTTTTAGGGAAACAAGGCAGGTAAATGCTACTGTATTATTCAATTATACTACTGTCATTCCAGAGACTACTGATAAGATTTCACTGTTGTACTTTATGTTTCAAGAGTTAATTTCCAAATATCTCAAAATTATGAGGGATGTTGGTAAAGCCTTGCAATGACCCAAGGAGTTAAGAGGCGTACTGGTCTCTCTTCAGAGCTGCCAGAAATACTGGTTGGGTGTCACAGAAAGGAAAAACATGAGGAGAAATCATTGTATCTGTTGTACAAATGGGTAAAATGAAACAAGGAAAGTGGCCACAGCAAAGCAAGAAAAAAGTGAAAACATGCATCAGGAGCTTATTAGCAATTAAACTGGAAAAGTTGGGTGTCACAATAATCTATTATAGATATTTCATTGCTTGCTGGGAGAATCTGAAGGACTTTGTGGTCCCACATGAGAAATGCTCAAGTGAAATGAACTTAGTTTCCCTGGAGATGTCTCAAAGATGTTTTACACAGGGAGACCAAGTCATTGGAATGCTGAGCTGGGCTGTGGTAACAATCCTGTGCTCTCTGGAAGTTAAATAATGGCTTGGAGAGGACATGGCATCCTCCCCCCATGCTCCAAGTCACTCTCAATGACTCTAGAGACATCTTTCCTGTGTCTTTTCAGGGAGGGGGAATCAAGCTGCTGGGACTCAGCAGTGCCTCAGACTGGTTCACATCTTGTCCTCCTTCTTTCCCACAGATATTTACGACAGATGTGAGTACAGAAAACTGTAGCCCAAAGTCTGCTCTAGCTTACCTGTTACTGAACACTGTGGCAATGGAAGGTACTGAGCACCGGGCTAGCACCTCTGAGAGTCAAGGCTCTCTCCATAATCAGGCTGAGCACAAGCAGCAGGTGGGAAAAACCTCCCCAGTTTGGTGCTTAAGATATTAAAGAGGATACCTAGAGTTGTTCTAAACACATCAGAGGAAAATGTTTCCATTTGTTCGATATACTGAAAAGTCTAATTCAAAAATAACAAATGCAAACCAGACCAGAAGCAGATCTGCCTTTGAAAGCCAAACATAATGACTGAAAACTGAAGAAATATTATTTTTTTTAGGAAAAAAGTACTTATTATTTTTTTTCTTTTTTCTTTTTAAATAAAAGGTGTTTCCCTTTAAAGATATTGCCTAATTGTAATGACTCAATGATCTTAAAGATCTTTTCTAACCTAAATAATTCTACAATTCTCTGATATACATGTTTTCACATCTGAACTTTTTTGACAGGAGATATTTAACCAAGTTACAACTTAGAAAATACTTCAGTTTATAGAGGTGTAAGTACTAAAGCCACAAGAGACAATTGAAATCTGAAAGCTTGACTTTTTTCAGAGCATGATCTCCCACCTCTCAATACTTTCATCATAAATTTTGGATGAGCTCTAGCCTGGATAGACAATCTTCTTGACCTTTCTGTATGTCAGAACTGTCACATGGCCAACGGACACATGAAGTAGGTCAAGGAAGTACAGCTGGGAGGTGTCAGCTGCTCCCAAGGATTCCAGCTCTCTCTCCAGTGTGGGATGGGGCTAGGACAAGGTGGATTGGTGTATCCTGGGACATCTTACAGTCAATAATACTGACTAATCACTCCCTTGCTTACCCAAACTCCATGCATCAGAGAATGTATAAATAAAGTGCTGGTTTCCAGCTCAGGGATTTAAATATAAAGCTCATACCAAAGACTTTCCAAAAGATGAACATGGTTTTATTCTTTCAGTAGATTTCTGTTAAATATATATTAATGAAAAAAGTACCTGTATAGTAGCTATTTGGTCTTAAAGTAGCAGAGGATGTTTGTGGACAGGTTATATTTTCAATGTAAAACAGTCTCCATATATCCTGGGTACATCAGGCTTAAAGCTCTCAGACATAAGCTTTATCAAGTGCAGGGGACAGCATAAATGACTGTTGAATCATATTCTTTTAGGCCTGTAAAGTTATAACTATGTAATATGAACACAGGCTCTTTAGGGTAGTTTAGAGCCAACCTGGAACCCTTCCAGCCTGTACCGAAGGATTTAATGGCATAGTTTTTATTTTTTGCTTAGTGCAGTGTACCATTAATTGAAGGTAATTGTCAAGAGGAGACTGGCTTTCAAAAACTACATAGCTCTCAACTGTTCTGGTGCAGAATGGATGCCCTGAGTTTAGTATCACATTTCCCCTGTGCTCTACTTTACATTTGTCTTGTCACACAATTGTGTAATTGTGTTCAACTAAATAGTTATTCTGTGCTATTAGAGGATTTCAAAATGGGGTCTCAAGTAACACTGCAGGGAAAGACAGAGAGAGAGAGAGGGAGAGCCAGGTTTGTACTGGGACAAGGACTTGTCTGCCTGGGCTAAACAAAACCCTGAAAGGTATCACAGACCTGAAGCATTTAATGGAGCAACTCATTTGTATTGTTGAAGAAGGAAGCTTAGTGCAGAGTGAGAGAAGAAGCTTGTGGCAGAGTATGTTAAAGGGAAGAATCAACTTGTTAGCAAAGAGGTTCAACATTAACAAAATGTGCAGTGAAACCTTGTAGTGCTTCCTCTCTCCCAAAATGACATGTTAAGGTGAACCACTTCTCTGCACGATCTGCTTTATTTTATATGTGGGCAGGAAAAGCCATGGTGAGGTCCACCGTGTTCTCCAGCTCAGACAGTTGGAAGACCAGGACTGCTGGGCACTGTCCCATATCAACGCAGAGCTGGTCTGTTCAACCCAACACTACTGTTGTGCATGAAGAATTACTATAATTTTCTTAACTGGTATAATATTGCTGTTTATTATCTCTACTACAGTAGTTCATGGGAATCACAGATATGGTCCATGAACCACATCATGCCAGGCACTGCACAGATAATGAGAAAAGCCCTTGCCCCAGTCTGGAGGCCATTTGTGTCTCAGGGTGTAACTTGGCCCCAAAACTAGAACTTAATTAGCATTGATGTTGATGAGGTATGAGGGGGAATGGAATCTGGTCCATCCTTCCACAGCTGCACTGGCTTTGCAATGTGAAAAACCAAGATGAGCCAAAAGTGATTAAGAAATTATTTTTCAAACTGGAGTCAGCACATGTAACCACAGTTAGAGAACAGGAATCAGCAGATCTGCAATGTAAGGATGTTTGAGTCTTACATAGCTACTTAAAAAGTAAAGTTCCCCTGTGAAAGTCCCTCCTGACTTCATCAGCAAATTTATCAGCAGCATCATCTGAGAGGCCGAGGAGTGTGACCAGCCATGGAGTAAGATTTGCTCTCTTGTGTCTTTTTTCTTAGAAATAATTTATTTGAGTTTTGTAAAAAGCATTTTGTTTCTCAGAGACATTCTTTGGATGACTATGGGAGTAGTCATTTGATTAAAGATAGGATAAATGCACCTGTTTCTAGTAGAAATATCACGTGCTATAATTTAACTAAAAAAACCCCTGAGTGATCCCCATTAAAAATCTTACTGCGTGAGCTTCCTAGGTGGTCTCTGTGTTCATGCATGTACAGGTGGCTAAATCCTGAACAGGATCAAAATGGAAATTCCAGATGATGTCTTCAAACACCACCTGAGTCAGTGTTCTTTATGAGTTCAAACCTCTTGAACATATAGAGAAACAGTGGTTACGAGTATGTGTGTGCATGTCTATATATAAAATTAACTTTCAAGGGACTCATATATAGATGTTGCACAGTCTGGACTTCATTAGTAAATAACTTCCCAAAGTTTCCAACCCACTGATGATAGAAATAATACTTTACCTGATCAGGGCTATAGGGAATGGAAAGAAAACTCTTATATGTTTTTGAAAGGAATTAAAAAAAGAAGCTATACTGGCTGAAATATAAGACTTCCCTGTGGTGGTTTTGTTGTTCCCTTCACTGGACTCATGATCTCACTCTCATTATGAAAACATCTGAAGTGTTGTCCCAGGGTTTCCCAAAACCCATTGCTGATCAAGTATGGAGAGCCTATGCATGCAAAAAAAAGACTAATGCACATTTGCAATAACATATCCCTCCCAAACACAGGACATTCATTAGCTCCAGAAGGGTTTCAACTGCATTGGGTGAACTGTTGGACTCAGTGGAGTAGAGCTTGAAATGTTTTTTCATATCCTAAAGCTACAGCCCTCAATTGCTTTTAATTTTTTAGATCTTAATGGCCATATTCGCACAGGACTTGCCATTGCTTTCACCAGGCTTGAATACACAGGCATATGTCCTCTCACATAAGCAGAGGTGGTGGAACCAAACTGAGAGCTCAATGGAGCTACACATAGCACAGATCTTCTTAAAATCAATTAGAAGGAAGTTTTTTATATTACTACATGTGGCATTTTGTTTTGTGTGTAAGTGTTTATATTTACATATAAAATTATCATCTTCAGTATGTTATCTGGGCACATCCTGTACTATTCTGAGAATATGTGAGTGAAATGATAGCTTAAAAATGGTTCTGAGCACTTGTTCCTATGATACTGAAGAGCTGTATGTGAAAACAGAAGAGCTCACCTATATAATAAATTATTTCATTGTCTCATAAATCATCAGTGATTGGAAGAAGGTGAACTAATTCTGGTATATGTTTCAATGAATAACAAAAACAAATGTCCATTTCCTTTGGTGCCCCCCAACCAAAACAAATGGTGCCAACCAGTAGCTTTTAGTAATGTTTACAGTTGACTATAGTTTGGGATCTTTGGGTGATTAATCAGAGATACAGAAGTAGGTAAACACAGTGCTATTAGCTTGTCTTCACTGTATTCTGATAGAGACCAAGCTTTGCATAACCCAAAGGACACAAAACTCTTAAAAGTTCAGTGTTTGGGAATTTAAGTAATTGAGGAAAGTAATAGCTCTAATGCATTTTGCCGCTTGCCAGGTACTTTTGTGGAAAGCATATTGATAGACTGGTAAAATCCTTACAGAAAGAAGTAAGAATTCATACTGAGGAAGAAAAAAGGACAGGAAAGAAAGGGGTTCTTTTATAAGGATAATAATCACTATAAGCTTTTATTCCTGTAATTAAGAGGAAAAAAATAGAAGTAAAATGGTTTAGCAAAATATCGCAATTCCGTTCTGAAATCCTTGTCTGCTGCCTGAAACATTTATGACTTTTTGAAAAATACAGGTTATGAAAATAGGAACTCTCTTGTACATCTTTCTAAATGATTCATTTAGTGATTCTGAAGAAACTGCAAACTTTTTGCAGATTATGTAGTTCATTTACAGAATGTTTCCACATTTGTAACCTACCAGCCTCTTTCTCTGAAGAGCAATAATGGAAATGTAAATGTGAAAAGAACCAGTTAAAATCAATGGAGCAGACTCAGAATAGATGTCAGTAAAAGTACTGAAATAAGAAACAGAGAAAATGCACATTTCTCAGTTTAGATGGAAAGAAATAACTGTGTGTATATGTGTGTGTGTGTGTGTGTGTGTGTGTAAAACCTGTCCCTTAACTGTTCCCAGTTCTTTATGAAACAAAGTGGACACATCTAGAGATTTGTGCTGATATCCTAGCTCTGCTAAGGTTTCCTTTTGAGCCAGTGCTGTGTTACTTTAGAAGTTCAAATATGGACTGAACATCTTCTTTTCTCTCGGCGTCAGTGTGATCAGCCACTGGCAGAGCCCTGGACCAGTACCTTGCAGAACTGGGCTGTATCCCCAGCTCTGATCTTTTGTGACTGTAGAGCCACCTTTTCAAACACCACAATCAACGCTTTCTTTGGTAAACTTTGTATGTGCTGTCTGATTAAACTTAAAACTTTTTGGACAGTCTGTTCCCAACAAAGCAGAGTTCAGCTTTAGTGGACTATTGTCTGGGGCTCTGTATATTGTCTTAATGGAAATAGTACTGTACTGAAGTGGGGGGAGCAAAAAAGTTCTTCTTCCTCCCTTATATTTTGCATCTCTCAAACTCCAGATTATTGTCTGTGCCCCGGATACGCATTTAGAAAAGATAAGATTTCTTTTGACATCCACTGCAATATATTACTAAGAAAGTCTAATTATCACACTGGTATGAAGAGATTTAGATCAAAAAAGAAAAACATCAGGATGGAATTGGAACGGGAGAGAAAACAGTGGAATAAAAACAGCACAATGCTAAAAATTGTAAGTAAATAAATTATGGTCCAGAAATTGATGGTGATCTTTCTGGTCTAGGTTAAAGACTGTAGTAAATGTTGCTCATACTTTAGTATTTTACTAGTTGTAGCCTAACATTCCCAATATGGTTGGTAGTTGAAATACAAGAAAAAAACAGTTTCAAATGAATTGCTGAATTTGACTGAATTTAATGAAGTGTGGAGAAACTGTAGCAATGGAAAAACTGACTCAACAACTCACAAAATCAACAAGAGAGACATAAACAAATAAATATCTAGATGTAGGGTTTCCGTTTGCTTCATTCTCAGAAAAGACGGAACACCCGTGCTAACACAAAATTCTATGAATTTTGGCTTGAGGTCTATTGTAGGGCTTATCCATAGTCAGCTGGGATAAGTGGGAACTTTTCCATTGTTTTTCCTAGGTTTTGGACAAAAACTTAAATGATCGGATGTGAATATATGATGAAATATTGCTCAGGCAAAATTTTTATTGTCGAAGAAATAATTGACAAGGTGGAAAGGTTAGCAGCTAAAAAAGAGCCCAGTTAGCAAAAAAAAGGTTGTATCTTGTTATGAAAATTATAATGACAAAGATCCCTGGAGAGTTTTTCAAACACCTTTAAAGAACAGCAATTAAGTCTGTGTAGAATTTCCAATGAAATATATCTTTCAAAAGAAAATAAAAAGCATCTGGTATATTTCTGATATTACAGTCATACTTCAAGAAAAATGGCTATGAATCAGGGCCTGTTCTCAACCTAATGTGAATGTATGACTCCCATTGGTGATAAAAGGAACTTCACATGCATGCCAGAAGGAAATCAATGGCTGTTCCAGCAATGAAATATGAAATGGCCCCTCTGAATCCATGCAACAGGAATAAATACATGGAAAAAATGTCTCTTTCTGATGTAATTAGCTCAAAAAAATCTTAGCATATTTGAAGTAAAACCGAGTTATTAATAGTGACTGAATGTAGTACAGTACCTGAAATATGAATTTTTCTGTAAGAAAAACTACAGCGGGAGAAAGAATTGAAAAGTATCATGGTATCTCAATTTTTCTTACTGTACCACAACTGTTGTTAAAAATATATTTTGAAGTGTCATATAATTTATTATTTCCATTAGTGGCCACAAATATGAATTTAACATTCCAAATCCTACATTAAACTAACACTTATAAGTAACTATACATTAAGAACTAGCATAAGGAAAGTGATTCAATGAGGTGGGAGCAGGGTGAGCTCCAAGAACAGTTACTCGTTCAACATACAGAAGAAATTTTTCATCACATGATTCATTATTATAAATACTCCTCAGTGCATTGAGAATTTAATTTTCGTCTCATGCATAGCAATACAAAGCAGGGGTAAGACTTCCAAAATCAATGGATTTATATTGGAGTGAGGATTCATCCTCTACAATTGAGCTGTCTGCCCTCCCTTGATTTCATGAGTACAAAATAAATATCTTTCTGTTCTCCAGTTGGATAAAACTAAAAAATAAATTTCAATTTTTTTTAATTCAAGTTCAGGTTTTGAAGTTTCAGAAGACAATTTAAAAAACAACCAAACAACAAAAAAGCTGCACAAACAAACCAAGAAGCTTTAGATGATCCCAGCCTGTTTAAAGAAAGAAACTAAGATCCAATGGGGAAACTTGATTAAAATTCCCTCTGAACCCAGACCATGACCCCAATATAATCTGGAATCCAAACATAAAACAGTTTTTTTCCAAATATTGCTTCTTCATTGTTTCTCTAAAAAATAATATAAATCTCTTCTATGTTGTAGCTGTTTTTTTCCATTCCAACACTTACTGCACAGAAAAAATACAATGCTTGTAATCAAGAGTAAGATGAGTATTACCAAAATATATTCCACTCATTCAAGGACTAATTTAAGCTAGTATCCGACATACTAAATTTTGTGATCTTTTTCACACACCTTTTTTTTTTTTTTTTTAACAGGGATTGTGCTTTCAGACATAGCTGGTCTTCATACCAATCAGAAAAGTCTTTTCCTCACTGGTCAGTGCTCTTCTGGGAATTCAAAAAGATGGCAAAAAATCATTTCATAAGGGAAACCGCATGGAGACTTGTTGCTTGAGAACAAGGAAAGATGATCACACATAAAACACAGGTGGGAAGTGAAACAGGAAAGCTATCAGATCCAGACTTCCTCCACGAATAGAGGTTACCAAAATAAACACACCAAAAAAAAAAAATAAAAAAAATGTAGGAAATAATTGACATTTGGTCAATCAGGACAGAAGTGTCTGGAGTTGTTCCGGGCAGAAGCTAAACTGCTGTGACTTGGACAACTAGGCAGGAAAGTTGCCAAGGGCCAAATGCCAGCAAAAACATGGGAAATGTGTTACTCCACTAAGATTAAGCAGACTTCCCAAACTCCATCCGTGTGGCTGCTCCCCTCTTCCTGACAAAATTAGATTTGGGCAGTTACAGAGCTCTTCAGATGACTCCTACTGAAGGTCTGAATTTGCCTTCCTGCCTGGACTGTCTCTTTCCATCTCACGACCCTACTCCTTCTTACAAAAAAGACACTTTATAGGTATCACATCTGCTTTCCAAAATGCTCATAGGGAGGAAACCTTGCCTTATCCCTCTTCCTCAACTCCATCTACACAGTTTTACTGGCATTTCTCAGACTCCTTAATGCTACAAATGAGTCAACAGGGTAACAAGAGGCCAGGCGAGAGTAAGGACCTGAAGACATTGACACCAACAAGGACTATTACCATCACTTTGTCTGAACTCCTGCCTGGTGTTGTCCATGGAATTGCAATGGTGATTAAGTTTCCTGAGCCCTGCCCCCAAATTGTCCTGAAACTTAAGGGTATTTTTCACAACAATGTTTAGTCCAGAATTTTGAAGTGCAAATGACTGAGATTCTACTCATCTTGATAAGCTACAAAAATGATTAATTACTCCCACTTAAAAAAAAGATAAATCTCTACACACACCCTCACATGGTTTACTGGAGGAATTGTGGAGATCAGAATCTCATCTGAGGTCATTCCAACGTAATTCCCTTAGTCTTAAGAAACATTTGTGGGTTATTTTAAATATTTCTCTTGCAGAAACCAGGCTGTCTCTCATTCTTAAATTCCTTCTCAAAGGCGCCATTATCTTAATGATACAGAGTTTAAGCTCTGAATTCTGTGAGTACCGTTTTATATAATCAACACTGGCCATTGACAGATCAGTTACATTTCCACTTTCTTTACCATACAGCTTGTTTTATTGAAATTATAGTATTATTAATGGATTTATAACTGTACATTAATATTACCCTTGTTTCTAATGTTTCCACACCAGTTAGCCTAGAAGAGTTACAACTGAGACAGGGTCTCAGAAAGAAAAGAAATGTGGAGTAAAATGAATTTTGATACAGTCACTCTGTAATATCGACAAATCTGAAGCTGGAACACTTTACTGAAACTGATTCACATATGAAAATAGGTACACCAGAGCTAGAAGGTTTGTTTGATAGAAAGAGAGCACATTTTATCTTCTCTGTAACTGTTTTTAATATAGTCATTGACTCATGCTTTCATATACAAGCATTTAAGATCCTAATCCTTAAATGTGGAATGCAACCAGAGAAGGGGATCAGGTGAAATTCACGAATTGCTATTCCGGTTATGTGCTGTGTATAAGCATATTCATAATAAAGGGAGTATACAGGTATGTGACAAATACATAGATACACAAACAGATAAAAAGTGGATTCACATTTGCAGAACCCACAAGTAGGTGTATTGCTTAGTTCTCTTTTATCTGTTCATATCTATATCCATTGATCTATCTGTCTTCAAGGGGGAAAAATGACTAAGAACTCATTTTCTTTGGGAATTTAACCCTTTCTTAAAATTTGTCCCATGAGTTACAATTTGCCGCAGGGTTCACAAGTTACTATGGGCATCTCACAAATACACAGTGAAGGCTCACAAAGTCCTTATATCCTTAAAAAATCAATCTTAAAAAGTTACATTTGTAAATCTTTCTACAGAGTGGCTCAAATGTGGATCTAGCAGAGATCAAGGAGAGTTTCATGACCCAGCTGGCAGCTCCAGCTTTTGAGCCTGCAGTAAGAGATGTGGACATGACTGCACAGATTGTCCTCTTGCTCTACAATTTGGATCTGCCCATACTTTCTCCTTGTCTGTTTTAATCCCTAAATCAAAGTGCTAGGAACAAAATGTTGTATTACATGGATGCTACTGTATCTGTCACACTTCTCAACTTAAAATTACAGAATCTCAGTACCTGTCGAGCTTCAAGTGACCTTAGATCTTCAATTCAATCTCCTGCTTCCAAGGTAGACCAGGTTGCTCAGAGCCCTACCCATTAAAATTTTTAAAATCCCTAAGAATGGAGATTCCGCAGACTCTCCAGGCAAACTGTTCAAGAGTTTAACTGCTTCTGTAATAAACATAGTCCCTATGTTGAAATGTCCCTTCTTGCAAAGTCAGTATTGTCCTTTGTCCTTTTTTAGCACACAGTTGTTAAGAGTCTGGTCTCATCTTTCCATAATCCTCCTTTAGACAGTGGAAGATGGTCCTAACAAGCCTTTCCTTTTCCTAAATAAGCCTTTTCCTCTCTTCTTCCTCAGTTGTGCAAGAACTTATCTGTAAAGCTACAAGATGGAAACACGTAGCCAGTACATCACATCGCGTTAGAGACCTGTCTGACCATTCTCTGAGCAGCCATGTGGTGTGCTGGTCCTATGATATGGAGAAAAGGGCATCCATCATGCTGCACTTAGGGAGTGCCCTTTCTAATGGGATCTTCCCAATACAGGATCCCTGTGTGTGATGTTGCACACATTTTTGCAGCCAAGAGCTAAGCAGAGATCATTATTAGGCAACTAATCAGGCTGAAATCTGTCTCACAGAGAGGGGAGATGCTCACTTGTACACTAGTGTTAGGGAGACAGTCTGTGAGACTGAACAGGTTCACTTTAGAAGCATAATTACCTTTTGGCTATCACAGTAATCCAGTAATCCCTATGCTACTGCTGTTCTTCCCAGATGACCTGGCCTGTGCTGCCTGAGTCATCAGCATTTCATGCTCTGCTCTTTACAACAAGTGAGCAAAACCTGGTTAGTGAAAAGCCGTTCAGATAAGTTCAAAGACAAAGGAATATCTCTAGTACTTCAAAGTCTTAGAATCATAGAATCATCAAGGTTGGAAGACACTTTCAAGATCATCCAGTCCAACCCCTACCTACATCACCACTAAACCAGATCATCCAGCACCACATCTTGAACACCTCCAGGGACGGTGACTTCACCACTGCCTTGGGCAACCTATTCCAACACCCAATCACCCTGACAGTGAAAAAACTTTTACTAATGTTCAACCTGAATCTCTCCTACTTTAACTTAAAGCCATTTCCTCTTGTCCTTTCACTATGGGCACGACAGAAGAGACCAACCCCCACCTCACTCCAACCTCCTTTCAGGGAGTTGTAGAGAGTGATGAGGTCCCCCGTGAGCCTCCTTTTCTCCAAACTGAACACCCCCAGCTCCCTCAGTTGTTCCCCATAAGACATATTTTCCAGGCCCTTCACCAGCTTTGTTGCACTTCTCTGAACATGTTCTAACACTTCAATGTCTTTTTTGAAGTGAGGGGCCCTAAACTGAACACAGTACTTGAGGTGCAGCCTCACCAGTGCCAAGTACAGTGGGACAATCATTGCCCTATTCCTGCTGGCCACACTGATCTTGAAGCAAGCCAAGATGCCTTTGGCCTTCTTGGTCATTTGGACACACTGCTGGCTCATATCCATCCAGTTATCAACCAGCACCCCCAAGTCCCTTTCTGCTGAGCAGCTTTCCAGCCACTCTTCATCACTGGTCATCTCATAGCTTTACACAGTCACTGGTAGCATGGTGATTAGCTGATTAGCTAATACTTTTTCCTCATTTCCCATGACCAGATCATGAGAAAACACAATATACCAACACACAAAGTCACTCCCTTCTAATGCAACTCTTGTTGCTATAGGGGAACTATATGGCTCTGAAGACATGTGCGGACGTAAATGTAGTCAAGCACCTAAGCCTGAGCTGATGTCTTCAAGGTCTCTTTAATACCAACAGATGGAGGGAAGCATATGTACAGAGGGTCATTCAGCTCACTGAAAAACAACCATCTGAGATGGGCCAGATAATTTCCCCTCTGAAGGTACCTCTCCCTTTTCACTGTGAGAGCCTGATGTGATTAAAACAAGCACGGAAGCTAACTTTTGGGTATTCAAAGTGTTTGTGAGATTCTCCTCATATGAAGATATCTGAATCATGAGGAAGTTCAAGAATTCTTGAGTCAGAAGGACTAATTTCTAGGTGTCATCAGAAAGTCGGCTCTGACAGTGACAGTGATCTGGCAAAAGACCAACAGAACCTTTACCCAGTACTTCTTACATTTGCTGCAGACTATTTGCCTCATGTTCTTTTTAAGTCAGATATTGTCTCTGACAAAACTTCCATGCATTTCAAAAGAAGCCCATCTGTGATTCAGTATTAGCAAGAAATAAACCTGTCCATGAAAGAAATAAAGTAAAACAGGAAGTGTTTGAAGCAAACTTGAGGCAAAATATTTTTTATATAGTTAACCTCTGTAAATATTTAACAACTTGCTGAAAATTCTGCCCTTTATTCCTGAAGCTAGAAAAGGAAAGATATTTTAAAAAACAACTATGAGCTAAATAATATAGTTCTGAAAACATGTCAAAATGGTCTTTGAATAACCAGAAGCTTTGAATATTTCAAAAAATTCACAAAACTTTAAGGGTTTACCTCAGCTTGAATCCCTGAGCCATTTGAGATTCATCACTTATTGAATTTCCTAGAGGTGAGTCTGTTCTAATCACCAGTCCTTGGACATACAAGCCCAGGTTCTCCTTGAAATAACATGCTGAGCGTCATTTTATCATGGTATGGGAGAAGAGAGTTGAAACTACTCAGAGAAGGACATGTCACCCGCCACTAAGCTCAGAACTTTGCAAAGCATGTTCATAAATCAGGAGGTGACAGTAAATTTTTAACAGTGTATAAACTCAGGCATGATCAAGAGCCCAGTTTATTTTACAGGCATGATGATAGCTATGAAGAATGCAGCAGAGCGATATGGATGCATGGTGGCATACCTGTAACCTCCAGGACTGAAAGAGAGAACTGTTTGCACTTTATCATTCCAGGAAGAAAAAAAATACCAAGTCCTCCTGCCACAACACACCCTAAATGGAGCCTTACTGTCCCAAGGAAAAAAAATGCATAACGTACAAAGTATAGCTTGTCATTGTGTTCTCAGTGATTATGTACTTCTGTGGTATGTGGAAGTTTTATGGAGCAATTACATCCATTGTGACTCAGCAATTACAGTATTAGGAGGTCACAGAAGAACTTTACTAATTCTATTGATTTTAAGGCTCGTCCAAACAGGATATAGATTTGCACTAGACTTGTAACTTTTCGACATGTACACAAAGTGCAGTGCACTCAGAAAACTGACAGGTGATTAAGGAAAAGTCCTAGAGACTGAAGGAAAAAATTTAAAAATTGTTTTTAAATAATTTGAATAACTTATCAACCAAAATCAACCTTACTGACTATCATGGAGATTTGGATTGTGTCTATAACCCTTGACTATTTACTTTTTGGACCATTGATATTGCAGCAAAATTTCAATCCTGGGCAATGATGTAACAGAAAAATTGATTTTTTAAAAAACTCCCTAGTTTATTTTCACTAAAGAAGAAAGTCTAAGAAAGAAAGACTTTTTATCGACTAAGTGGCAAAATTGCTTGGGTTATTGAACTGAATAAAGTTGAACAGATCTCACTGAAGCAGATAAGAGCTGTGTTCACAGACCATGGTGGATCCTTACCACACCAGTGTTTGGGAGACTAAAGGGGAACCTCAGCCATTCTATACAGCATATATTCTTTATTATAACTTTAGGTACAGAGACTCTTGTCAGTTGGGGTATCTACATAATAATTTGCAAAATGTAAAATACGATTTAAAAAAAACCTCCCTTTTTTTTGTGAGGAGAGTGTTCAAACAAAATTAATTTTCATTTTTTTTTAAAGCAAAGGAAAATGTCTAAAAAAATCATCAAGGACTGCACAACACTTTACATTCATTCTGATAGGATTCATTCTACATCTATTTCAAGAATGATAAGGTTTTTTACATATGTTGTTTTTGATAAATATACAGAAAATCTATAGAAACAAAAACTAACACTCTAGAAACAACATTTCCATAGCAAATACTGAAATGTAGTGTTATAATACTAGCCACAATTCATTTTCTTTAACTGAATGGTCAATTTGGCAAACTGTAGGTGGCACCATTAAGCATTGTGGTAAAACTGAAAGCTTTTTTCACCGAAAAAAGATGTTTTCCCAAAAAATTCACCCTGTTCTAATAGACACTCAAAAGTGTTAAAAAAAATAATATGAAAATCTCCTAATGTCCTAAGACCTACTGAGAATTTTTTTTTCCTTTTCAAGGAACAGAAATATCCCAAAAAGTATAAATGAAATTTGCTTCTTTAAGACAGCAGAGTGTGGAAGAGCATCTTTAACTGACACCATGCACAAGACTGTCATTTACACTGGGGTTACCAAGCACTGGTCTGTATAATATAATGGGGACATTAAATAAGGGTAAGTGTAATTAATATATAACATTAGTAAGAGTCAATTTTCATTCTCTTCTTGTGGCTGACTGGCATTATCATTATTTTATTTTTTAATTTCCTGGTGATATTGCCTTCTTTACTATCCTTCTCATATGAGTGAGATAAGCTGTTGCACATTTTGATTTGAAAGCAAGAGGAATGGTAATTAAGTAATTTGAAAATGAAAAGAGCTTTATCAAGGAGGCTTTTGCAGCATGAAACTGTGCAGAACCTCCGTCTACCTTTGAGAAATATCCTCCTTCAAAATCTTTCCTGGTAAAACAACGACACACTGATCCTGGTCTCATCTATTTCAAGAGCAAAACCTCCATTTCTATCTCTAACATGACACCTCCAAAATATCATTACTTCAAGAGACTGAAAGTTGTTTTTCTAACATATGTTGGGTTGGGAATATCAAAGAAGTTAGAGTCACTCTGCATACAAATTGTGAATTTGATCTACAGGAATGTCCAGGCGCACTACGCTGAAGATTGGTTTGATCTCACCATTGACATTAAGTTCCCTCCCTGGCCCCACCAGTTTTCAATCCTGTTCATAGCTTTTTTCTCACCCTGGGACCCAGCCTGCTCTGCACCAATACCCACTGGATCACCCTGGGGAAAGAAGGGTCACAAAAGAAGAGAATGTGGTGCTGTGAGGCCACTAAGTGTGTAACATCTCGTGGGGCTTCATGCTCAAAGGAGGTGTGGCAGAAGGATTGTTTCCCTGATGCAGCCAATGCAATAGCTTTGATTGAGCTTAATCCTTCACTGTGAAAGCTGATGCTGGAGCTCATACCCAGTCAGATGAGAAACCTGGGGAGATCTAAGAGAGGTGACCATTTACTAAAGGGATCAAGCTGCTACATCTCTCTCTTCATAAAAAGTTAGAATGCCCTATAAAGAATGGTACAATAAAGTAGACACAGGTAGAACTTGTTTTTCTTCTTGTGTCATTTTCCTTTGTTTCCTGGGACAGGAGGAACACATATAAAAACAGTGCAGAGAAAGAGAACATAAAAACTGTATCAGTCTGACTGTGTACTAATTAACAGGTCTATTCAAGGATCATAACAAAGAAGGGTCCAGTGACACTCTGAGACCCAGTTGTACAGCATTCAAAAGCAAGAAGGGAAACTGAATTCTGGTGCTAACACCTGGGGGTTTGCTTGTCCCATAGTTCACCCTATAACTTGTGAAACAATAAATAAGACTCATGTGGGGACCAAAACTCAAGACTGTTTCCTTTTATTTGAACATCATGATAGTCAGGCCACAGACACATACCCCATGGCATGAACCCTTGACCCTGGCCTCCACAGTCAAAAAAACAAGCTGTTTTGTTTCTGTTCTGATATAACCTGCTATCTGGTTATTAGGCAATGCTGGTGGATGAAAGATGCTGGAAGTTTGAAGACCCTGTGCATAAAGAAAGAATAACATTTGTGTCTTCCACATCCTGGACAAACGATCTGGTATACATAATACCTAACAAGGGAGAAAATAACCAGGTCCTGTGTTTCCTTTCCAACTAATATACATGTGTATGTGTGTATAGTGAGATACAGATTGTCATGGCCATTTTTCTATACAGATTATGGTAATGATTAAATGAGCATGAATATGAACATCTGAAAATGGTAACACGTAGGGGGAATTCCATCCTATTCTGTATCTCTATCTTTTCTGCGAACATTATTTTGTTATCTTCAATATGCAAGCCTTTTGAATAGGTGCTATTAATTTAATATGCATTTATTCTTTCTGATCTTTCTTTAATTTTAAATTAAGTGAAGTCAGTGATCAAAGAAAGGCCAGAATAATAGCCCTGTAGGCTGATATTTTTCTGTTCTCTTGGTCCACAGAAAGCAATGAGAAGCATCACTGTCTGTTTTATCTGGACCAGTTCTGCAGTATGTACCTAGGTGACAACGTGGCCTGCAGTAACACTGAAGAACATGGGAGTCACCCAAAAAAACAAACAATTGCCAAGTAGATCAAAGGCCTATGATCAAGATCTAAACACCCTTATTTACCTTTTGTGTTTCAGCAGTTGCTAAGAGCCACCAGCTTATTGCCCTAAGCTATTAAACTTGGAGCAGAAGGGTGATCCCTGCCCCAAAGACTGCAGTATTAGACTGTTTAACTCTGTATAACTTAATCTCCTTATGAGTGAAAGACGTTTGCTCACACACCCAAACCTTCTCCAACAGAGTATTTAACTATGCTCTTTAAGAGTCATAGCCAATATTAGAACTCTCTGTGAGTTACTAAGTTCTTTGACATTCTGCTGAAACCGAAGTAATGTCCATTACAGAATAAATACCCAAACATTAATCAGGAAGAAGTGGTCTGAGAACTTATCAATTCATTTCTTATAAGCCACTAGTAAACCAAATATTTTTTCAGACAGACCTCTAGCATGTCTCCAGTTTTACACAGAAAGATAAGCTCTGCAGAGAGAGGATACCGTTTTTATTAGATTAAGTGGTATGGCTGAGGTGAAAAACTACAAAAAATAAAACAAACTTTGAGGCACAATACAGCTTCATCCAGCCCACAGACTTGTGCATCAGAAAGACAGGGGATGTACTTCTTTCTTATAGACAGTAAGTGCTTTGATGGGGTATAATATGCCCAACCTGAGTACCAAACTTAAGACTGAATCATCGCTTCCAACAGAGGTGCATCCTCGGGGCCAGGAGTCAGTCTCTGGACTATGGACACCAGAATTAAGTTTAACAATTTCTTGGAAGTTCACCCTACTCTCGACTTGCCATTCATCTGGCAGTTAAAGACACTAAATATCAAGTCCTAAGGTTTGCATTCTGTGTGCTGAAAAGGCTGAGGAAGCCAAAGGAACTTCTTATTCAAGCTAGACATTTATATATTATTTTTTAAAATGTCATAGATGATATTAAAATCTTCAAATATTTTTTTCTTCACATTTTGAGTTGTGACATTTATTAACCAGCTATGTCCCAGAGCCAGTTCCTGTTTTGCTAAATTGTTTTACTGAGTGAAAAAATAAAACTTTGTCGAATTCCTTATGGGCTTTAATGACTAAGAGAAAGCCTAGTACAACAAAATCTATTTATGTTCCTACAATCAATCATTTCTGGCCAAACTTTGCTGTTAGGTTTAAACCAACCATGGTCAGAATTAGTTGCCACTACACTGGACCAGCCACATCTGTGTTAGCACTCAGCCCATGTCTTCTGCCTCTTACAGTACTTCTACCTCCATTACCATTTTGTTGTTTTTGTTTTGTTTTGTTTTGTTTTGTTTTTTGTTTTTTAATTCATGATGCCTGACATAATGAGAAAATTCTTTCGCAGTTGGGTTCTTTATTTATTATTTTCCCAAAAGGGTTTTTTTTCATCAGCATGACATTGAAGTTGGGTGCCTTGAAGTCTGTCATAAGGAGTCTTGGTAGTGCTTCAGAGCATGGGGTCTTCTCTGTTAAAGAATCTGGAAGATGAAGAAAGACCTCCTCTTTGTGTGGTCTCCTCCTCCACCTTACAACATACAACATAGGAGAAGAAGCCCAGGGACTAATCCATCTGCAGAGCTGAACCCAGGTTTGTGTTACACGTTGAGTACTGTATCTTTTTCATCTGAGGCTAGTGAGAAGTTTAGCAGAAAATTGGATTTTGTAATAATAAGAAGGCTACTACCTCCATCTTGAACAATAGGCACAACTTAAGTGCTTCTGGTTTTACAGATTTATAAATAAATTATTTCCCTTCTCACAGAAATGGGGAGGACTGGGGGAGTTGCTCATTACACTGATATACAATAGGTTAAGATGGGAGACACAGTCTGCTATTTGCAGCCACTGGGAGGGATAACCTGGGCAAGTACAAATTCAGGCACAAATTTCCTGTTTCTGGAAAATATCATTACCCTTTGGAAAACTGTTAGTTAAATCCCACAGGGTGTAGAGGTAAACATCACGTCCTGGTATCAGTAGAAGTTATCCCCAGTATCAACAATAAGAGTAATTACTTATGGGGAGAATCATCTCACCTAAATTTAGTTATCTACAAGTCAGGCATCTAATCTAAGCTAACCACCCAGGCTCCCTCTGTAATGAACAGACAACAGTAGGCACCAGGAGAGAGAGACTCGTTCTATTACAAGATAAATGTCCTGAGATAGGTAGACTGAATCACCTTCCAGAAGTGCCTATCTCTCTTCATTGACTACAGAAGGAACATAGATAATTAGCCATGACTAAACACCTAATTTTTAGATACCTTGACACATAAACTTTAGCAAGATGGATCAGAGCCAAGTGATTACTGCTAGGTAACCTTCCTCCTACCCATTCATCAGTGAGGGAATGTCTGATGTATGAAACATAAAGCTTAGATCATTTTCAAAATCTTTTTCCTTCTCATTTAGAATTCCTTATTTTTCTGCATACTGCTCTATCTCACACTGCCTCATTATGAGGATATTGTGGTAGTGGTTTTACTTCTGCAGTTTGTTGCTATTAGACTGTGCACAAATTACTATTCTTATTGCAACACCCAAACCCATGTGCTTTTAGAAAGGGAAATGACAAAACATGATAAATACATATTTTAAAACATTGTAATATCATCATCTGTCTTTTATTTGCTTTTCTTCTAAATCTGATGTAATTTTATGTACAGCTTCTATTTCCTACAGGATTTTAAATATTACACGTTTTTAAGAAGATCTGTGGCTACAAATAAATCCAGCTTCATTTTATTGCGGTGCTTGATAGAATTTGTATAAGTTACAGCCTAATAAAAGGTAGGGGAGCAAACTTCAAGCCACATCGTCTGTTTCCCCCCCCAGTAGAGATATAAAATTATATTTGTTCTGGTTCTTTTTATGTGGTTCATCAGATTAGGAAATTTTATTAGACCTCCTACTCTGGGCTTGTAACAATAAGATCCTTCCTATGCCAATAAGTGAAGCTTAGAGAAGTTCTGATGCGCTTATAAGCAATTTGAAAAATATAGGCTGGAAAGGCATCTTCATTTATTTAAGCACATACTTAGTACAAGATTAAAGTTATTTGCTTACATGCTGTCCTTAATATGGATAGGCTTAAAGGCATTTCCATGTATTTTCCTGAATGGGAAACACATTCTCAGATATGCAATGAATTTTCATTATTGTTTATTTGGTGTTAAGAATATTAACATTAGATGTGCACAAATGGAGATATACCCTGTTAAGTAAAATTCATAGGGTGCAATGTAGGACCAAAACAGTTAAATAATGGGTGAATAAAAAATCATTCCTTTGGGCTGAAATTTTCATATAAAATTTTGCTCACGTTTTCAAGGGGAACAACACATAGTTGTTACTCTGGATTCTGGCACATTTTTGTCTCATTCTTGTCTATATTCTACAAAACAGGTATTTAGGTAGGGCCATGTGTATTTTCCAGAATCAAAATTTCTCTAAGATTCACTTTGTGGCATAGAAACCCATGTGCTCTCACAGGTCTGTTTTTTTTCCAAGTAGTGTGAAAAGATGTGAGATTATTTTATGGAAACCTGGATGAATGAAAAAAACAAGAGGCAGAGTAGGGCTTGTACTGTGTGAGTTGGCTGTCCAACTACAGGTAGTGAGGACTCAAGTAAAAATTTTACTGAAAACCAATATCTTCAAAATCATTTAACCCTTTGGAGTGCTTGTAAATACAGACATCAAGACCCTTGGGCAGGTCACAAGCAAGGGTAAACATCAATGGAATAACACATTTCAAATTATCACAGACCTTGGGGAGCTAGCGTATGTGTTGCCAGCTTTGAGAACAGCAGTGAAAATAAACTGTGAAATCACTGCGATAAAACAAGATGAACTTTCTGCAATGGACAGGTGGGTATTATTTCCTGTTTCTAAAAGTCCCGAAACCTTTCATTTTGCAGTAAAAAAACAACCTATGGTTTTGTGGTTAAGGCAGTGAATTAAGACTAGACAGTGTTGGATTCTGCTCACAGCTTTACTTTGGCTTGAGATTGGGAAAGTCTTTCTCTTTTCAAACCTGCAGCAATACTTAGGTGCACGCCTGGAGCTAACAAAACCAGAGATCCCATAGGTCATCCCACTTTGTGAACTTAATTGAGAACATCTACTTCTGGAGGACCAAGACCTTGATTTCTCTCTGTTTCCCTTCCAAAGGTGCAAATTTAAGTATAAAATACATCTTTCTTTTCTGTCTCTATTTGCACTGTATATTTATTTAAAACTTGTGAAACAGCCCTTTGGTTCTGCTTGGCTTCATTTGAAACACAGTGTTCAGTATTGAAGAAAATGTTTTTAAAAAGAGGTGAGTCAAGTGAGCATTCACAGGAACGTAAAAAAAAAGGCTTCCTACTAGAGAAAAGATAGCAAAACTGGGGCCTACTTAAGACTGAGAAGGGAAGAAATATCGTATTAATCATCTGCTATATAAAAAAGTGATCTGAAAAAGGTATCCTGTTCCTCCTTGCACTTGTCAACAGGACATGGAAGAAAGAATTATACTGGATGACCTTCCCAACATTCCCTCTGGCCGTATTGCCCATTATTTCCAGGACTCCAAATTCTGTTTGAATACAGGGTGTTATCCAGCAGGTCCTGAGCTTTGACCACACCTCCAGCACTACTGCAGTGTGGAAAAACTGGACATAAACAAACATCTTTGTGTTGCAGTTGCTTTTGGACAGAGTTTATAAGAAGCCACCCATCAAAGAGGAAAAATGCTTACAAGTTTTGAGTTGAGAAAGTGCAGCAGCAAGCTTTTGGGGGGATTTCAGAATAGTGATTTCTTGGTTTGAAGCAAAATATATTTACAAGAGCATCTGCTGGTGCGAGTCTCTTAAATATGGCATATACTCCGTGTTACTGCTTCATCATCATGTATAATTGGCAATAAACCTATTTAGAATTCAAGATGCATAAAACTGAAAGTCTTTGAAGGGAATAGCTGCTGAGATTATATTTATTGTGCTTTCCCACAATATTTTTCTATGCATAATGTGATAAACCTCCAAGGTGGTTGTAGGCAAAGCTAAAATATTCGCAAGTATGCAGTTATTACGAATTTAGACAGGTTGTAAGACATTTTGATATCAAACTCTTAATGAATGGCAGAAAACATATTCTACATTACTTTATTAAAATGCCTATTAAAACATACACATCCACAGAACGATCACTGGATGTGTTTACTTGCTAGTAAAAAGCCCATGAAGAAAACAGCATGGAAATAAATTTGCTTTTCCTGCACTACTATGATAAGAATTAAGGCATACATTTAAAGTTCATATTACTTTCAGTGTGTTCACAGCACATCCAGATAATCAGATATTCAAAGGAGGATGCCCTGTCAATTCCAATATGCCACGACTTATGGTAAATCCTGTCTGTAAATGATAGTTCCATAACCCACAATAGTTTTTGAGATTCAGGAAAACTTGTTCCACTCCAAAACAAAAAAAAACAAAACAAACAGCAAATATCCAACAAATACATTCTGGTGAATTTAATGCTTTTCAAATCAAACCTGTGCATATTTTTCTTTTTTTTTCTAAATATTTATTAACAAAAAGTTAAAACAAAAAAAGTCATTTTGAGCCAGAAGAGCAGGGGATTTTTCTTTTCTTTTCCAAATTCCAGAGTGCATACTGACAGTTAGAGGGGAAGAAAATCAAATTATTAGTTGAACACGTATGGAAATTTATTCTCTCTTAGTTCAAGTTTTCTTTACAAAGTCCTAAACAACACTAGTGACACAGAGCCAGAAGTCTCCTATAATATCTAATAGTAGTTATATAGCTCCATACCATGCTTTTAATCTATAGATGTTACAGATCTTAAGGGGGTTGAATATGCTACATTTTCTATAGGCAGTGTATAACAACTGTCCTCCTAACGGAAATACCTCTGTGTGTTGCCTCTGTGGGAGGCATCCATGCCTCAGTGTGAAATAAGTGTCTACTAGACCAGCAAAAAGAAAAGAGCTATTGTGCCATAAATTCACACAAAATGTTGCTCTAACATGAAGTATGTGCTGGACCAGCACATGGTGCCCTATGACTGCAGAGCTGGGAGTGGGGAAAGGCATCGTGATGCAGTTAATGCCTCCCTTAGGATAGACTGAGCAAATGTTAATGCCTGAAGATTTTTGCCTATTAACAGAAGAAGAGACGTGATCAAATGATGGTGTCTTCGTGATACATGGAACCTCTGAAGTTATTTGCTCTGAAATTACTGATGTGATCTGATTGTGAAAAGCTTTGTGTGCTCACAAGCACAGCCAGCTGCTGTATGCATGGCATGTATCATGGCATTCCTGCTTTGCACAAGGGATGAAATCTCAGCCCCAAAATGATCAATGCTCTCGCTCCCCTTCCCTTTGGTAAAACAGTTATCTTGCTCTTGATCCTTGTATCTTGCAGTCCTCAAAAGAAGCCAAGTTGGTTTGACAGGCAAACTGCGTCCCAGCAAGCTGAATTAAAACTGGGAGAGATTTGTCATGGAAATGACTGGTACCACTCTAAAAGAACAATATATCCTGATGGAGTTCAATAAGTTTCCTTTGCCATGATGAACACAATAGCACATTTCTATCCGCCTGTTGGAAGTATTTTCTGATTCAGAAATGATTTTTTGGATAATGTACAACAGCAACATACCCTACAAAACTCCTATTTATACAGCACTACTGTTGCTATAAGAACTATTTATACAAATAAGTAACATACCCCACAGTGTAATATCTTTCACTTGCCTAATGTACTTTTTGACATATGATGAGAAACTGCAAATCTTAATCCCCAAGCCTAGGTTAAAATGACTGAGCAATGTACCATCCAACTGAAAGACTCTCATTGTTCTTGCTGGAAACAGACACACTTATTTTCACGTCTGGCAATAATATTGTTTTAAAGCAAACTGTGAAGAAACTATGCAGGCTGAGCCAAAAACTGGAATATGCATTTAAACATCCTATTAATAGGCTTCAAAGAGCATGCATATTAAAAATAAATTGCTTTAGAAGGAATTGTTTTCCCTAAGAAAAGTCTACTTGACTTGTCTTCATTTACTGTCCAAGCTGTAATACACCATTATAACCCCTCTGATATCACTGATAAAATTCAGGATGGCAGATGGACAAAGAGCAGAGTAAGAATGGAGAAAGGAAGGGAAAATAGAGAAGCAAGGATGTGCCACTCTGTCTGACACACTGGGAATTCAGGAGACCAGCAACCTTTCTGCCATGAAGCGAGTGTGTATTCTCATCAAATCATGAAAAAAGACATTATCAGGAAGAGTGTGAAAGAAAAGTATGTGTTAATAAGATTCCAAAGTGTTTCTCCCAAGCACAGACACAGGCACAAATGTGTGCACGAACATCTGCAGAGGAAGCAAGGAAAGGCTGGAGGACATGAGTTAGTAGTGAACCAAAAGAGATAAGCAGGTATCACTTGGGGGAAGCTGGCTGGAGCCATGAGAAGACACCAACCTACTGTGCTCTCTGTGCTCCCCTTGGCTGTCCCACATTTGTCCACAGAGGTCCAAACTCTCTGGAGCCAGGGCATGTCTATGTGTTCAAACCTGTACCACACTTAGCAACAATGGCACAAACCCAGCAACTGCTTTTAACAATTTGTCAGAATAGCTCAAATCCTCCCTTTATATTCCTTTAGAGCCACCACAAAGTCAGTTGTATCCTAGTGAATCTACATTAAAGCAGAAAAAGTTCTTTATGCCTCGGGAATGGGGAAAAAAAGAGCAAACTCTTCCCAGTGTCCACATCAGTTGCATATTTCCCCTCTTCTTTCTGACATTCCCCTTCCCCCCTTCTCCAGCCCCGGTGCTCAAAGGAGAAAGTAACAGATATTTGAGATTATAAAGGGTTTTGGATGAGTGAACCTGGAGTGAGCAAAGCTCTTAGAAAAGAATTTAAAGGATTGCAGTGGCATGCAGTCATGTTATATAAACATATTCTGAATGGTACCATCATACGCCCAGCCCTGGCGCCACAATTGCATTAAGTGAAATTTTATACAGAAATTGTGAAAGTGCACCAGGGTTGGTTGATTATCTGCTCTTTCTGTTCCCTTTCAGACGTGAAGCAAGAAGCCAAGGTGCAGGAGAAGAATGTGGACAGTGCCAAGAGGTTCCTGACCTAATCTAAGCAAAAGCTTTTTTTCTCTTCTTTTTCTTTTTTTTTTTTTTCATCTTTCCCTCTCTGGTTTGGTTTCCTCCATGAAGTTCAAAGCTGTCACTCCCATCAGAAATGAACACCTGGAATAGACTGTCACTAGGATTTAAAATTTTCAGACACCAAAGGAAAGAGAAGGAAGAAATTGGAATAAGGCCATGGTGTAAAAGCCATATGGTGATTCCTGAATTGTCTAATGAATATTTTTTCTGTGTACTTTGACAGTTTTGAAGTATGTGTGGAGGGGGGAATGTTACAATACTATTCAGAAATTGTTTATTCTTGGCAAAATAAGTTCATTAAAATGAGGTCTGATTAAAGAAAGGGTCTGGCTCATTTGAAATATTAATTTAGACCTTGAATTCTGCAATCTGCCTGCAAGGGTCTCCCTGCAAGATCAGGGCTAGGTTTGTTAAGTAGTAAAGCATTGTTGCAAGTAAAGCCAACTTTTTTGCTTTTAATGTTGTCTGATCTCTTTCCCTGAGCTAGCCTGGGTCTGTTGACCTCCGGGGCAAACTGAAGCCTCACTATTACTTGCACTAAGGATGAGTATATGGTTCATGTTTGAAGGGGGGAGGGAATTGGGAAAAATATGTTATGTGGGGTATGAGGTAGATTTGTTTGGAGGTTATCTTTCCTAGCCATGTTCTTACTTATCCCTGGTACTACCCCTCATGGGCTGTCCCCCCATTTCTTGGTCAGTAACAACAGACAGGCACTTCACTAACAATGAGAGAAGAGACAGTCACTATCCAGCCACTTACGAACCAGACTGAAACTTTTCAGATAAAGAATTTTGTTATCATTTCTATGACCTTTTTTGACCCCCCCACCCAAAAAAAAAAATGGTTTTAATTTATTTATCATCAGACAAAATTTCTGCTCCCTGAGATATGTGCAAGTCTGAATTAAAACCCTTTCCTCACTTTCTACACATATACACACAGGTACCCACACAAACAAAAATGAAAGATAAAAAAGAAAATATACCACCCCTTACTTTTTCAGCAGCTCTGAGTATAAATATTAATCTATGTGCTTCTCTAGCAGAGGAATTCAATACTGTAGCAGAACACATCCCAAACAACAGAAGAACCCAACAGGGAGCATCTATGTCAGGGTTAATGTCAAGACACATTTTCCAAAACCCTTAAACAGAAAAGAGCCTGAGAAATCTCTTCACTGAAATCCCATACAAGGCATTATAGATAAACAGCAGAAATTGGTTCTTCCTATGCATGAACTTAAAAATTCCAGCAGCCATGTCAAATAACGCCTGTTTTACTACAAAATGAGCAAATAAATTGTGAAAGTTCCATGCAAATTTTCCTAGCTATACTGACACTACACCAACTAGCAGAGAATCTCTTACTTTTCTCTGGACAGCCCTGGGTCACACTGGTGGTACAGTGTATTTCAGGTCTCTGGAGGATGCCCCGCTGTTTGTAGCCTCACCAAACAGTATCTGTTGTTGGCAGTGCAGCACTGCAGCTCACGGTGGGAAGGGGAAGATATCAGATTGAGCCAGTTTTCATTTTCTCTACTGTAGTCGCTGGCCCCTGGCTTCCTCTGAGCCAGAGGAAGCTGAGGTATTAAACTGTTTAACATTACTACCATTCCTATTTAACTCCTGACCTGAGAAACTCAGATATGGGATTTAACTCAGGCTGCAAGGAGGTGCTGGGGTGCTGCAGGGAAGCAGGTCTCCAGAAGCAGGGACTGGCATACATTAAAAGCTGGTACTGCCAAAACATTAATGAAATGCAAATATTTTACCCAAACAGTCATCGGGTTAAAACATACACACAACAACAAGGAGTTGCTGAAACTGTCCTCCTCCCTTCCAGCTTCATCAGAGCCTGAGTGAGGATGCCACGAAAAGTGTTGTTGCTCCAGTGCCGCCTTAAGGGTGGGAGTCCCATGAGATGCCACAGTATGCAAACCAAGCAGACAGCAAACCAAGCCATCCTGAAGCAGTCTCCCTGGATTTCACACTTCCACAGCTCCTCTGCTCCTCATCTTCTCTCTCCTTGTCACCACCATACTCACTGCAAGCCAAGGCAAATGTGTAGGCTGACTTCAGGAGGCAGGGAATGACATTTTCTACAGATCTGTCTCTAAATAGTAGGTACTTTGTCTTGATTCCAGGCATCTTGGGGATTTTTGTTTGGTTTTTGTTCTTGTGGGTTTTTTTTTCCCCCCATTGATTAGAAGATCTTTACAAAAAAGATGTGGAGACCAAGTTTCTGCTCACCCAGGAGTACTCAGTCAGTGCAGCAGGCCCTCTGTTTCCCTTTTGGGTGTGAGAGGGCCACAGAGGGAATACAAACAGGACAGGACATCTCCAGGAGTTGATGGAGACTGAAAGAGGATCTTCCAAATCTTGGACCACACTAACTCTACCAAATTAATGTATTGCTGCCATTATGAACAGCAAGCACATGATCTTCCATTTCGGATGAATTCAGCATGTTATGCATGATCTGGAAACACTGTCAGGGTGAAGGCTTTCAAGGAAGAGCAGTCTGTAGGATAGGTTTCAGTTCAAGCATAAGACATACATAAGTAAGTTTCTATAATAGTCTACAAGAATGTGGGGAATCTAGACTCTCATTGTAGTCAACAGGGCTCAGCTACTCACACACTGACAATTACTGCATTTGAGAAGCCTTAGAGCACTGAGACATAGACTGAGGGTTCTGAATATGCCTTAAGTCCTGCTGAGTATGGCTTATTCCTTATGGTACAGACTTGGCCGATGTGAGAAGGACATGGAAGGCAAGTGCCTTTCTATAGTCACAGCTGGAGATGATGTGGGATGCCTTGAAGCAACCCCAAGTGGCACTAGATACCTTTGTGTGGGCAACTGAGTCAGGCCCTTAGTGTGGTCAGGGAAGCCTAGAGAGGTAATCACTTCTGAAACTAGATGCCAATATTTGGTTAATTGAATTGCTCTCCAAACTCCATTCAGTTATCCAGTTATCAACATTTACATCCTCAGTATAGAGTTATCATAATCAAATCACTTACATGTGTGTCTCCACCCCACAGTGAATCTCAATCCTGTATTTCATTTGAGCTTAGTTATACATTAAGTCTTATGAGCCTGTATCAAGGGTGCAGAACACACCACCACGTTGTTAGAGGTCATTGCTTAGACCTGGGACCAGATAACATTTTCCTCAACAATTATCAGGCATACCAGTCTCAATAAGCAATGTAGATGCAACCAGCTTGTTTCGAAGGGTGATATTCATATAATGTGGGTGCGAGCCATGTCATGTTCATTAGCCTCTGTGCCAAAAAAAGATACTATAATACATGCACCTACAGTTCTGACCTAGGTGTCATATGGTTGAAGGTCAGCTAAGTGGGATTTACTGGCATTAGAATTTTGAATTTAGGTTCCAAAATCCCACTTTATTTATTTTCAACACTAACTATTTTCCTAACTGGGAAATTAATCAGGTTTTTATATTTAGAGAAGAAAATTTAGTGTCTAACAGAAAATACTTATGCAATTCATTTCAGGGAACATCACTTTAGAACTCCTTTATATCACTTAAAATTTCAGTGAATTTCTGTTATCTGGATTCCCTGTCAGTAAGAATGCTGAGGGCAATAGACACCCCAGAGCCCACCGGAGCTGGCAGTTCTTTTTAGACCATCTATGATATTGTTTATACATAGGTTTATATGTGGGTCTGATACCCAAACATCTGGTCGGAAATGAAAATCGCCCCTGAGCTTGCAGAGATGGTCGTTCTGGTTCCAAATGAATTTCCAGGGAAAGTTATGGCTGTATCCACCTCCTCTTGGCGTCCCACATGCAGATGATGAGCATGAGACAGGAAAGAGCAAAGTCTCTCTCCTGAGTCTCGCTAAGCTCACCTGCTCGGCTTCCATAAAATATGTATTCCCTTATCTATATTTCCCTTCTGAGAATGTTTATATTTATTTTACTTATACAAAACATCCCCACTTAGTCCATACTTACATTCCATCCCTGTCGGTGTGGATTTTTCCTTCTATTACAGTGCAGGTATTTGGCAAAATAAGATAACAGCAGGGAGCTTTATTACAACCCAAAGACTAAAACTGAAAAGCCTGTAAGTGGGAGTGTTTTTCAGATGGAAAGCGAGGCACCAGCTGCTTCTCCGGGGTAAAACCTTCTCTTGAACCAGTACCTCTGTGTTTGTATTATGTGGTTCTTCTCCTTATATCTCTTTTAATTTTCATTTACATCAAGATTGTTTTCTTAGAGTTGTCTCACATAGCGAAGAGGAAGGAAAGCATGAATAGACTATTGACTGTTCTAGCTTCATATATAATGCATATGGCACTCTTATCTGTGGAAAATATTATCTTTATAGCAGAATATATTTAAGAGGTCAGAGCACTCCGTTTGCTTTGGCAGGGGGGAGGATTCAGGATGACTAGCTACATCTAGCAGTATCATAAGTCAAGACGCTTGGGTTGTGTTTTCCCCCCTTCCTGCGTTACCTTAGGAAGTCACGGGGTTCTTCTGTGCTTATGTATGTTAAATATCTACTCCAAGAACTTTAGCAGGATATTCCTGCACTCACTCATAGCAGCCTGTTTTCCTCCATGCCAGCCCATTTTGATGGGCTCTATTTTCACAGGAGAAAAGACAGAGGGAGTATTTACCAGCCTTATGGTGCAGCCATTTTATCTCAAGTTCTTAGCTCCTTCTTCCAGCCTTCCTACCAACACTTTAACTTACTACAGCTGCCTTTAACATTGCATGGCTGCCTCTATCCCCTCTTCTTCCTGCCTCCAAAGCTGGGCTTCATTCAGAAGTGAAGGAAAACATCAGAGAAGGTACCGCACTTACCTTGTAAAGGGGTTGTTCCTTCTGACAGTGAGAAGATGTGAGGGGGTCCCTTCGTACAAGGTTAAGGGGGAAATACTGGGATAATCCCCCATCTCCAGACTTGCCTGCCTCCCAGGACACTGTCATGCTCCATTTCTTAAGCTCTGTCAAATCCTTTGAAATCATCAGATGAAAGATATAGCGATAGCACTGTTCTGGGTTTGCGTGAGTACAAAGAAGTATGATTGTCTTCATGGAAGCTGAGTAGATTGTTGATTTTTCCCATTTAATGGGAATTTCTGCACTCCATACAGCAGAAACTGTTTTGATAGTCTACTGAGAGATGTCGAGCCAAACATGTCGGGAGAATACTCCTCAATACAATTACTATTTATGCTATATATCCAAATACATATGAACAAAGACAAGTAGATGCAAGAGGAGAAAAAATCTACTCCTTCCCACTTTCCTCTTCATATACATTCCCATGAGAGTGCCAAATGAGAGAAAAAGCAAGACAAACTTTCAGAGGTCCCACTGTGACTGGACTCCCACCATGATAAGTAGAAAGAGTTTCTGAATGACAAAGCAAACCCCAACCTAGCTTAAAGCCTATAACAGGAGCACCATTGTGCAGGAAGGGAGCTGAGGCAGAGATTTACAGTATGACATGCTGTGTGATCTGTTGGAGGATATGCCAGTCTTAACCAAAATTGAGTTTGAATAACCTGAACCTCTGTTCAAACACAGGACCATGGCTGCTATTAGTACTGACAGAAAGACACCGTTTGGCTGATAGAGGAAAATTATCACCCTCCGTTTCTCTTGTGTGTTGAAATATAGTCCTTCAGATCAAACCATTATGGTTATTGACATTAGGCTGTTCAGATTCCCAGAAGATACAAACTTTCAATAAAAAGTACTGGCATAGCTACACACAGATGAAGAATAAATTCGCCATATCTACTCACCTGATATGCAGGATATGCAATTTAGCAGGTTTGCGTACATCTTCAGTAGCTTGACGATCTTCAGCAAGGTGCCTGCTTTGAAATTCTTGAACAGAGACCCAGGTATCCTATATTATATCCTGCACAACAGGAACTTTGATACTGGCAGAGGAAGGAGAGGTAAAGCACATGGCAGGAGCCACTTGAGCTCCTTCTTCAAGAAAGAGTTTCACATGTCATTTTGCAAAACGTGGTGTATTCCAAGGACAAAAGCAAAAAGCTCTTCAGAAGTTTCTTCATGAGCAGGAGATAAAAGTAATCCCTGCTAGGGATGGTTTAGCAGTATGCATATATGGGGGAGGAATTTCAGAGGAAGGGAAATACCCCTCCACCCCATCCTGAGTTTTCAATACTACTTTGTAGTTCTGCCCACTTTTGAAGTAGCTTAAAAGAAGTGGAAGTAGTTGGAATGTTTTTACACAAGAAATACTTCCTTTTGTATAATTAAAATTATTGTGGTTGGGTCCCAGAGTGAGAGGCTCATAAATTTGTTTCCAGTAGCAATAAGTATAGTTAATACCCACCCTATCAAACCGAGTTTACTCATGTTCATTTTGGGCTTCATCCAGAGCTCAGTGATGTCAGAGGAAAGAAACTATTGACTTAAATAGGCTTTGGAGTATACCCTACAAGCTGAAAAAAACAGATAATCTGGTTATTTCTGCAACAAAGAAAAGGGACACCCAGTGAAAATAAAAAAGTGAAACTCAAAATAAAACAATATTTTTTTTTAAAATCACAAAAAACCCCAAAAGAGCACCATGATAAAGTGTCAGGGTGTTTTATATGACCCAGAGCTGTGATAGGGAGAGACAGGGAACCTCATGCCTCAGAGGATTACCACATCAACTGTTAGAAATCAGGAGGAGACTTAATGAGAAGAAGATAATGTGCCTTTCATATGTAATACTGTAGGATTCACGTACCTTTCTCTGGATTGACACTTGGTCAGTAATGCAGAAAATGTATTACTTTAGGTGTTGTATTTTCTGGCCAGATCTGTGATATCAGGTGTTGGAGCTGTGCAGTTAAAAACAGAGATCGAAAAAAGATATGAGGCAAGGATCCTACAGGATTCACAAATTTAGAGAATTTTTATAAATAATCCAGCATGTTGAGTGGTGGTTCTGGCCGAGCTGGATGAATTATCAAAAGCTACAAGGACCTCTGAAATGAGTTCAGTACTCAGCAGGTTTCCCATGGGAACAGGCATCTACAATGTAAATTCTGTACCCATGCAGCATGCCCTGCAGCATGATTGCCAGATCCAGCTATTGGAGTCATGAATAAATCCCCTTTTCACTCCCCTTACAAATAATGAAAATATAGGAAATAAAACATTTGAAGTGTTTTTTTTATTATCTGCCTCATTGTTTAAGGAATTAGAGTACAACCCGCTACTCTTAAAATCTCCTCTTTCCAACTGTGAGTATGAGAAATTATTTTATTGTTTAAAACAAGGATGAGGTACTCACTTCCCTACAGATTTTCACTTATATTCCCGCTTGGCTTGTCTGCATCCCTTTTTCATATTATTTCTTAGCTTTCTTTCCTCCAACATCTAGTGTCCACATTTTACACGATATCTTGGAGATTAACTTCTTCCTTACAGTGAAACTATTAGTAAAATGCCTATTGAATTCAAGACTGCCAAGTTTGTGTCAGTGACAATTGGCTTCACTTCCTACTTTGTAATTTCTTATTATAGTTAAATCATATCGTGAAGCCCTCTGCTCTGAAAATTCCACCAACATTAACAGTCATGGATTTTCTGTGGTCAGGATGCTGCAGCTCCCCTGTTCAGTTCCCTCATCCAAAGTAAAGCAGCACTGGTTAGATGTCACTGTCATCTCATTCTCATCCCACTTATAACTACAGTGATAAAGTACAATAGTGTCTATATGACATTGGATATGAATTCTTACATGATACTCTATGTTTTCTTTGTTGTGTTCTTTTCATAGTTTTAGGTTGCAAGTTCAGCCAAGATCATGCTTTATGCATTGGTTTTGTGTTCTGCAGATTTTAAATCAATATAGAGAACCATGTCATTTAAATAACAGATCCAGTAACCAAAAAGATGAGTTTAAATCTCCCAGGCCAAAGAGCTGATATAAAAGTCTTGTCTTTCAAAATCTCCCATAAGTCTGCAAAATACCTGTTAGGTGACCTGATAAGTCACTTGACTTTTCCACACTTTGATATCTCTAATTCTGAAGTAAGATAACACTCTTATCTTTTTGAGGGCAAAATGAGACTAATTCTTCTACTGACAGATTATTCTGGGGACTTCTGTCAATGCAAAGCTTTATTAAAGTGCCCAATGGACATATGTCTAGAGGAAAAACAGTGCAGAGATATGAAAATAAAAGAAGACTATAAAGTGTCTAAATTTGAATGACCATTATAAATATACATTTTCCTTGTTGTGAGATTAAATCCTTAATTTGTGTTTACTGATCTGGGTCAAAGGATGAGAATGCGGGAACAAAGATTACAGTATTTGCCGCTATATGCATTTTTAAAGTAACAGCTCCTTAGCTGTTCATGTACAAAACTAAATCAACTCTCTTTTTCTATTAAAAATTTAAAGGGTGATGGTGGTTTTAAAGGTCCAATAATAAAATAAACAAAAAAACTAAACAACCAACCAAACAACCCTTTCCCTTCAAAAAAAAAATAAACAAGAACAAAATAAAGCTCCACACCCTGCCCCATACTTACCCCTTTTAAATCCCAAACTAAATCAAAAATGAAATGTCAAACTGTTGATACAGCTGAAGGAGGTAAATTACAACTGTTCTGGAAATCAAATAGAAAGTTATTTCAGTCATCACATTAGGGTTAAAAAAAATTATGATAGTTTGGCTATATGGCTGTATAGATGTAAATGGAGCAGTAATATTTAAAAATGTTATTACTTATAATATTTACAAATATTACTGTAAAAGAAGTTCTTCTATTCATTTGTTTATGGGAGAAGTAATTTCATTCCTGCATTTGAAAGAGAGGGAGGAGGCTTCATCAGGAAACAAAAAGAAAAGTGAATGCATCTTCCAGTACTTTGATTTGTTCCAAAAATCCAGCACCATTACTGGAGCTGATATGCCTCCCTAAAATTGTCAGAATGAATCCCTTGATTGGAAAAAGGGTCTGGTGCTGCAAAAACCTATCAGTATTCTTGAAATATTAACTTGTGAGACAAAGACTAACCTGTACAGTCAGGATCAGATATATCCTGGGTAGAGAGGAACAAAGAAGCTTGTACAGGGTTTTCCATATAAGAAAAGGTTAGCTTGGAGGAATTCTATTTTTGAGTTAAAAAGTGTTCACACACAAAAAACAATCAATAACAAAACCAAGACACTAGATGGAAAAAATTGATAACACATTGTTTTCTAATTGGTAAAACAGAAAAAAAAACCAACATTAAAATATCTTTTCTCAACCAAGACAAACAGAAATATTTAATTTTGACCACTGATAATAACTCCATGTCTTGCCAGCATATCTCACCAGAAAGGAATATCTTCCTGATACTATCAGGTGGTTTAGAAAGAAGCTGGATTTATGATTAAAAGGTGGTCTGGCACTGATGATATGTTGTACATTTCCCGTACTTGCCATAAAATTAATTCCTATGTGGTAATAAGACTCTAATTCTATTGCTACTTCAGTATTTATTTGCAAAAATGCACAGTTGTGTTTTTTCCAGAGAGGTTTTGACACGATAAAAAAGTAACAGCCCAGTTGATCCTTAATGATTCACCAAAAGCCTAAAATACATTTTTCAGCATGTGCTCAAGCTGTGCCAGCAGACAATCTACGCTTGGATTGACATTGTATTGTCTTAGTTCTCATCTTAGGTCTTTGTGATCCTTGTTTATATTTACATAGGAGATCAAGTTGAGTTCTCCTATTTTTAATTAGAAGAAAAGTTAGTTATCTAGGTAAAGATTCCTCCAAGTAAATGTCAAAGTCTAAAGTCAGTGCCTGACTGGATCTCATTCAAATATCTAATTCTGAAATAAATGTCTCAAATATGTGGGATGAGTCATGTCTAAAATACTTGCGCTCTCCATAGACTGCAAAGGGAATTGAGAGGGGTTAGTTCAGCTACAGTCTTCTCACTAACATGATCTGAATTTCAGTTTACTTGAATCACCTAATCTACCACCACTGTAAATAGAGAAAAGATGTGGTACATCAGCAGGACCATTTATGTTACCCTAAAATAAGCAGCATGGATTGTCTTTCGTACCACTATTCATAGACTAGAGAGTGAGCTCTGATGCCTAAACTTTAGATGGTTAAAGTGAGAGAAGATAAATCCCACCCACAGTATATAAAGCACAAAGTCCATGACCTCAAATCAGATATTTTGCTTTTACAGCAATGCAAATAATGAAAGCAATATAAACTCCCCAACACCACTAAAAATAAGTTGAAAGCTATTAAACATTTCAGGCCAAATACTGTCTTCCAGCTCCTGTTGATATTAATGTTTTTCTGCACCAGGCCAGAAGACAAACTTCTGGACTCTATTAGCCAACCAGCAACCAGACAACACAGAGACCAATCAGTGCAGATCCTGCCTTGTAATCACTGTTTGTGAATTTACTGTTCAAAACACATGGTTCCGCATTTCTCTCAGAAAATTTTATCAGAGGTACCAGCATATATAATACTACATGAACCTAACCTGAAGCTTGTTCTAAGGTTACTCAAAGGCATCCACCTCTTATCAACAAAATCATTCAAAACCGAGATTATCACCAGATATAGTGACATTAACATCCGCATCTACCTCAACCCATATCACAAATCAAATGTCAGAACGCCCAAAAAAACTCAGCTTCACAGCCAACTCCTTTTCAATGGCAGTGCACAACTGACCACAGAAGTCACCAAAATTACATCCCTGCCTCGTCTCTGCGTCTGTTCTTTAACTTAACCACTTTATTTGCAGAAATAGGGAAAAACATGTACGTCTGAGCAAACAGCAGAAAGTTGAGAAGAAAACCCACATTGCCATCCTCTCTGCTCAGTGAGTTGCATGAGAAAATAAGTCACCTACGTCAGGGTGTCAGATGACTACAGAGGTCAGTACAGCCCCTTTAGCCCTCCCTACATCCCAGCTCAAGCATACTGAGGATTATGAATGGGACATGCACACTGCCACTGTGACTATAACTCAAAACGTGCAAAGCAAACGGCATCTCAGAAACACCCTCAGGAGAAATCTTCCTGGACCAACAGTGGAAGGAGTCTAAGAGTAGATTTCCTAAAATACATCAATAATAAAAAAGACAGTAAAATAATTATGTTTACTCCCTTCAACAAATCATCTTCTATTGTACCCTCCTTGAACAATTCTGACTGTGTACAGGTGCATCCATGAAAGGATTTTAAACCTTTCAGTACACACAAGAAAGACACAAAGATTCCATTCCTTTTTGTTAAGTTTAGTAAATGAGCTATTTAAAACCAAATTAAATTTGACACCATGGCAGCTAAGATGAAACATCCAGAAAATGTTTCAAAATAAGAACTTTCAGGTTTCAAAAGCCAGCCAGTGTTTAGAGAAGGCAGTTTTGCACAAATTCAATCATTATTCAAAAAGTTTTGCAAGATGCAGATACATAAAAGTACTGAGACTGTGGAGCATTTCAGACCATTACTGCTAGGATGGGACACAGACATTTTGTCTATGTTTGTGAAGAATACCCTCATGCTTTCAAGATTCACCACTTGGACAGTTTAAATAGAAAGTAAGAAAGAGTATTTAACACAGAAAAGGAAGGACAACTCTCATGTGCCCTCCAAAACAGAGTAGGCTCTTGTCAAACCACTTGTCCAAGATATGCGAGACTAGATTCACTGTTCTGCTCTGTGTTCCCATACACAGGTTATTTAAGAAAGGACTCTACTTGGAAAACTGTGGGCTAATGATGGTGGGCTGAGAGACTGGGGGTATGCTGATGTACCTTTCTTTAGAAACTACGGCTGTTGAAAAAAGTAAAAAAAACAAACAAACAAAATAAGAAAAGCAAAACCCAAAACAAGGGCAGGATTCAAAAGCTTAGTAATTACATAATTTACCTTTGATCAGAAAGCAGCCTAGATGCTAGCACATATTCCAAAGGTGATTTCTAGTAATATCCTGTGTAACAGTCATTAGAAAATATGTAAGAAAAAAAGCCTCCAACACAAGGTTTGACCTGTAGGACTCTTCTCATCTAAATGAGCCCTGAATAACTAAAGAGCAGATTTCTTTTAGGCTTTCTTACCAAAATAATAGTGAGTCATTTTTTAGACATCTTTGCATGGGGAGGACAGAACACCTCAAACTACACCACTAGGGATGTTCCCCCTCCTTTGACCAGCCAGGGTTGATTTGGGGTCCTGACTGAATGGAGACATCTCCTTACAGCACTAAGTCAATCACCTTCAGGTTTAGAAATGGCAGGATTCAAGGCAAAAATTCAATTTTTCATTATGTGTTCTTGAAGGCAACTGCCAAGTCTTTTGTGACTTCCAGATCCCACTCTATGGCACAACTTTATACAGGGAATAGAGAATCTTCACATGATATACATTAGTCATGTGGCTTAATGCAGTCTCAAAAAGTCCTCAGATATTTAAGTATTAGGGGAATACAGGCACTATATAAATAGAATAAATGGGACTAAGGCTGGGATTTGTATGAGAGTAACAGAAATAAGTTCAGTTTCAACAGAGTCTGTCCTGGTTCCCATTTATGTTAATACAGAGACTCTAAAACACAAGTGGAAATAGAAAGAGGCTGCTGGTGTGGAAACAGAGCAGCCTGAAGGCAATTTGTTTAAAGCTTCTGCGTGATTGTGAATTAACACTGTAGAAGACTAAATGTACATGCAGTTTCAGCACAGATGCAGGGGAAGAAGTTGTTTCTAGCCAATGCAAAGCAACAAGCTTTCTGGAAAATAAACTTCTGAAAGTTTTTGCTACTGTTGTGTGCTGAGTGAAACTGATATGCAGTGGGAGAGGACATTGCATTTCTCTTGGAAAATGAGAAGCACATGGGAAATAAAATTGTCAGGGTTTTTGCTTGGAATTGAAAATTGTTGAAGGTTGAAGTCTTTAATGTAGGGGGTTTATCAACAGAAGCAGAATCTGTGGTTTCTATCTGACTAGCAGTGAGGTCTGCAAAAGGTACTTCCTGCTGATGAAATTATATAGCTAGAGATTTTGGTCCAGATTCTGTACTCAGGAAACCCTTGAAAACTTGTTTGCTGCTGTAGAGCTGTGGGAATTAATAGATTTAAAATTAACTACTGACATATTTTTGAGGCAGTCCAAAGTGCAACAGCAAAGATCCTAGTGCAAGTGGAATGGAGAAGTGTCCTTCTGTGTCACGGTGGGCAGGAGAACAGGCAGTGTTGCAAGCAACAGCTAACAAAGCTTCATTTTGCATAGGCTGGGAGGTGATCTATATTCCAAGATGTCAAAGCACTCTTTGTACCATCATATCTTTACCCCCCCAGATGGATAGGTCACAGAGCACAAGTCCCTGTGACCAAGATTTTCAAATATCACTTCTGATTTTCAGTGTCCACATGAAGTGTCTTGAAATTCTCAGACTCTGGGGACTAAATGCAAAGAAGTCATTCCCCTTTTGCAATGGCTTAGCAGCCACATTAAGTAATGTAGGAGCCCAAAATCATACATTCTGCAAGGAAATATCCAAATGTCTATGTTGAGGGTTTTTTTAGCTAAGGTGATATAGATTACATTGCTCATTGATCACAACTCTACAAATAAACCATGTAACTTACATATAGGAAGCAATAGTCTCTTTTTGATTGCTGTATAAGAAAGGGCAAGATTTTAACACAATACAAGGGCTTGTCAATAGAACTGCACCCAAACTGGTAAAATAAACTATGACCTTAAAGAAATAATTGTGGGAACAAAAGCAGTAAAGATCGTGTAACACTGTCAAAATGATATAAAGACATGAACATTGGCTATGATCCTACAATCTGATGTGGACAGACATTCCCAATGCCCATAACCTCTATGGAGATTGGTTTCACCTGCCAGCATGCTTCTTACCAGGGGCTCAGGACCAGAAATTAGTGTGTGAATGTGGGAAAGAATAATTCTGTGGAGAGAAAAATTATCCACAGAAAACGTGAATCTTATAAATCAAAAAAACAACTCCCCGTTCTTCATGGGTGGCATAGAAGCAGCATGAGAAACATGAACAAAACATATTTGAAAATGTAATTCTAATACTGGATGGAATTTTTCAGTTCCTAAAATAGCCTGAATTGTTAAGAGTGCAGGTAGGAGTTTCTGCTTCCAGGAAATTGCTTTGCCTTTGTAAATAGTACAAATGTTTCTCCAAAAATTAGATCTATGAAGAAGTAGAGGGCTCCTTTAGGGCATGTTTCTGTCCTGAGAAAATCAATGAGAGCTTTGCTATTAACAGTTTTGGGAGCAGGATATGGCCCATAATCTGATTAACAGATGCTTTGAGCCTGTGTAGACTGACTTTTCAAAGACATACACAGATAAAAGACTTTTACTTTCATGTCACACTTATCTTTCTTTGTTGTAGCATAAAAGTCTGCAAAATGTTACCTTACTCCTAACTCATAATACTGCTGTTTTACTTATGCTCAAAATATTTCATCCTGCCAGGGCCATGATGGTGGATAATCTAATTATATAGTTAATTCCACACATTCATTGTGGCCTTTAGGGAAATGACAATCTGGGACTAGATGTTCCACTTCAAACGTGGTTCACTGCTGACAGAGAAGTGGAGCAACATCATCTTTCCTGATTAGCAAGAGTATCAGTCTGATATTCTTGCAGTTCTCTTGAGGTTGAAGCAATCCTGCTGAGAAGGAGCTGAGCTGGTTTATCTGTTTGGGCTACAGAGACTGAATAAGAGAAATCCTTGATGGGGAAGTGGACAACCAGACCCACATCAGATTTTCTGTATAAAAATAAACTACTTTTTGACTGCATTGCAACAGTCTTTAAACAGTGGATGTGGTAGTGTAGACACCAGCTGAATAAAATTGCTAACAGGGATGTTTTACCCCTGAGGGTGGGCTTCTCCAAGCGGTGCTTCCAACCATGTCTGAAGGTGGCAGCATGGATGTTGTCATGGTATGCCTTGGGATACCAACTCCTGGTGGCTCAAGTCAGAATTCTGGCCACATATGCTGGTTGTGCACAATACAGAAATGTTCACTTCTTTTCTCTTGGAAACCAGGCATGGTGGGGAGAGGGTGGTGCACTGCAGGGTCAAGATGCAGTGTGGCTGCATGCCATGTTCTGGGTTCAGAAAGGTATTGCTGGGTGCAACCAGTGCAAGCATATCTTTAGAACATCTAATTCAAACATCTCTAGAGGTGCCACTATCCTTCCAATTGGAAGTGCCTAGGTAGTGTTTATGATATCACTTCCAACCATCAAAATCCATACTGATGAAGAAAGGGTCATCCTCCCTTTGTAACTGTCCTCTTTCTCTCCCCTTCCCGGTTACTCATTGTATTAAAACTGTGTTGGCCATCCAGCAAGACAAATTCAGGAACTGATCTGGCAGAAGGTAGTCTCATTCTGTTTAATTGGTTTACTCTGTACTTAGCTACCTAAAGTAGATGGTGGAAATCTCTCAGCTGCAAAACTAGGATTCTTCCTGATAATTCAGGATGAATGATTTCATAATGCATTTCATAATGATTCCTTCTCTTCAACATCTTCATCAATGACCTGGATGCAGGACTTGGAGGGATTCTTTGCAAATTTGCAGATGATACTAAATTGGGAGGAGCTGTTGAGTCCCTTGAGGGCAGACAGGTCTTACAGAGAGACTTCGTCAAGCTAGAGAGATGGACAATCACCAGCCACATGAAGTTCAACAAGGGCAAGTGCCGGATTCTGCACCTGGGATGGAGCAACCCTGTTTGTATGTACAGACTAGGGAAAAAGTGGCTGGAGAGCAGCACGGCTGAGAGCGACCGGGGGTGCTGGTCGATGACAAGCTGAATATGAGCCAGCAGTGTGCCCTGGCAGCCAGGAGGGCCAACTGTGTCCTGGGGTGCATCAGGGTGTAGCCCACCTGGGGTGGCCAGTCGGTCAAGAGAGGGGATTGTCCCACTCTACTCAGCACTGGTGCATCCTAACCTCAAGCACTGGGTGCAGTTTTGGGCTCCACAGTTCAAAAAGGACATCAAACTGCTGGAGCACGTCCAGAGGAGGCCATGAGAATGGTGAAGGACCTAGAAGGGAGGACCTATGAGGAGCGCCTGAGGTCACTTGGATTATTCAGCCTAGAGAAGAGAAGGCTGAGGGGTGACCTCACTGCAGTCTATGGCTTCCTCATGAAGGGAAGAAAAGGGGCAGGTACCGATCTCTTCACTAATGACAGGACTTGGGGTGACAGCAAGAAGCTGAATCAGGGGAGGTTTAGGTTGGGTATCAGGAAAAGATTTTTACCCAGAGGGTGATTGAGCACTGGCACAGGCTCCCCAGGGCAGTGGTCACAGCACCAAGCCTGACTGAGTTCAAGAAGCATTTGGATGATGCTCTCAGGCACATGGTGTGACTCCTGGGGTGTCCTGCACATGGACAGGAGTTGGACTCGATGATCCTGGAGGGTCCCTTCCAACTCAGCATGTTCTATGATTTTATGATTCTATGATGGATATGCCAGACTTGCCAAATGCGAGGTCAGCTTTTCTCTCCTTGCCACCTTATGCATTAACATTTGAAATGGAAGAGGGAAACTCCCTCCCAAATTATTTACAAGTATTAGAACACCTTATGGTGGAGGTTTGGACTTTGTTAGGAAAAAGCTGAAATAGAAATAAGCAAAACTTTTGCTCTAAAAAATATTTTTATATTAATAGTGCTTTATTTCCCTGTGTTTGAAATAATAACTTTTACTGTATATTGTTACATTTGTTTATAATTTTATTTTGTTTTGTTGAAATGTCATCATTAACTGTGAAAGCACCCAGTCTGGTCAACAAAAAGAACATAAATTTCATGGTAAGAGCTTCCAGCTTCTGAGATTTTAAATTTTTGACAATTTCAAAATACACCTGTTACTCAAACCATGTGATTTGATCATAATCTCAGGTTTCTTTCTTATTTTTATTTTTTTTTCTTTCTTCTCTGTTCATCCTTCAACTCCTTACAATATAAAAAAGTAGTTAGGGTATTTTTCTTTATAGCCTAATATGCAAATATTGAAGGGTCATGTTGAAAAAGACTGTTAAATGATTTATTGCAACACTAAGATCACAATTCTTCCCCTGCTTCTTTCCCATCTCAGCACATTTTTAAAGGACATCAATTTCAAGGAATGGACACTTTCACCTTCATGAAGTTTCATCAAAGTGTCTGAAACCACAGTAATTTCTTACGAGTTGATCTTAGCTCTTCTCTCCTTTTTTTCCCCCCTACATACTTCTTGCTTCTACCCACAACTAATGCTCTTTAAAAGCTCTTTTCCCTTCCATAATGGAACAAACTCTGATGTCACTTGTGTTTAGGCACAACCATGTCTTCCCAGTTGCCAACCAGACCCATCAAAGGGCTAACCCTGCCAGCAGTGCATGAAAAAGCCCTTTCCAAAGCAAAATGTCAGTCTTATTTCCTTAGAGATGAACTTTTTCTCTCTATTGGAATAAATTGATTCAACACAATAACTGTGACTCTTACTTTCCTATCTAATCCCAACAGGTCTCAGAACCCCAGCTCTTCGCTTGCAGATGCTGCGAGTTTTTCTTCTCTTTCCTCACACTCATGCTCCCATCCACAGTCCATCAAGTCTGGATATCCGTCACAATCCCTTCCACTACAACTTGAAACATGTGGGAAATAAAAAACTCATGCAACTTGGTGTGTGCAAGAGATAAAAGTGAACTTTCAACCTAGAGGTTGACAAATTCCACTTACCCTGCACTTAGCCGTTTATGGTACTGTGGTGTTGTACCAAGGATTTCTCCTCTTCATTGGGAAGGCAGGTTGAGATTGTTCTAAGCTGAAGGTGAAAAACATCTTCTTTAAGAGGCCAATATGTCATTAAAAGGCTTTATTGAGACCTAGCACCCACTCTAACCCCTGCAAAACCCCCCTGAAGATATTTCTCCCTTTCTGCCTCATAAAAAATGCACATGCACATCAAACAGCAGCAGGGTCCACACCCTACAAAATGACATAGAAAGGGTTGTTGCTTCTCCAAGAGCAGTTGCATATTAAAGCTGATGTTTCAGCATAAAAAAACTCCAGACCTTGTCCATGTGAAGTTGTAGAGGACACCAAGACTCCACATATATATATATGGTGGTCATATCTCTATCTAGTATTTGGACTGAAGTCCATTGTGGTTCCATTTTCAAACAAACACGGGGCATCTTCTTGTTTCCTGCTAGATTATCTCCTTCATCTCGGGTACTGCTTCAAAAGTGGGCAAAGGGATCCCTATATTTGCTTTACCTAATCACAAGAGCTTGGGTTTTTTTCAAAACCACTCAGTGTTGAGATTAGTATGTTCCCATTGGTGTCAGAGACAGTCCAATTGCATACAGCAATGTGGAGACTGGTGTCCATCTCCATGCAGTCAATCAGGCAGAGAGAATGAAAGAAATTTGTGTTCCCAAATCCCAAACTGTCATTCTAAAATCTTCTTCCTAACACTAGGGGTCACCCAGACTCACCTCACTTATTTTGGTTGAAGTTGCCTGCGCACTTGAGACTACATGTGGCCAGAACTAATTTTCTGCTGGCAAGACATGGTAGAACCACACTGGCTTGTGTCTAGACAGCTTCACAGTTTACAAGGAGTTGCTCCTCTGCCTAGGTCTCGTGAAGAGGCCAGACTGTTAGGCATCATCAGAGCATTCCTGACATGAATCAACAGGCTCAAAGGCCCTGGAAGAAGCCCTGATGACTACCACTTTGTGACTGATGGAGTCACCCTGGCATTTATAACGTAACCTTTAGGCTAAATCACTTGTCTAAACACTTGAAAACTTAAGTGTTCATTTCCTAATTTAGCTTGCTGCTACTTCCATCTCCTAGGAAATTTGTCTGTAGTCTCCAGATCGGGAGATATTTGGCACAGAAATACTCTGCCCTTTCTCCTGATGTTGGACAACATCTGCAACAGTGCAGTCAAGATGCAAGAAAAATCATGATCTTAGTGCAGATCTCGTGACATACACTTGGAATTCATGAAACACTTATGCTATTTTGCACTGATGATGATTTGCTTGAAAACAGAAATGTTCTAGCATGTGTGAAGCAGCTATTAGAAGTCCCATCTTTTTTTCAGAGAATCGTAATTACGATGCTGCAGAATTAGGTTCTGCCTGGTTTGTTCTTCATTTCTGCTTCTCTCTCCAACACTTCTCAATTTTCTTCCCTTTCCATCTCTCTGCACAGTCTAACCACACTGCTTCCAGAAGATAGGAGGTTACTTTCTCACTACTGCCTGTAGTTAGAGCCCTTCTTAAGAAGTGGTGCACAGGTAATTTGAACAATGTCAGGAAGGGAGGGGACAATTTTCCTTGTATAAAATGGGAAGTATAGCTATCTTGGGAATCTTTAATGTAGACTTCTGCATCTGAGCTAGTTTCTTTAGACTTCATTGATAAATGATTGAGTCAACCGGTTTATTTTTGCAGCCAGACATGGAAGCGAAAAATTACGCCCCAATATCACCTTTATTTTCTCAGCTCAACAATAAGAGCAGCTGAGGGACATCAGCCCAGCTGTGGATGCAAGCACTACTGATATTTGAAGCTAGGTGTTCTACATCTCCCCCTTCACCCCCTGTGGAACTTTATTTTATAGCAGTACTTGAGATGACTCAACACAATCAATCGAGGTACCTCTGCATTGAGGAAAAAATTGGATTCGAGATCAAACTCTGTACTCTGGTGTCATTTGTATTCTTTAAATATATTTTCTCGTTTTCTTCTAGAAAGTCTAGTCAATAGAGACTACTCTCACTGTTTCTGTTAGTGAGAGACTAAGGCATGATTGTGATTGATGACTTTCTTCCCCAAAGTAGTGATATTACATCTACTGAACTCCTGCTCAGAGGAGAACGGAGTTCATAACAGGTTGAAAGCTTCTGAGCTGAATGATACCTCTTAAGGATTGCTGACCACACTACACTAATTCATAAGAATGTGAAAGCAATCTCCAGAACATGACAATTCAGTGAGTGGCTGCAGTTAACAAGTGATTAGGAACATGATCTAAAACTCCAGCCTCTCATTTATCTCAGGTTAAGTGTTGACAAAACAGTTTTCAAACTTTATGAAATGCAGGCATTCTGCGTAGTCGTTTAGGCAGGAATGTCTTGGCTTTAGCCTCTGAGCAACCTTGTAGTTATATAGTTAAAGAAAGCTGGTCAGAGAAAAGAGTAATATTCATTATCTTTGGCCATATATATGAGTGTGTGCGTAGAGAAAAAGATTATTTTTTTTTTTTATCTGATAACCTTATGTCAATTTAGCTACATTTACCATTGTTTGGAGTTTTTAGTGATATTGCCTCTCACCCAAGACTACCCTGCTAACAACACTGGTTTCAAAGCCATCATGGGTTGTAAAAGGTTCTCTGGAAAAGTTAACACTACTTTGGTAAAGCATCTTGCAGTGTTTGTGATCTGATAAGGTGAAACTGCTGGCCTGAGGAAGGAGGTCAAGGGCATCAAAGCATCCTCCATGAAGGGATCTCTGTAAGTCAGGCACACTGCAGTCTCCTGGCACACCCATGCTGAGGCTGCAGCTGAGTAGCAGGTTAGACCATGGGATCCTGCAGCCAGACCGCTTGTTCATCATCTGGTTTACCAGCATTTAGGCAAGTCACTACTCGACAAACTGTGTTTCCAGCAGTGCTCAAGGTCAGATTTTTCAGGCTTGGAGCTGAGGTTATGTTTGTAAGACTGCTCCATACCTGTATTTCACCCTGCATTTAAAAAAGTTGGTCTCTGCTTTATTTTACTTCCATGTAAAAGGGAGTGAAGAATCCCTACCTCCAGGATAAATATGGAGGGAAAGATCTAATTTTGAAAGGGAAAATGTTACAGACCAGTCCATTCTAACCAGAAAACATGAATTAATTTACCATCATACTTTTCATTCTCAGAAAACTATCAAGACTTTTTTTTTTTAATGGTAATATCATCAATTAAAAAAAAAAAAAAAGAAAAAGAGATCAGGACGTAAAACTAATTCTGGATCATAACACTTCAACATGTACATTTGCACAAAGGAAATCTAGCAAAATTATTTTGACAGAGTGCCGAGACACAGTCACTTGAATCAAAGAGATAAAGGCAATAATCACACACTAAACATAAGATCTCTCTATATACAATCCCTGGGTTTTTTTTCTCCATCTTCTCCCTTCTTCCAGTTTCCCGCACTTTGACAGAACAGACCAAGGGCTGTTCTAACCAGTACCAGGTTGCTATTCTTATTTGAACAGGAGAGGTGTTAATCCTGTAGAGCTTCTTCATACAAAATTAAAATGAAAGCTTTGTGTTAATCATTTCCTCCATGACCAGACCTTAGCCCCACTGGGGATATTTGTATTTTCCACTCAAGGATGTAAACTTGTTTTAAAGTTTGGACCTCTAAGAGCAGTTGAACACCTGATCTGATAGACAGCAGACCTGGAGCCCAAGAAACCTAAAATTTAACTTGAATTTAGCTGTTAGTAATTTCCAATTAATTACTTGGCTTGAGTTGGCTGACTTCTCTGATTAAATATAATAAAGCTCTCTGAAGTTAGAAGAACATTTTATATTGAGCTAAATGGTAAATTTACCCACCAACACTGATTCTGATGACAATAAAAACACTTAGAAGTCAAAGGTTCCAAGCAAAACTTAGTGAAAACTCATGTTCTTGACATAATTGTGAGTAAGTATTTCCACAGAAATCAAGAGGGCAAGGTACAATCTAAACTGAGTAATTCACTTAATAACTTTCTTTGCATAGACTCTTATTCCAAATACCAGCAACTATTGCCATTTAGTTATGCAGCAAATGCCTGGTTTGGACTCGAGATGGTGAGTGTGAGTGCTACTTATTGATATTGGCACGCACCTCTTGGGTTAAAATCTTGGGGATGGAATAGACGCACAAAAATGTGATGAGGGGAAGGGATTAAATCGTAATCTTTGCAGAACCCTGTACTGGCAGATTGCCTTTAGTAACAATGACATGAAAACTGTCATTCAAATATAACTTTGGGAGACTCCTGTCTCAAATGAGACTTTTCTGAACAAATGGCAGAAAAACAGTTAGCTTCCCGGGATGTGAATTCCAAAGGAGTGAGGTTTGGTCTTTGATGAATGGGGTTCAAATTTCACTTCATTTTTCAGGTGAGGCTGACCTTTAGCTCAGCCAGTGGCACAACAAGGTACTCGTATATACAACCTTTTGTATGGTCATAGGATAATTCAACTAGCAATTCAGCTATGACCCTTCTTTATCTGTGTTATTTCTGAGTTCTGAAAGTAGAGAAACCACCATACTTTTTCACTATAATCTTTCCTATTTTTTTAGTGCTGATGTTCAGGTTCATGCCAAATTGTGAACTGCACAGGAACAATATTTGCTTAAGCAAATGACATTAACAACTCGGTGCCAAAACATGACAAATGTTGAGCAATTCTGCAAATCTGCTGATACTAGTTGGTTTTGAAGATCCTTCACATATCCTCAGACCTCCGAAAAGTTGTTTTTATTCTGGAGAGCAACGTCTACAAAAACAAACTCTTATTTTAGGTCTTATTTTTCTGTGATTCTTAATTATAGAATGGTCTGGGTTGGAAGGGATCTTTAAAGTTCATCTAGTCCAACTCCACTGCAGTAAGCAAGGACATCTTCAACTAGATCAGGTTGCATCCAAAGGTTTCATTTCCATTCAAAGTCATTCACACAGTGAGGCTCTGTGACCCTCAGGTTGGTCACAGAAATATAAGAGTTTGATCATGCCTAAAGTCTAAAAAATCTTTAGGTATCAAAGCCCTTGTTTTACACCTTCAGATCCTAAGTTTACCCCTGATCAGTGACACACAGACGGGAGGCATTACAGAAATCTCAAAGCCATCCAGGAGCACTGATGGTCATTCTCATTAAAGGCATGCTCATCTACTGGGACATGCCACCCAAAAGAGGTTGATAGTCTTATTTCTGAAAGAGTTTGTGGTATCATGGGACACACTATAACAAGTACCAAGGACAAATGATAAGGACAAAGGTTTTGATATAAGCTATCATCATGAGCATGAAGTTAGAAACTAACTTCAGGATTTACCTATTTTTTGCTAAAAAAGTGAAACCTTGGAAACCCAGTTTCACACATCGTAAGTCACAGTGTCCTATACAGTAGCCACATCAAGCTGAAATCTGAGTCTGGTCACGTTACAAAGTGCTATACACCAAAGATATCCCTTGCACAATGGAGCTTGACATCCAAATAGGAGCTTAGAATGCAAATAGGGTAGTCTAATAATTAAAGAACGGGAAAGAAAACAGAATCAAAATATTTTGTTCTATATGTCTTGTCCTAATACTAGAACAACTGGGTACACCAGACCCCAGACTACATTGCCAAATATAAAAGCCATTTCAGGTTTTTGGAAAGGGGAATTGGGTTTGGCAGCAAAGTGTTGTGTTTTGTTTTGTTTCATTTTGTTTTCGAAGTTATGTGCACTGTCATCTTTAATATCCTTCAATGGCTGAATGAGCTTGTAGGCTGAGCAATTTCTAGCTTGCTTTGATTTTCTAAAGAAATCTTACATATACACAATATAGTTGGTTATTTTCCTTCCCTTTTCAATTTTTGTCAACAGAATCGTAATTCAGAAGGTCTGATTTTTTGTGCAATGTTTTGAAACCATTAAGCAGGCTGCATGTTATCAACTACTAAATAATTCTCCCCTGTTTTTTTCAGCCTGCTAACAGGTTATCATCTTACCATGCTCTGTGCTTTAGATTCAGTCATTGCTGGCACGCAAGGAAAGCCTGCAGCAACCGAGCGGGGCATTCCTTCAATCTGTATTTAACAGTTAATTGCAAACCTGTTCCTTGAAGTACTGCCACAATTCCTTGCTTCACTGCAAAGTCTTTGATATCAACCTACTGCTTTTGGAAAGATTACAACTTGTGCACTCGGCTACTCTGGTCAGATGTGCACAAGAACATCAAGTATGAAAGTAAAATTGCTTTCTGAGCTGCATGTGAACCCAACAAATCTCTCAATTGCTATGTTAGATATGCTTCAAATCAGTGCAAACCTGCAGAGAAGACACTCTGGGAGAAAGGAAATTTCCAACAAGGAAGCTGACTTTCTGGGTGGGAAAGAAGGGATGAAATGCAGAGAGGACCCAAAATGCAGGATGTTTCTCACATATTTTGCCAGAGTTGTACTTACACCAGATAAAGACCTGTCCTCACCACAGTATCTTAGCATCAAATATTGTTCTCTTTTCCAGTAATGTAAATCTAGAATGGCTCCCTAACAGTGCATTCAGCAGGATTTTAATCAAGATTTAGAACTTCTCTTAAGACACACGACACACGATAAATGACACTCCATCTAAGTAGGTCAAATGAATAACCTTTCAATAGCAAGTTAAACCCAGAGCACACAGAGCACACAGAACAAAAAGCTATCCATCACTTATCCAGAGGAGCAGATTTGCTGCAGGAAAGGAAGGCATACATGAATTGTTATATTGTGTTAATATTTAAAGTCCACCAAGAGGGCTCAAAATTATTTATCTTTCACGTAGTCCTCAATACCTCTAGTACTTCACTAATATTTTAGTGGAGTATGGGTAAATATTAATGTAATGCCACAAATGTGTCTGTAGTCTGACATTAGAGAGTCATGCGTAAATGCATAAACTGAGTATTGATTTGCCCTCTATTTTGTGGAAAAGGAGTTAGAGCAGAGTGGGGTCAGGAAATGCTGACTGTATTGGGAGTTTTGAGATACCTTTGGCTCCAGACAGTCTTACCTTATACCTGGGTATGGTCCAGGATTTACATCGGCTATGGGTGAAGATATCAGTCCATGATGATTTTTTTTGCAGTCTCATCTATAATTTTGAATATCATTTGACTAGCGGGATCTCCTCATGAATTTGCAACTTCTCCATGTTCTCCATGTAGGTGTTACATCACCTTTTGTGCAGACTGGGAAATTATCCATCCACACAGTTCACTACTCAACATGTGCTTATACAATAGAGTCCAGTATATTTTTTATTCTAATCTAGACAGGCAAGATCCAGCTTCAACCTGAAAACTATGGTTATCATGACACTTCTCCACTGCAAATAGACCCTGTACTGCCCTGTACACATAGTCATTATCCATGGGATATATTGGCAGGGTTAGGGAAAATACATGGGCTTGCTAGCTGTCATCTAGATAAAACCAGGGATTAAATGAAGACAAGCTGGACTGAGTTTCAGAACAGGAAGGGTAGGAAAAATTCTTGCAGATTGTAAAAGAAGCAACTGGAAAGACTATTCTCATATATTTACACTAGAGGAACAAATGGCAGAACAAAATGATAAACAATAGTTTCATTAACATTTTAATTATTTTCCATTAATATTTTAATTAATTAATTTCATAACTTTAATTAATAATTTAAAAAATTAAGCCCTAGAGAGGCTGCTACAGTCACCTTGCATGAGTGTCTACAACAGAGAGCTTAAAGGACTTCACTGAGGAATGGAAATTTTTGGTTCGGATGTTGAACTCAAATTATTTTGTAGTCGTCAAGACTTTCCCATTTGTCCACATCCTGGTTTAGATATGAATACCAGAACTGCGTATATTATTTCCGTATCATTCTTAGTGATGTCATCTATCTGAATAACATCACCTTCTACTCAGACTTAACCCGCAGAGTCTATGTGCCAGAACAGTATCCTGCACTTGAGCAACTTATACAGAAAATGGTCTTATGCACAAAATAATCTTCATGTTGGAGGATTGTGTTTATACATATTTGTGAATGCTGTGTTTACATACACATTTCTTAAATCTCATATCTTGGTTCCTTTGTTCGATATATACACTTTACCACATGCCTGTTAACCACAATTTCTTCTTACACCTAAGGACCCTTTTCTGAGATGTTTAAATGTGACAAAGTAATTCTGTTACCAAAGCCTTGTGAAAAGGGTCTCAGTAATAAGCCTGTACACTTCCTGCAATTCTCCTGATAGAAGCTTACATCACTTGAAGAATTCACTCAGGTTTCTTTCCTCATACAAGTGAATTATTTATTTAAAGACATAAGATTCCAACAGCTGCTTCAATAAAATGAAGCTGAACTCCACAGTGTTTCAAATACAGTTGAGTAATTTTTGCTGTGTTTGGGGCTGTATTTACATGTCTAGTGATACTTGCTGCAGTGAAAGCAAAGGATAATATTTCTTCTTTGCTTCTAATTCTCATGTATGAAACCACAAATTGGAGGAACACCAAAGAATGTTTTCACAGGGTTGCATGCTCATTAATCATTTTAGAGACTTCAAACAATTGCACGTACGAAGTTATAGAACTGAGCATAGAAAAACCTGAACTAAAATCTTGGAACTGAGCAACTTGAAGTGTTGAGAGTACGTTAAATTAAAAACTGGATCCAGATCTGAAATTTTCAAATTGCATGAGTCTGGCTTCCCAGCAAGCAGAACCTAAAGCCCAGTAACAAGTTAAGCCTGAATTTAGGGAAGTTCAAATACCACTTTTAAATCTGGGGGTTTGGCTCATTTCTAAACTACATAAATACCAAGACGGATACTTCAGGTTAAGAAATTTTGCCTTTTACTTCAACAGGAGCAGGTTTATTGCCAGAGCACCTTTGCTGTTGGCAGTATTACTGACAACATCTATTGAGACCAACTTATCAGTTATGGGTTTGGAAGTTCAATTTAAAATCTTGTAGTCTTGGGCTTGCTTTCTGTCTCAGAGTATGAAAAGAAGAAGATCTCTTCCATTACTCCTCACAGAAGAATGGTTTGTTTCTACAGAACAACTGACTCTCCAATTTTCCACATCAGGACCTTATTCTCTTTACTGCCGAGTTTACCATACAAAGTCACAAACATAATTGTTTCTCTTTCGCTAGCAATTAGTTCTTCAGTACATAGGCAGATGTTACTCTTTAGCTGTAGCCTAAATATATGAGCTCCTATTTGCCATAAGATGTAATAGATCATGTTCCACATACAATTTTCAAATGACTTCAAGCCTTAATCATAATAAAGACTCAAGAGTTAACATTCCTTTCATCTACAGATTATTACTGAACATTTCTAATAATCTAGTTAAGTTGTATGAAAAGCACAGAAAGAGACATGAAACAGATTTCTCTTCTCATTTTCTTCAATGCCAAGGGAAAGAAAAAGAGAAATCCAACAACAAAAATTTCTTTCCCTTCTTGCTTTGACACAGTGAGTGATTTTCTTTAAAAGAAAATATGTTGCAAGCAGCTAGGAAAGCTATTAAATGTTGCTCTTGTTTTCTGTGTGACCTGTGAAATAACACATAGAGATCTGAATCTTGGTTTCAGAGTTTTTTCCCTATATTCATTCATTTGCATGGAACTACAGTTCCTTTGATCCAAACAAAGAAAACTACAGCCACAGCTCTACCATTTTTAAGGTTCATTATATGGTTTTAAATGATAAACCGTACATTTAAAAAGTATGACTTCATTGACAGGCTGGTGATATGCCTTGGTAATTGCATTATACAGGTCAATAATTACCATTGCCAATGACACCTTCACATCCTACCCCAAGGACAGGTAGAGGAGAGAAAAAGGAAAATGTAAGTCAGGTTCAAGGGAAAGAAGAAGAGAGGGCTGAAAAGTGATTCCCAATTAAGTGAGAGTTCATGTAAAAGCTTTTTCTAAGATAAAACTGCAACAGTATTTGTCCCTCCTGTGGTTCTCCTTTTAGATTAAGTGGCATGACCCAACAGACTGGATATTTACTCACAAATCAAGAAACTATTCCTTGAGTTGGGACACATGGGTTAGTGAGAAATGTATCTCTGGCAAAAAAATCATGAAAAAATTCTGTATATGGCTCATCTAAGCTACATTTTCTCTAACCGTAGCATAGCTGGGAACAACTGAAAGCCAAAGTGACAAAAATACCTTTCAACATTTCTGACTGAAGCATTCAAAAAATTCTTTTACTTTCCCAAAAAATGTGACATTTTGTCCTAAACCAGACTGAAAATAAATGTTGACAGAGTGGAAATTTGTCTGTGTGGAAATTCCAACTTTGGGTCTGATAATCCATATTTGGCCAGAGCCACCAGACATTTCTTAGTTATTTATCGTTGTTTATATTCAAGATGCCCTTTCCAAACAGACATGAAAATATTTGTCCTCTGCTATTTAGGTCTTGTGTCACGCTATAACTTTAATACTTAGTTCATTTGAACTGTTCACATACATAAAAATTATACTGATGTTTAGAAAATAGAAGTGTTTGTCCTCATCTTCACTGAACATACAGAAAGCCATGGTTTATTTTATTTTATTATTTTATTGAGGAAGATGAGAGAGAAGTTGAGATAGATACCATCCTCAAGAAAGGTTTAACTAGGAAAGTTTCTCAGAGTTCTGAAAAAAAACTGAAGGGAAACAAGGCTGAAGATGTGACTGTTAGGTCAGAAGTGATTAACTTCTGCAACAGAAGGGGAAAAAAGTAGGGAAAAGGTTGTTCATTCTTTTTCAAATCAACTTAGCTAAGTCATCTGGACTCCAGAAAGTCTGACGTGGGAATCTGAAAAACAGATAAAAAAGAATGAAGCTTATTTCATTTTGCCTCAGTTTCTCTGTTTGTGAAATGGACGAAATGTGACTGATGTGCTGTACAGAGTGTGCAGAAAAATTTTGAGAATAAAAAACAGTTATAATTTTTTCTCTATATAGTTGTAAGTGTTGTCATCCAAAGATCTTGGTATGTTTTTCAAGTGTCTGACTAAACCCCCTGACCTCACCATTCTCTGCCCTGTGAGTGAAGTTTTGTTGCTGCCAGCTAATTTTACAACCATCCAAATTTCTCTGTAGGTGCCAGCTCTTAAAAATGGTTCACTTTGTTTGACCATCCTATTTAAATTAAGGGAACAGCTTAATAAGCCCTTTCTAGGACTGACATTTAAGAGCAGACTCGGCTCTTCCTTAGGAAAGCTCTTTAGAAATTAAGTGAGCACCATCACCCAGAGCAGGATCCGCATGGGACCCCCTCATTTCCCTGCCTGCTCAGCAATCAGCATTTCTCCATAGCTTTGCTCCACCAATTGGAAAAGCTGCAGCTTAATGGCCTTTCATTGCAAACTTCCTTTTAGCGCACAGCCCAGCAATTAGTCCCCAGCCATGCTTCACGACCTCTGACTGCCTCACTGCGAGCTTTGATCAGAACTTTGCTCACTGACACACATCTAATAACCCGCCGCGGCACCAGCTAAGCTATCAGGTCCTAATTTATGCCTCACCCAGCATCCTAGGCCAAATAGGGGGTGTAATTAGCTATTATACCAGCCAGAAGTTTGACCTGACCTCCTGTCTGGAAGTCAGGCAGGGAAAAGAAAAGAGGAAAGCTACTAAAAATGAATTTTGTGGCTCTGAAAAAAAAAGGCAAGATCCATATACATGTAGTGGTCCCTTCACAGTGGAGCCTGTGCTGGTTTTCAGATTTCCACTGATCATGTAGTACCATCAGTAGCAGAAATTGCAAATTGTCTTCCCTTCATCTGGAGATATCATTCTCATTTTAGCAGCAGATAGTTCCTGTAAGATCATGCACTGTTGTCATAGAAATGAGTACAGTTAGACAAATGAAAAATGCTAAGAAGCCCAACAGTCTTCTATATAAATACAGGAGATTTGGAAAGAGATGTTGAACCTAGAAAGGCTTTTTCTGGTCCCCATGGTTTCTGGGTTTCAGAGTAACTTTTTTCATACTGTTTCTGAGTTATCTTTTTTTTTTTAGGTGACATAAAAATGAGAGGTGAAAGCAAGAAGAACAGCAGCAAAAGACAAAGTTTTATTTTAAGTCTATTTTTTCCAGGCTGAAATGAAATGTAGTTCTGAGCCCTTGGAAAGGATGTTTATTCTACTCTAAATAAAACTGAAGCATATTTTAAAATGAAACATCACCTCAAATTACTTTGAAAGCGTCCAAATAAAAAACATTTACATTTTTTCCAAAACCCCTTTCCCATTTTCCTACTGCTTTTTTTTTTTCTCAATTGAAACAAATCTCTTTGATCAGCATGAATTGACAAAACATTCCAGTCAACCAACTTGTATGATTTCAGTGGGAAAAAAACTTCTTATTTGCATCAAACCTTCTGCCCAATGCAGCCACCTCTCGGGAGGCAGAGAGAAAAGAGACCAGGAGAGATAAATGGGCTTTCCTGAGGCCAAGGCTGCAGCAGGACAGTATGGAGCACACTCTTATCTGGCACATACACATGTATCCACCAGCCAGAGAAGGTAGAAGGTTCAGGATGTGTCTTATCCCACTTTGAGCAGGATGAACATTGTATGAACACCCAGCCTCATCATGCCTTTACTTCTAATTAGGACAACAAACTCTACCACTCTGGTGGAAGAAAACATGATATACTGCATCCAGTGTTCAACCCACCAAGTAAGCTTTTGGCATCTAATGTGGGATCTCTGACACGAAAGTGTAAAGGTAGGAAAATGGTGGATGGGGTTTTAGTACCTTGGACTACGGAGGAGAAACTACAAATAAGGAGCATTGTTGGCCACAAGCTAACAAGACAGCTACGCTGAGTTAACTAGTGGACACTGAAGGTTTAGTCTTGTTTTATTTCAGCTACGTTGAAGATCACAAGTGTTTTTTAAAAGCTGTAGGCAGACTGAGCTGCTGAAGTTTGGTTGACCGCTTCTGTGTCACATGATGGAGGACTGAAAACAGCTCTCTTATGTGTTTGCATACCCGAAACTTCTGGTCACAACTGTTATCTTTTCATCTGCACTGCTAGCTCAGAAAAACCACAGTGGGTTTTTGCCCTGGGATATTCTAAAATAATCTAAGTTACCATATCAATGATGCACAGAGTTTTCTGATGTAGCATGCCTTCTTCTAAAAGAACAATTCTTACTTTGTTGGTACTTTTAAAAGCATATTTTAAAGTTGTTTTGAATTTCCTTATAAGATAGAGGGGTCAAACAAACAGAATTGGAAAAAAAAACCTAACAAAAATAATTAAAAAAAGGAACTATGGGCATGAGTGTGAAAAGTGTTTTATCTTTTCATAACTCCTCTTTGTTTCCAGTGCTGTATTTCTATGTTTTATTCCACTTGGAAAAAATCCTCATGTTCAGATGTGAACTTTTACACAATGGGAGCACATCAGGTTTTGGAATTCAGGCCTGCACCTATCTAAAGAGTTATCAAGGGCATGGTCTCATAATCCCAGGTGACCTAAAACTGGTCGCATATGCTCCCTGCAAACTCTTCAGAGAGCAACTTGGAACCTCTCCGAGGACCTCTCTGTCAGCAATGTCCCCTGTCTTGAGCCATGCAACATCCCCGAGATACTGCTCCTGACATACTGAGGACTACATTGACAGGTTTTGTTGCAAAAGCTCTAGCCACCTGAAACCCAAATTATGTCCTCAGAGTACTGCAACTCAGAGAAACATCCCCTTTCTTGCACTAGACATCACCTCCTTAGGTCTCTTTTCTGGTTGAATGGACATTCCCTAGCTTGGACAGGAAATCATTCAGGATCCAATTCAAAGAGGAGGTCAAAGTTTCCAGACAAAAAGGATCCTTCTGACTTGCTTGAAATGAGTTCAGTCATGCAATACCCCCGCTAGGATCAGACAGGTGATCTTCAGGAAATGTCTCTGTCAGTACTAATGGACTTGCTGTCTCCAGACAGCAGTAGCATTTCTCTTTCAAGGGAGATTCAACAGTCCAAACAAGAGGGCAAGGTTCATTAGAAGTTAACAGAACAACGTTAGGAAGGGATTATAAATTTTAGAAATCTAGGTTAGACCAGTGTTATTTGTTCAGGACTAATTAGCCTGGGAAAGATGTGGTATCTAGAACACCCCATGTCTTAGCTTTGGAGAGGAAAAGTCTAGTGAGAGACAGTGAGGAAGCTCTAGGTGCGTTATGCAGAGCTGACTGGAGCAGGACACTGAATAAAAAGGCCCGACATGATTATTTGACACTACATCTGCAAGAAAACTTTAAGTCAATGCTGATAAAAATGTATTCATGATACAAAGAGTGCAGGAGAGGTGAATCATGACAAAGGGCCAACTATGATCTGAATTGTCTAACACGGACCAGAGCAAAGAGGTTGTGGTGCACTGTGACCAAAAATCAATGATGGACAAGAAGGGGTATAGTTATTCTGTCAAATGAGGATATAACAACGTCCAAAAGGTGGAAGCTAAACAAACACAGGCTAGAATATATATTAGTAATTAAATATGGAAACAAGACCTTTTACCACAAGCCACTTTCAAATCTAGAGTGATCTCTGCTGCAAAGTCAGAATCTAGTGCAGATAAAGTAAGAATAACTTCAGAGAAATCCCTTGGTCTATATCATTTAGTATGTCAAACAAGTAGACAAAATAAGACCTTCTGGCTTTAAAAATTGCTGACCTGATACCCTTACTAAGATGCTAACTGTTCTAGGCATTTGATGAGCAACATAGCCACTGGGAAATGGATTAAATGGTTGGCTTTTTTAACACAGCATATAATTAACTTACGGAATGTGTTGCCATAGGATGTAAAGGGAGCAAATATCCCAGATTCATGTTAAATACTGCACACCCATTTGAATAACCACTTAGTTAAATGGTGATCCAGACAAATTTCCCTGTATTAGAGCATTTGATTAGGTAAACTTAATTTGGTTCTTTAAGATGTCTTTTTTTTTTAAATGCTAATTATTTTCTTCTTGATGGACAGAGAATAGCTGGTTCCCATTGCTCTGTTGGGAAACAATAATTACTAATTTCTGTTTCATTGTGCCAGATGTTATTGCAATTTTCACAGCTCCATTTAGAGGCCATTTTTTTTTGCTTCAGATGGCTTGATCTCCAAGCATAATGCCTAAGGCCAAAGGTACAGAGCAAACATTTTTGAAGGCATCATTTCCCTCAAGACAACTCTGTTCCACTATACAGAATAAATGTTTACCTGATGTGTAAAAAAGATCTAGGTTCAAGACAGATTCTAACCTACAGCTGCTAAAAATATTCAGAAATATCCAAATTCCAGGTCCAATTAAGATATTGCAAAAATAATTGCCAACAATTAAATAGGCTTGCATGTTTACCTTTGCTTTCAGTCCTAATTTCTTCTTAGCTATTGAAGGACAACTTGTTTATGTAGTGATTGCAGCTCTTGGAACAATCTGCTTTAAACAGAAATCACCATATAATATTAATTGTAGGCTTGTTCCTGCCACCTCATAATCAAAGCCCTGGGAGAATGTGTATTGTGCAGTGTGCAACTTATATTTAAAAGGTATTTAATTTCAATATTAACATGATTATGTTTCAGCAAAGGCTTTTGCCTAATATTTCCTAATAACATCTTACACAATCTTATTTCAAAGCCTATCCCTCCTTTTCTGTGTTATTTACCCTCAGTTATTTCCTATCAAACTTATTCATGGCCTGCACACCTATTTAGCACTGTACCTACTATTAAAACAAAAATCAAGGGGCAATTATTTACCTAAATAAGATTATTTTCTTTCTCAAGAAAGGGATGAGGCTGAGTCATTTTTTCTTTGCTCTGGAAAGTAATTCTATTAAGAATTATTAGATTTTTAATAAGATAATTCCAAATGAAACATTTCCTTTTGAGCTACTATTTCAAAACACTCAAATTAGAGTAATTTTTTTTTGTCACATTTCAGGAAAACTGAGGTCTAAATAACAGAATTTCCTGGAGGAAAGTTGCTGTTTCCTAAAAGAAAAGAAAGCAAGGACAAATTGATATTTTCTTGGAGGGAACAGATTTTCTAGTCAGACTAAAATTTATTTATCTTTTTCAGTATTTCTTAATAATCAAGTATTCCAACCAGCTTAGTTGTAGAAGCAGTGACATGGGCTTTTTCTTTCACATGGTGCAGAACTGCTGAATCAGGGTTTCCTAGTGAAACTCTGCATGACAGGCACTGCCTGCTTTTCTATTTTGAGCATATAAATCTGGGTTCTATATACAACCACTTTGATGTGGGATCTATGTGCCTACCTGCTTTGATTTTGCTCTTAGTGAGTGCCCTGATCTTCTTCTTCGACTCTAAGATTTTGGTTCAGTTTTGGTGAAGTGATGCTCCAAGTGTCCCACAACCCATTTTTTCCCAGCTGAAACAGAAGCTTTAAGGGGAAGGAAGGTGCCACTGCTTTATTCTGGTCCTCTATTACTTATACACTTCCGCAGCTCTGTCATCTCCATTGCAGTGATTTTTAGTGTACAATTATACAAGTAATGATTAAGATATAACAGGGGTGTGAACTTTCAACACATCCGCTGCATCCTCAGCATTGCCTGCAGAAAAAGTATGAAGCAACTAAATTTTCCATAGAAGAGACATGAGATACCTTGTGTATGCAGTAAGATAAGTACACGTCAGCGTGCAGATACTGTAGAGGAATGAAACACTCTGGATTTATGTCTCCTCTACTTCTCTGTGAGCCCATATCTGAGTCTGCACCAATGTAGCACTGGGTATTCCCAGCTAAAAGACAACATTCCTGAGTTCACAACAACTTAAATATTCCTGAATACAAAATGACCAACAACAAAAGCCGATAGTATTTTTCAAATAATCATAATGAGGGAAATTTAGTGAATCAAAGGATATAAACATTGATTTTTGAAACATTATTTAGCTGGATAATAGAGTCCAAAGTCTTTTCTCTGGTTGTATTTCAGCTTGCCCTGAGAGCAAGAAGCAATCTTGCTGCTAGTATCAAAATCCTGCTGCAGTGGGAAGGTGTTTGATGCATGTGAAGATGTGATTATCCATAGGAAGGAGAGATCCTATAACTGTGGTCGTGCTGGGGTGGTGAGCTGATTCAACAAAATGTCCCCTGTGAATTTGACAGCTGCATGATTTGCAGTTTTGGAAATCCAAGCATCTTTCTGGGTATTAGTCTGGAGGCTGTGGACAAGAAAGAAGCTGCAGAGCGGTGGATGAGGGATTAGCAAGTGCGCAGAGGTCACGGTATTAAACAATATGTAAACTTCACCATTTAGGTCCTGCTCCAGTAAATGGGTTAGGAACTGACCTGTTATTTTCCTCAGTCTATGGCTGTCCTAGAGTCAGTGTAGCAAATAATAGTTGGTGGCTGGCAGCAAGATCCTGTGATCAGAAATTTGTTTCGTAAATACCTGTGTGTCAGAGGCTGGTTACAAAAGAGCTCATAACCTGAAAGCAGGGGGCAGGCAGAGGTTGTGAGCATGGGTAGATGCCATCCAGGTTATCCATTCTACTCTGCTGAGTTTTAGGGAGAGAAAAATTGATCTAATGCTCTGTCTTTCCCTGCTCACCCCTGGCTATAAATCTGTGCTTGATTAATTTAAGGTGTAGACAGGCCAGCTTTGTATATTTAGCTGAAGAAGTTTAAGGAGTTAGCTTGCTACAGCTTTCAGCTACAAGCTGCTGCAACTGCTGCTGAAAGACAAAATAGGTGAGTGCTCCTGGTGCTCTTCAGGGCAAATTAGTGGTGGTTTAAGCAAAGCAAACTGGGAGTTTAAATGTCAGCTGTTTCTACTGTGATGGTGCTCTTATTGTCACAGAGGGGGGACATGTTGCTCAGACGGCTCAGACGTGTCATCATGACACTGCCATTTCATACAGGAACAGGTAAAATGAAGTGGCTTTACATTTTGCCTTCTGCTGAACGTTGCCAGGCATGGGGAGCTCTGACTCATGGTCTGAGTCAAATTTATCTGTATCCAACAAGACAAACACACTTTACCCAAGCTAGGCCCCCTCAGCTCCCTTTGCAATCAACACAAAAAGAGCTGCTGCTACAGCAGATGAGATAAGACACATCACTGATGTTTCAACATCTGGCCAATGGTTATGAAGGGAATCCAGCCAGCCACATTGTAGCTGGATTGCAGGCATCTCTAATGAGTCTGTTCTTTCACCTTCTCCCCAGTGTGCTGCACCTTGGCAAGTCTCAGTGCACAAAGGGGGATCCACAGGAGGAAAAATGCAAGACCTTCTGAAAGCTTTTGCTTCTCCAACCAGTTTCTTGTAGTCTGCATCCCCTCACTGACCGAGCTGGATTAAGTCTCCATGACAGGAAGTCAGGAATGTAGATTTATTCAGACTTGTTAAAACAGTGGCACACATCCCAAGGGAGACAAATGGCCTTTTGTGAGATAATTTGCTAACATTGTTCCACCCTAACATGTATCTGTCCTGTTATCGCATGACTAATATGGACATAACCTTGTGCACTTTTATCTGACATGCATACATATGTCAGCCTGATGTCTGTCTTGTTTGATTGGGTGTAGAAGCCAATGAACTTGTGCCCAAGCAAAACTTGTTGAACTGAGATCAAAATCTGGTGTGTGTTTTTAATTCGCTGCTCATGCCTATTTGCTTTAGTTTATAGGAACATTTGCAGAAAGGCTGTTTTTCATTCTGTCCTTACTTTAGAAATATGGAGAAGAATCCACTGAAGAAAAGTATTTGTCATTCACTATCAATATTACAGTAATTTCGGTTAGTCACATTATTCTTTTGGTTAAAAGGATGGTGGGCAACTGATCAGGAAAAACCTACCCTGTGAGTAATCCTAGAGTAGTGGGTGAATCTTACTCCTTCACGGCATTTTAATAAATACTATAGAATTCTATAACACTTTCATGACTAAGCTGATGTAAACTATAGTCTGATGTTAATAACATTACTACTCTTCCTGCAGATAGGGAAACTGAGGCACAGGGCAAGTCAGTGTCTCTGCATAAGTCCTGGATCTCAATTCAGCAGAACTTCGCTTAAGCTTGAATAGAAAGCAAAGAGGCCTTTCCATTTCAATACTAACATGGGATTCAGGAGATTTAATTCTAGCTGTGCCTCTGCCACAGATTCCCTGTGTGCATTTATGTTCTTTCAACGAATGGTTGGTAATAATGCTGCCTTTACAAACCACCTGCTTAGGCTGTCAGAACTTTGGAGACCCAAATTATTCTTTCTCTGGCATATGAATAGCACTTATCATAAACAGAACCTATGCCTGTCTCTGCTGTCAATGTCAGTTGTCAGGCAGAAGGTTTCCAAATAAATTTTGGGTTGAAATGTAATTTTTTTAATTCCTTCAGAATATCTGACTTTCACAAAACCATCCCTCTTGGAAGCAACGTAAAATATTATGACTTCTTTACAGTGAAATCCAGCCCCAAAAATGCATTAAGATCCTAATCAATGGGTAAACAACCAGCTCCAGCTACATCCTAGACACAATTTCCAAAAGTACTTACCTCCTTTTCTTCAAAGCAAAACAAATCAAGACACCCCACAAGTATTTATCAGCTTCGTGTCTCACTGAGAGGTTTTTGGGTTGGTTGGCATCGTTTTACTGTTTACCCACGTGAGGAGGACAGGCAGGTTTGTGCTGATGTTACAATACCACCCTTCAGAGGATGCTGGCTTTCTTTTTACACTGGGATGACTCTGCTCTTACAGGAAAGTTTATCTGCATTTAACTTGTTGGACCTGATAGCACAATTCTGTGCAGGAATCAGGGCTGTCTTTTGGCTTATAAGGGTGATATTGTATAAACAGCTCTCTCTTTTTCCAATTAATAAATAAAAGCTCTAAAACCATTAGTGTGCTACAAAAGAAAGCTGGAGATTCATGATTAGAAAGTAGTTAATTTTCCAAAGTGATGCAGCAACTACTCAAAAGCAGTGATTTCTTCTGAACATTTTTAAAAAGGTAAATCCATTGTGTTTTTTTATGAAGTTTGGTAGAGAATAAATCCAGATTTAAAACACAGTTTAAGAACTACTCTCCTGTAGAGACCCATGAATATCTGCTTTCCCCCAGCAAAGATGAAGTTGGCTTAACATTCCTCCACCTGCCACCTTCTTCCCCTATCACAAAATACTTTAATCAAAACAGAAGCTTTGAATGCAATTATATGAATTATATTTCTACCAGAAGAAAAAAAAAATCCCAACATTCAATTGTATTGTACTGTAATATTTAAATTTTTGGTACAATATAACTTAAAAATTCATTTATTCTTTTGAAGAAAAAAAATAATATAGACCTGAAATTAAATGTTTTGATTGACTTGAATCTTTTATCATTATTTAATTTCATTTCCTGGAAAATTCTGAGAGAAAAACTGCTTTGTTGTTATTCAGGATAAGGACTAACTCCCAAATGCTGGAATTCCCCTGAGAGTGGAAACAGTGAGCGCAGGCCAGTTTTAATCACAGCTTTCCCACTCACTGCCTCTGCAACTGGTGTTGCAGTTGAAGTGGTAGAAACTACACAGCAATTCAATGCAGAATCAGTCTCTCTCTGTTACACAGATTCCTCTTTCACAGCGATCTCTTCATTTTCAAATCACTTATGTCAAGGTCTTTCCCATTTTCATTGCTGGGTGCTTCCACAGTCTGCAATATCCACATGCTCCACATGAGCATCCCCAGTGACTATGCAGCCTGTCTACTTTATAACAATGACACTACTAATATTTTAGTGGGGAGGGGTTGGCGCCTTACAAAATAAAAAAAATTAAAGCCATAGACATTTTTTCATTCTTCACTGTATAATACATTTCCTTAGCACTGCAATTGTTTTCTCTCTATGAGAACACCTTTTAACATTAAAAAACATTTTAAACCCCTTTTTATATCTGCTTGCGGTCCAGTCGAAAGAAAAAGGAAATCAAAGTTTGTCAGTTTAATATCCAGTATATTCTACGATCTGGTATGGCTCAGGTGGATTTTGCCTGGAATATTAAACTCGAAGCTCACTCAGCACTATAAATCAACTGCAACCTTTCTGGTGATCATTAGATCTCACTCAACCACCCTTAAACAGATGTAAATCAAGAGTAAGTAAAAATGAAAATAAGATCAGTGGCATTATGATTTGAAGAAAAGCTAGTCCTGCTGAGTCTGTGTTACTGTGTAATTTGGCAACAGTGACTGCTTTGCCGGCAGATGAAGAAATTTGTTAACGAGGCTGAGCCTGAGCAAAAATGCTTATTTTTGGCATAACATAAATCAGACAATGAGTCCTTCCAAACACCATTCATACTTTCCAGTTACTCTACACTACTAGGTGACATGGGAATTTTCACCGTTCATGATAAATCATTCTGGGAAGACAGTAAGAGAGCTGGGATGGCGGGAGCAGGGGAGGAAAATGCCAATTAATAGCTGAATTACTGTGAAATAAGTGCTTTTAGTGGGTTGGCTTTGATGTAGTGAATAGGTTCAGGTGCAGAGAAGTGAATTTAATTGCAATGCATGAATTAAGGTATACACGAAGAACAGATTTGCTCTATGTTGAGTAACTTCTTTTAGTTCATTTCTGCTGTATTTTCATTTAAACTTACTTTTGGATCTCCCAAATATATACATACATGTACATATATGTAGACATATGCACATATCATATAGATGTTTTTCCTTGATGCTTCTAGAAAATAACTGGCTTAAAATGTTTTTTGGAGAATTTCAGAGCACCTGGGACACAAATCTACAGTCTTAACACAGCTGAGTTATTGTAAAATAGCATTTCTGGTCATCAGCTCTCTACTGCTGTAACCAAGTAAAAGTCCTGACTTACTGGGGAGTGAGTTCACTGCACTTTTCACCTTTCAGATGTCTATATCCCACCTAATCTTCCTGACGTCCCCTGATAGGTAAGATATATGAGTAATACAGGGTATTCTACATGTTTATTTTATGATAACGTGAACTTTGCTCTAAAAGTTACTATTTTCCTCCACTGACCACCAAGGAAATGTAACTCAGATGCAGATTATGGCTGCTGATGGGCATGCAGAACATAGATATGTTCTCAGCATCTCCCATCTTGTTCCTGTTTATCTGCAACTGCTGAAGCTGCACCATGACCAGTTGCCCCTCAGGCCCTTTAGCTGAAGATTAGCTCTTTGAGATGGCATAAACAAACAAGGATTAGATCTTTGGATGCCACAGCCCAGTAGACCTATCTGGGAAGTTAAACCACACTGACTTGAGGCTATGAAACAGCAGAACAAGCAGGCCACTTAGTTTTCCCTGTGAAAGACAACATCTGGCAGACAGGTGAGGCAAAGAAGAGGAAGTGATGACAAAGGCAATGTCATCAGTCTTATCAAAATCCAAAAAGGTTGTGAATCATAACACCATTTAGGAAGTAAAACTGTTCTTGATATGATCTAGAGTAGCTTTTAAGTTGCTGCAAACTGTACTGGGAAGCCACTATCATTTCCATCTAGCTGAAGAATCAGATAGATGGAAAGTCACACTAGACCACCTATCTGATCAGCTGTCATGTTCTGGACCCAGCGTCATGTGAACACTAAAACTCAAGAAAATCAGCAGTGAAAAGTACTTAGTGCAATTATGTACTTGAACATGATCTGGAAGAACAGGATGTGAACTCCACCTTAGGGAAGAAGGAGTGGATGGAAGAAGCCTGCAGGTATATTTTGCTGAAGGCACAAGCCTCAAAGCTGCTGGCAGTGACAATTCTGCTTTGAAAAGTGCTTGGTGATGCAGTACATAGGGTATGACCATATGTAACTTCAACTCTGACATTTCTTTAAGTGGGAAATTCACCCAATTTTGTATTTTTAAAGGAAAACAAAGGTTAAATTAGTCTCTGGGAGGATTATTGTCCTCTGACAGAATTTATGAAACCCTCTGAAGCAAAGGTCTTTCCCTGTAGGCCTTTTCATATCTAATTATGGAGTGAGTGGGAGTGAGTTATAGCCACGTGCTATAGGAAGTAACTGAAGGAACTTTAGGAGAAGAGGCAGTAACTTTTATCCGCACTAAACCCATAAACAAATATAATACATTAATCTGGGAAATCTGATTGAAGAGCTGGCTACACTCCTTATCCCCACCACACTTTGCAAGGCCTGCTCCTCTATCATCTTGTCTCTCATTTACAGCCATATACATGATTCATTCAGGCTACCACTGTGTGACTGTGACCAATCTGATATCATACCAAGAATACAGTTGAATTACATCAGGTCATCAGTGTCTCACTGGAGACTCTTGTCCAAGACAAAGCATTAAGTAAAGATTAAAATACATCAAACCCTATTTAAACTTAGGTTTTCATGCATTTTTTGCATACACACAATATATATGTATTACTTAATACATATGCATATATAATGTACCTACATATATTATGAAAATTGTATTGATATATAGAGACATAAATATTCATAAGTACATTATGGCATGACAGTCTGGTTATACATGTATGTATACATAGGGATATATGTGAAAATATGTATATACACATATTTGGGCACATATAAGTACAACATACATGTATCTGCATATCAAATTATGGCCACAGGTTCATGCAGTAGTATCTGCATATCCATGGTTATGTCAACTCACAAACACATGAGGGCTTGAAAATCCTGACCTGCTAAAGGGTGTGTGAAACACAAACACAAACAAACACACACAAACAGATTTACATGTTGCGGTGTATGATGGTGCCTAAACATTTACACACAAACACATGTATGTCTTTGCATGTGTTTTTGAAGCAAAATAGCAATGGTATTTACATATTTGCTCTCATCACTTTTGTTTGTCAGAAAGCCTTCCTTGAAAGGCAAGATCATTAATTTGTGTGTGGAGTTTTTTAGCAGCAAAGCAGCAACAGAAGCTGTGAGGTTTAAGCAAACATTAAAAAGTGTCATCTAATAGTCCATCAAACAGCTCCTGTCACACAGATAAACCTTTTATCTGTGTCTCCCAGATTCTAATCGAGGGTATGGTTTGCATGTTTCTTGTGTCACTGCAGCAACCAATTCAGCTGGGATTCCCTATGCCCTGGGAAATAAACTCATTTTGACCCAAATGAGCATTTCAGAGTCTTGTTTTATCTTTTCACATTAACATGTTGGTTATTATTTGCTAGTCAAGACAGCAAGAGTGCATTTTCTCACCAAAGGGATGGGCTACAAAGCAGACTATATCTGTTTATTTGGAGAGTTTTGTACTTAGAGGGAAACCAAAACACCTTCTGGGAAATGTGGTTGTAAGACAAAGTTTTCATGTGGTTAAAATACTCTGAAATCTGAAAAGTAAAAATCCAGAATTTTTATTACTTAGAAAATTAGTTCATAGTTTCCAGAATATTTTCTATTATCCAAATATAGCAATGACAGTCTAGAAGACATTTCGAAGTTTCAAATTCTATCAAATCTTCACAATATTTACATTATGTATCAAACTGTGTATTTCAGTTTGGCTGTGCGCAGTCATTTTTCCTGGTTTTGCACTCATAATTAATTGCTCACATTGAAGATAGAAACCAAGTGACAAATATATCATTGTCTCAAGTTAAGGTTTACGTCTCAAAATACAAAAATGAAACCTTTGTGTCTTGTTTTTATTGTGAGTCTTATGATTCTTGATGATGGGTTCAACAGTTTTGGTTTCTGAAATTGTTTACATCAGCTTTCATTCAGCTGATTCTAATTTCTAGCTTGCATGTTGTTGGCAAATACTTTAAAAAAAGAAGACCTTGGGCTATGTCTATACTCATAAACTGAATAAGGCTAGGGAACAAGGCTTGAGCTGGTTCCTGGATGATTTTCACCCAGACAACTACCTCCGCCTTGGGCCATTTCACTTGCTTGTGGGAGACCAATAAACAAAATTCCACATTTATTATTTTTAGCATTTATTATTTTCTCTTGAGTATTTGAATACTTGGGCATGTAATATTGAGCAAAACAAGTACAAAGCTGTGGAATAGAATAAGCAGTTGGACACCCCCAGCTTGGTGATGTCCCCAGCACAGGCATCGAGAGCTGAGCTGGTTGTGCTCGTCTCTGCTCATACACATGGGAAAAGCAGGAAATTTTTGGCATGTGATTCTTGTGATGTGTTTTCACATTTGCTTTCAGATGAGATGGTGCCTGGTGACACATCTCCATTCTCCAAGGCAGGAAGGTTAAGGCAGCCCAGGCTGGATGTGTTATGGTGCAGTAGCTTGTTACCCCTCCTTACCACAAGAGGGGATTTCCCTTCTCTCCTCTCCAACTGATTGAAGAGGTTTTTTAGGAATTTTCTTTTCCTTAAGCATTGTTCTTATTAAAAATAGTTCACTACCTTAGGCCATAAAAGAAATTCTCTTCTGATCAGGCCTCCTGCCTCAAGCAACTAAATAAATAGCATCCGTTTGATGTAGCAAATGTGAAAACTGGCTGTTTACTTCTTCACTTTGAAAAAAATATATAATAGCAGCTACTTTTTTTTTCCCAAGGTTCATGTTGTTATAAAATAAACACATGTTTGGGGGGGGATGGGGGGTGTGTAAGGGAATGTATACATTATAAATGTTTAAAATACTCTTAGTCACCCTGATTAACAAGTATAACAAAGGGTGATAAGGAAACAGAAGACATCAGAAGTCACTGGCTTTGTCTTTGTTTTGTGTTTTCTACTGTAAAATATCTGGCATTGCTAAAAAAATAAAACTTGCTTTGAAAACCAGACATCTGTTTTCTGAGCCTTTGAGACTGCAAGCGTGAAATATAGGAAACATGTAAGAAAAGATCCTAGCAAAGAGTCCTGTCCCCCCTTCAGAACATGAAAAGCTACAAGAAAATCGAATCAAAATAAATATGAAAAAACATTTCATGAACCAAGGTTCCTCTTTAAAGCAAATAGTTTTTGTGGAATATATGTGACCCTCCATTTTCAAACCTGAGTTCACTCATAACAGTTCACAAAGTCTTTCTCAAAGGACTCCCAGTTCAGTACCTCCTTGTATATCTGCACAAAGTAGATATTTCAGTCTGTTCTGGTGTAATCATGTTCCTGTGTCACTGTCCTATCTAAGCATCTTGTAGTGGGGGATTAGGTGACTAAGATTGCTCACCTTATTTGCCCTTTCATTTTCTCACACTTTGAGGAAGTAGAAATTAGAAGTCAGGGCTTTACATCACCGTGCAGACTCTTATTGTTTCCAACCTCATCCAGCACAAGAAGTCCATTAGAAATTCATTTCTGGGCCCCAGATGGATCTGTGGTTAGTGTGATTGACGTAGCTCCACTGATGATCGTAGAAATCGGTTACCTGTTGAAAGGAAAGCTGGTCATGGCCATGCTACCCATTTAATTTCTTTGGGTAGTGTTCATGGGTGTTGAGATTACTCTGAGGGACCTTGGAGGATGTGATGCGAAACCCCACTGGAGTCCTCAGGCCTCCACTGACTTTGGATCAAGAGCCAAGGCAGTTCCACACTCCTGTGACCTGTTACTGGCATTCTTGTCACACATGCATTCACTCAGTCTTTTCTTAGTTACTGTTTTATTATATACAGACTTGAATTGTTAGATTCCTTCCCTTGGAATTAATTTGTTGCTTGATTTTTCTTCCTTGAGTAGACCCAACTCATGCGTGCATCTACTAACATGCAAGTTTGCAGATGTTGAACACATGGATAATCACTTTTTATTTTACAGAACAAGTATACAGGTAAGGAGAGCTGTGCATGTTTTCAGGAGAGGGCTACTATTCAGTTTTTTCTTGTAGGCCTATTATTTCTTTAAATCATTACACTGTTTAACTCAAGAAATATTTTATCAGCCACCATATTTTACATGGCACATCAATTCAGTGATATGGCCAGTTTTAGTTTTAATATTTAATTTATAACTATAATTATTGTTATTATTGGGCAGTTTTACTGCTCTTGAAGGTTCAGGTTGACTGAACAAAAATAGAATTTGCTGCACTGCAAAGACTGTGTTATTACAAAGCAGCAGATTTAAATTTTCCGAGAAATAGTGGCCTTAAATCTTCAAGTGGACAAGTTGAATACATTCTGAACTGTACATCTAACACATTTAAGAAGAAAACGCTATGCATTTAATGAGCAAGTTCTCCCTGAGTTTGAAGACCATCACCTCGGTTTGCTGTTGTTTCTGTCCTTTCAGACCTCAGTAGGCTGCTATAATTTTCTGCTTCACTTAGCAAACCATAAAAATTGAAGATTTTTAGATTTCTGATATTATGTTATGTGTACTCCCCCTTAACCAAGTTGCCAGGACAGGCAATGGAGATAGATGGTTCGAAGACCAGCAGAGGAATATTTTATCCACCTAAGACCATAAACTTATGTGCTAACACCAAGTTAAGGAGCACTTCCCTCTGGTTTCCTCCAAAAGTTCTTCTCTCCACTGAGTAGTCATCTTGAGCATTATCTGAGGAAGTTTGGCTACACGCCTAATGCACAGACAGAAGTCAGTAGTAGCATTTACACTTGATCCTACACATCATGTGTCGAAGAAGTTTCCTGACATCAAAATCACCCCTATCTACTGAAGCATGGTGCCTTTTTCCTTCAAATAGCAAACTGGTGTCTTGCATGTTTTATTGTTGTTTATTTGTTTGATGTGGAAATTTACAGAAATTATAAACAACAGGCTTATTTCAGCTACTAGTAAGGTGAGAACATCCAGCAGACTAGATCTGAGATGCAGAAAAAAACCCTAAATAACTCTTCATTTAATAGCAAAGTATGAACAAGTTCTGCTGTATCTGTAAATATTTCCCTTGTAAACCATGATTTTTAGTAATTTTTAACATATTTGGTAAGTGAGCCATCTCAGAAGAACCACTGAACCCTGCTCTCTCCTGCTGTCTATATTCCCCATTTATCAATTGCACAACCACAGGTTTTGAACGCTCTGTGCTTCCCATTCACTGATGAGAAGACAGGAACATGCACACAGAATTTATTTTTTGTACCACAGGACTAGAATAATTAAGAAAAATAGAAGTTGGTTGAGGGAAGGTCAGTGTGGATGTGGGGACAGAAAATCCTTCAGGTTAGAAGGATTCTAACTTCCTGCTTCTTTGTACAAGCAGAGGGAACATAAATCTGGCATCTGCCTCCCAGAGGAGCTTGGAGGAAGCATTCTACAGACTGTCAATGAGGAGCAAAGAAGATACCTCTGCTGAACTGTATGGGTTTTGATGATAATAAAAAGCATAGCTCCTGGAAAAGCTGCTCCTTCACCCTTACAGGAACTAGGGAGACCTGGGGTACAGTTCTCTAATCTATGTAAATTGTTCATATAGTGTGATGATGATTTGTGCCCGTAAAAATATGGGACAATTTTGTCTTCATCAGTTGATGCCCAGAAACAGGCTATGAGTTTATGCTCTATTGAAAGTTTCCCTCTTGGGCTTACCCTCCCTCACCTTAATTGATAGGGAGTTCATCTTATCTGTCCATATAAAAACATAAGCTATATTTATAAACTAAAAGCTAGGATATTTTTAGTTTAAAAGTGCTTATCTTTGCAAATTGGAAATACACATGTATTATTACACATGCAACACTGCATATTTAAAATTTGCTAAAAATGTTATTTCCACATGCATGATTAATCTTTCAAGTGAAAATGTACCTCTAGTATGTAGTTTAGGGTTAGAAAACTGGGCTTCAAAGGAATTTGGTATGCCTTCTTCACCTTTGAGATTCAAACACTGGAGCCAGGATTGAAAACCAAGGTATTTCAGGTGTCTGCATTTAAAAGACTTTGTTTATGTTAAGGCTTAGGTCACCTTAGCAGGTATGTTTTAATGAAAACATTACCTCTCTGTGACCTTTGGGATTTGAAGGTGAAAATGCAGTCACTGGAAAAAGGAATCCTAATTGTCATGGATGAAATCTTCAGCAGTAAAGACATTGTTTCTCATCCTTGTGATTGACTTAGTGCAACAATAAAGTTTGCTCACTTTACAGAAGAGGGGACAGAGTGGCTTCTGATGAGTTGCCTTCCCTAGCATTCCCTGTTCCAAAGCATAAACAAAATTAAGGAATGGCTTAAAAATATTTCAAGACAGACTCTTAAAATGGAAGAGCTAAATTTTTCACTATATAACTCAACTCTACTTGCACTGCTCAAATATGAATAGAATTTGTGCTGATATCTGTGTTTTGCAGGTCATTACCTAGTTACTGGTGATTTATTTTATTCTCTGTCGCTCAAGGAATAATATCCAGTCATTACAACAAAATAAGGTAAAGTCACATAGCAATAACACACTTTCTGTAAGCATAGTAATTTATAAATTATGTCAGACATCTGGGACAGAGGTTCTTTATGTCAAATATTAAATCTATTTAGCAGTTTATTCGTAACATATTTGCAACTTCAAAAAGAAAGGAAGAAAGGAAAGAGAGCAGGGTTTTTCCTACATTTTTTGCATTAATGAAACTGACAGCCCTTGTGCATTTTCAATAAGTCAATTGAAGTAAATGACTTTTTACAACCCTTATTAACTTCAGTTGTCACTGGGATGTCATCAACAAGATATTCATTGCATTTCCAACTGGATCCTTTAAGTACAATAACCTCAAAATTGCTGAAATCCAAAACTTTATTTTTTCTTGCAGGGGACAGGGAGGGTGGAAAGAATCTGTCGGTTCCCTAAATTCAGGTCAAGGCAAAGTGGGAGGAAAAAAAGCTAGTGTTTCAAAATCATCATTTTACACTACTTTAAAGGCCTGAGTGGTGAACAAAATACATCATATTTTCACTCAAGTCTTGTGCCATCTGAACAGAAAGATGGGTTTGTGAGCCTTTCTCATGTTACTTATCTAAAATAAAATCCAAAACAAAACAGGACTCAGCAACACGTATCTCCTGGTATTTGAGGGAGGACTCTTGTGAGAGGTAAGCAAACAGACTGCACTTCTCTCTGAACCCAAGCTCACTCTGTCCAGGCATTTTTCAGCTTGGAGAGGAGCCAGCCTTAAGCTGGAAGTGACACAGACCCATTAGTGCTGTTGAAAAGCATATCATGGACACTGGGGGCACGTCTGCATCATCAAACTCACAGTTCCCCTGAGCAAAGCTCTGGAATAGGTCACTCCAAGGACTGCTCTCTATAAACATAGGTAAGATAACACCAGCTTTGGATGCCTCCTTTCCAACATTTGAGCAGGTTTTCAACATCGCTGCACATCCTCATGCCCAGACACTGTGGCAATATCCTTGGGTGACTACAACACTCTGTCCTTCTCTTTGTTGGGCTGTGTCCTTGCATTATTTTGAGCAGTGAGAGTTCAAAATTTCCACACACGCAAAAATAATTTTACCTCTGGGCTACCAAGGTTCCTGATGGGACTCAGATGTGATGCTGGTCATGTGCAGTCTAGCATGGATGTGTGTAGTCTGTCTGGGAGAAGAACAGTCTGAACAGTGTGGACAAAACCCTCACTGTAACCCTCAGCTTAGGACAAGGATGGCTGTGTGGAGTGGGTGACCTTCACATTGTGGGTGCTGCCAGTGACAGGATCTATGACTGTATCTCACCTGCACCTGCCCCATGTTGCTGGTCCAGTGTTCAAGCCTGCTTTTCTCTAAGGATGTGGTCTTGAGGAGATATGTGCCAATTTAGCACATGGGTGCTGTTCAAATAAAGGGTTAAGCAGTTTGCCACAACTCCCACATATGAAGACAGGCAGAGTTTGATTATATTTCAGTGCATATTCCATCTCTCCTGGTACTATCAGCAATCCTCTTTGCCTTTTTCATCCTATCACACACTGAGTTACTGGCTCCAGTGATTATCCTGTGGGAATTCCTAAATCCCCTTTCTACATTAAATATAGTGTAAAAAAACAGAGATCTACAGAGCACTTCACTGCTGCAGACTTTAGGCCATTGGTATCTCCTCAGTAGATCATGGATGTGAAGCTTCTGCTATGAGATTTCTGGCATGTGTGTGGATTTAATTTCAAGCAGAAATACTTGCCAGCCCCCCTTCCTTACTTATTTCAAATAGGCTTCTTCATAATTCCACCAGAACAGAAAAATGATAGGAAGTACTCGCTACAGGTCTAGTTTGAAGAAGACTGGGATAGGAAGAGGGATGGAATCAGGCATTGAGACCTCATAGATGCAGGGTGTTAAGGGACAAGGCCAGGCTAGGAAAGCAAAGAATCCCCGGTACAGGGGATGCAACAGGTTGGGCTGCAAATAATTTTGCACTTGCAGCCACAGCTTTGTCCCACTCCCAAGTCCCCGTGCACATGAAATTCATTTTACCTGCAGACCCTCTGGCAGCTGCTGTTCTACTCCCCCTGAGACCAGCTTTTGGGTAAGAATGTATTTCTGCCTCAGCTTTTTGATCTGGAAAATAAACTCATTTTCTAAACTATTTCTAGGTCTGGAATGAATGTCTTCTTCTGCCATTAGAGCTTTCACACCAGGAATAAACAAAGTTCTTTTATGGTTTGAGTCAGGGAAAGCAAGAATCAGAAACTACAGTTAGAAGGTGAGCTGAAAGGAGGTAAAAAGGTAAGAGAACAGCTCAGACAAGGTTAAGATGTGACTGCAACACATTTAGCTTGAAAGTAGCTTCCTTGGGCATTGCTGAGAGGAGGGAATTTAGCAGAGCTATAACTTTGCTCCTCCGGTAGGCTTTGCAATTTGGGCTTTTCTCTATACTCTCCTGCATGCACCAACCAAACAAGTTAGCTTGGAATTACCTCAGAGGTATCCACACTCTGTGTAATCACACCTTGTCCTGCCCTAAGTCACAAGAATAGAAAATAACTACAGCTTCTTCCCAGAATGAGAAAAATAACCTTTTCCACTTCATTAAGGTCAGGACACCACTGGAAGCTTGGAGGAGCAGGAAGTTTTAACTTTGAAACTTCTTTATACAAAGGGAAAGAGCTTCGTGTTTGGCTGGAGAACAACAGAAGTCTTTGCTTTAATAACATTCTAATAATACGTAATATTATATACATTTGGCTAGTAAAATGCACCACAAATTGCTTTCGTGTAACACTTGAGAAAAACATTATAAGGAAGGAAGTCCAGTGCTTGGCCAAATGTGCAATTAGCTGCCACCCTGAAGCAGGATTTGAGATCAGCGTATTATCTTTTAAGGATTAAAGAAATGGCAGTAAAAAATAGGAAGCCATAATTAAAAAGAAAAAGACCTAAAGATTTAAGAGTATTTGTGGTGAAACTCATCACACATGACACAAATTAGTGTACTGCCCAGACATAAAGAAACAGGGAGGTGAAAAGAGCAAAGAATCTGAGCTTGTCTTAAATCCAGCTGTATCCTACAGGCAAAATTGCATGACCATGTGAAGTCATATGGTGGTAGCAGAGCTGCCTCCTTCAAGTAATTTCCATGACAGTGAATGCATAAGTGCACCCATTCTCCTAGTTGCCTTTCAAGTCTATTGTAATACTCCTGGAGGCTTCAGTGGCATTTGACTTTGGTTTTCATTTGAATCTACCAGCAATTTTGCCATCAACCTCGGTGTAAACAAGATCAGGATCTAAATTACTGGAGTAGGTTTTCAGCCAATATAAATTATCTTCATTACAAGATAGGGCTGTAGCAATTCCACTTTCAAGCTGAAACAATTTGCACCATGGAGTTATGACAACTCTGCCTAGGGGCAGGATGAAGTGCCCCATACAGCAATGGCATTTTTTTATCTGTATAAGATCTGCCCCTTGATTTAGAAACACAGGTGGAGCTTGCAATCATATGCATTAAACACTTCTTTCCATTCAGTTGAAGCCAGCAGGGCTTTTGTCACTCACATCATCAAAGATAAAACTAATCAAATAATGGGAGAAAAACACCTATATGAAGCCCTGTAATTCAAAAGAGAAAAAAATATCAAGCTTATAGCATCAGCTTGGAAAATTGTCCACACTGTATTTACTGGCGGTGTGGTTACAGACAGCAAAAGGGCAAGATTTAAAGTTGTTATAAACATTGAATTCTTATCTCTGGCTTGTCTCTTTTATTACCTTTATTAAAAAGTTAATAAAATAATTCTAAAAATTATCTTCCTAGAAATAGATTTTGGAAAAAAAAAGAAAGAAATATTCAAACACTCATCTGTCAAAGAAGACTTATGCTTACGTGAGCTAAAGGTTGATGTCAGACAAATTTCACTGAAGAGTAGATTTACAAACATGATGCAACTCTGACAAGCTGGGCTTTGTATCTTGGCAATGGAAAGTTTAAGAAAATACCCATGTACACAAGCACACACAAACAAACATGCATATGTATTGTATGTTGGATTTAAGGTTTATTGCTCTAGAAAACTTAGTGAAAAATATTATGTGTCTCATCTTGTCTCTGTTTAAATATAGAACACTTATATGTGATTTTATTAGCTTGTTTTAGGATTACCTTAATCCTGCCCAAAAATTTTTTACCACTTCCCCATAGAGCAATTTGCAGTGGTAATCTGTTTATGGAAGGTGATGTTAGAATAACTGTAAATATCTTTTCAACAGAACCCAAACAATAAAAACAAAGACTGAAGCTTAGGAGAGCTTTGGTGTGCTGAAAACCAAGCTCAGTTAAGCAAACTCTGCGGTGGGTAACACTCCACATCTTGTCACTGAACCATGGAAAGTTTCAAAGTGTGGGATAAACCCAAAGAAATTTCTATTTGCTGGAAAAATTCTGCTCTTACTCCATTCCCATGCAGTCTTATGGGTGTAACTGAGGAATATTTGGATCCTTATGTGGTTTTCTACATAGATGTAGTCCTCTATCTAAAGATGAAAATAACCTAGACTATTTTTTTTTAATTATCCAGAGCACTGGAACAGGCTGCCCAGAGAGATTGTGGAGTCTCCTTCTCTGGAGAGATTCAAAACCCCACTGGATGCATTCCTGTGTGACCTGCTCTAGGCTGTCCTGCTCTGTCAGGGGGGTTGGACTAGATGATCTTTTGAGATCCCTTCCAACTCCTAACATTCTGTGATTTGGAGAAGATTTTTCAGATTGATTTTGGGAATTATTTTAATATGGTCATTATTTCATAAGCCTTGTGAAGCCTACAGAGTCTATGTGTATATCAGGCAATGGATATGGATATGGATATGGATATGGATATGGATATGGATATGGATATGGATATGGACATGGACACTCCATGTTGTACCAAAGTGTCCAAGTCCCCTGCTGTCCTGGTCAGAGATAGGTAGGGATGTGTTACACCCCATATTTAATTCATGTATACAGATTTCATTTACATGGAAACGGGATAAAGAGATCTGTGTCTATTTGAGACTCAGGTCCTTACAGCATGACATTAGAGGTAAAGCATCCTCAGGCCTTCTAGATTAGATATAGCTTGCATGGTTTGCAGAGATATACTACCACATAAAAACATGGTCGAAATCAGTCCACTTAGTAAGCAAATCAATGGGTAACCTCACCTATTTGGAATTGAAAGCCTGACAATGAGAAGTGAGTTAATTGTAAATTGTTCAGTTCAAGAGTGAGTAAATTTATGGAGCCAAGCTTTTGTCAGTAATGACTAATGATAGGACAAGGGGCTATGGTTTTAAACTGGAGCATAGGAGGTTCCATGTAAATATCAGGAAAAACTTTTTCACTGTGCGAGTGACGGAGCACTGGAACAGGCTGCCCAGAGAGGTTGTGGAGTCTCCTTCTCTGGAGACATTCAAAACCCGCCTGGATGCGTTCCTGTGTGATGTACTCTAGATGACCCTGCTCTGGCAGGGGGGGTGGACTAGATGATCTTTCGAGGTCCCTTCCAACCCCTTAGATTCTGTGATTCTGTGATTCCATTTACCAGGCTATAAGGTGAATTCTGGGACAGATGTTTTGCCATTGAATCCAATTGCTTGCTGTCAGATCAGAACCTCTTGACAGTAAGCATTAAGCTATGAACAAGTAAAAACATAAGCATGCTTGTTCTGGAATCTGCAACATAAGAAGAACCTGGAGCTGTTGGAGAAAGTCCAGAGGAGGGCTATGGTCAGGAGGCCGGAACACCTCTCCTGTGAAGACAGGCTGAGAGAGTTGGAGTTGTTCAGCCTGGAGAAGAGAAGGCTCCAGAGAGACCTTAAAGCACTTTCCAATACCTGAAAGGGATCCAGGAAAGCCGGAGAGGAACTTTTTACCAGGGCATCCAGTGACAAGACATGGGGGAATGGGTTCAAACTAAAAGAAGGTAGATTTAGATTGGATATTACAAAGAAGTTTTTTCCTATGAGGGTGGTGAGACACTGGCCCAGGGTGCCCAGAGAAGCTGTGGATGCCCCTCCCTGGCAGTGTTCAAGACCAGGTTGGATGGGGCTTGGAGCAACCTGGTCTAGTGGGAGATGTCACTGCCCATGGCAGGGTGGTTGGAACTAGATGATCTTTAAAGTCCATTTCAACCCAAACAATTCTATGGTTCTGTGATCTTATGTTTTCAATTAATGATTAATTTTTCGTGATGCATTACCTTTCCATGCTTGTTGCACATTTACCCACCACTTGGTAAAACAGTGAGCAGAGCAATGGTAGACTGGGTAGAACAGCATAAGGAAAATGCATCTTTCCTTATGGATTATTCTGTTTGTGTTTCATTCAAGATCAATATTTAAATTATAACTTAAACTTTCCTCTTAAGAAAATGCTAATCTTACACTCTCTGGATCTCAGTATCCCCAGCTGCAAAATGCACAGTAACAGTCAGCATAATGGATGTTTACAAAGCCGTCCAGGTATCTCAGAGTGGAAGGCAACCCCCATGGAAAAGATGTAGGGCCAAGCCTGAGGGTGAACTGAAGGACGCACATATTTATAAAAGTCCAGTTCCTAATTCTGGATTCACTCTCTTAGTTGGTTTGAAAGTTTCCGTGAGGACTAAATGTGGGAGTGAAAATACATCTGAAAACACCTCTATTTTCATTGCAGCCTAGATCAAGGAGAAGACTGGCCTGTGGAACTGAGAGGCCTCACAGCAAAGGCAGTGGAAAGCTGAGCAGAGAGCTGAGACTTGAGCCGCAGGTTTTTTAAAGGGAGTAGTATTTTCTGGTTTGATATGATGGATCTTTTAGACAGCTGATTACCATTAGAATAAGTACACAACTCTACCTCTCTCTCTCCCTTCTTCACATATCCCTTCTTCATCTACACTTTACAAATCACTTGGTACCTTTTACTACAGACTTAATTCTCCACAAATACCACATGTCCAGTATATGGCTTAAATTGTTTGGTCTTCCAGACGCTGCCATACTGCCAACACATTATCCATCACAATTTTCTCAACAGTGGAACAAAATCTTCCTGAAAGGGAAGAATTAAAAATATACTTGGTCAGGGAAGAGGATGAGAGATGAAGGGTGAGGGGAAAAGAAAAAGGTAGGCTCATTAATCTGTTCTAATAATAAATCCTTATCACTTATGTGTTCCAGTTACTCCTTCAGCCTCCACATTCTATATTTAAATACATCTGCTTCACATGTGATTTGCCAATTAGCTGGTGATATTAACTGTTCAGCACTATCTATTAACACATGGCACTGCTGAACAGCACGAGAGACAAGCTTGACCAGGAGAGATAGTCTTTCAAGAGGCACACATTTCTCTCTATAATTCAGAGGTAGGAAGATAGGAAAGAGGCACAGCAATTGACCTAGGTTGTACATCAAGGCTAAATAGACACCGAGTAAATTACAGGCAAGTGAGACAAGCTACTAACTGTTCCTTTAGCAGCCCATAATGTCAGTAATTCTATTACAATGATTACTAGTTATGCAATGTAGTTCCCATGTAAATTTTTCTTTTTTTTTTTCCTCTCTCTCTCTGCCTTTCTGCATTGTAAAATTTGTAGCCCAGTGATGGAATAGATACATACAGGGGTCAGAAAGGGTCATTGAGAATATCTTGCAAGAGACACTTGCAAACCACATAAGCATGGATCTTCGCTGAATAGATTCCTGCTTTAAGTAGAGAGCAGCATCAAAACAATTCATCTGGTCTATCATGCCACAGAAAAAGGTACTGTAATATCACAATGGTGTTAATCTCTCACAATGTGATAATGTAAAGGTTTTTCAAACTGAGTTGGATAGCATTGAATTAGTACTAGAATGACATCTATGCTTAGACACCTGAAATAAGCACTAGATCTCCATTAATTATAATGGGACCTTGGACACTGTGAGCTGTAGCCCACCCTTTCCATCGCCTGAACACATCTATTCCCAACTGAAATGTCTTCAGATGTCCTGCTTGTCTTTTAATTCATAGAATCACAGAATGATTAAGGGAGTGGAACATCTCCCTTGTGAGGAAAGGCTGAGGGAGCTGGGTCTCTTTAGCTTGGAGAAAAGGAGACTGAGGGGTGACCTCATCCATGGTTACAAATATGTAAAGGGTGAGGGTCAGGACGATGGAGCAAAGCTTTTTACAGTAATGACCGATGATAGGACAAGGGGCAATGGTTGCAAACTGGAGCACAGGAGGTTCCATGTGAATATAAGGAGAAACTTTTTCACTGTGCGAGTGACAGAGCACTGGAACAGGCTGCCCAGAGAGGTTGTGGAGTCTCCTTCACTGGAGACATTCAAACCCCGCCTGGATGCGTTCCTGTGTGATGTACTCTAGGTGACCCTGCTCTGGCAGGGGGGTTGGACTAGATGATCTTTCGAGGTCCCTTCTAACCCTAGAATTCTGTGATTCTGTGATTCTGTGATTCATGCTAATTGTTACGTGGATTCACCGTCTACCTCATTTTACTCTTCTAACAACTCTGACTTCATCTAGAGGATAGTGTTGATAAAATGGATGTAGAATTTAATTTTTGTGATACTCTTGTGAAAGAGGGCTTGCTGTCTCTCCTTGGAGAGCATAGGAGAAGTGCATTTTGGGGCAGGCTCTGGATGAGGACTCTGCAGATCACAGTTCTGTTCCTGCTCTGCTGCCAGTTTCCTGAACAACCTTGGTAAGTCGCTAATGGTGGGATTCATCTTCCTTACTTTACAGCCATCCATAGGTAGTCATCTCAGCTACACGGGTCATTGAATAAACGTCTCTGATAAGACAGAATTAGTCTCTGAAAAGGCCTCACTCCCTGAAGGATCTCTCGAAGAAGTTTGACTTAGTATAGGTGAGATTGGATGACTATTTAGACAACTAAAGGAAATACAGGGATGATATGCCATTTCCCCTTTCTTTGTCTTTCATTTGTTTGCTCATCTTGTAACACATCAGGAGGCAAAGACCTAGATGCCATGTGCAAAGTCAGAGCTGAAGGAAATTCCCATCACAGCAAGTACACAATGTGGCCATGCTCTGCTCAGGCTGGCTTTTTTTTCTCCTGTTTCTCAGAGCATAGCTGACAACAATAGAAAATGCTGAGGTACAGCTAAAGAAGCAACTGCTATCAGACAGGGTATTGACACAAAAAGGGGTAATTCTGTGGGAATTTTAGCCTTCTGAAAGAAAAATGTCATTGGGATAACCACAGAGATCTCTCTTCCAGTACTGATCAGTACTAATTTGAATTTGGTTTTAACTCTCTTCAAATCATAAAACATTATGTTCGACAGTTACAATACACAAACCCATGTTTTCATTTATTTTTGAGGCTCCAAGAAGACCAAAGTCCAAAACAAGGGAAAAACAATGACAAAAACATTATTCAAACTATCAAATGGAAGAAAAATTGGGTTCAATTCCACGGTAAATTTAAAACCAGGAACAAATTTCTATTATTTTTTAAGTTTTCACAGTGTAATTATTGACAGACCGTAAAGCTACATGAAGTTGCTTGGAGGATTTGACAAATGAGAACCAGGCTTATTCTAGTTGTTTGAATTACTGACACGTGGAAAACTGATGAAGAAATAGAAATAGCTGACTTCCAACAATAACAGTTGATACCTTCTGATGACATCAAAGACCCTGTTTATAAATAGGTGGATCAAGGTTGCCTAAATGCAGGTGCCTGGGCTGAATAACCGGGAGAAGCTAAGAGATCTCCATGACATGGTGCAGGGTTTGTAGGAGACCTGTACTACCCCTGCAGTTGCAACAGCGGGTGATAGTGCAATATCTCATATATATGTTCAAAATGCCTCTGTCTAGGCAAATGAATCCTACTCAGTATGTCAAAACCAAATGCCAGCAATATTTGGAATGAAAACCTATTTTATATATGCAGCTGGCACAAGCATTGTGCAATGGGTGATGGCAAATGGTTACATTTAGTCATGCAGCATTAGAGAAGGGTATTTATACCACCTATCTTTATACAGCTACACTAGAAAGCTTAACACTGTGAACTGTCTGTATAAACAAGAGAAAAAAAAGGGCATGATTCAAAGGAGAGGTCTGTTGCATGCTTTAAATGATGCTCTGAAGAATCCTATTTTGTTGGCTTCAAAGGGGCACAAGCAGACTTTAGGCTCTGAGCTAGATGGCTATAGTCAGACTGCAAATACAGGCCCTTCTCTGGTCTGGAAACATCAAATTCTTCACAGACGTTTACAGACCCACACAAGAAAGAAGGTCCTAGATGTTTTGAAATTCTAATCCTAAATTTGACACTGTTCCTCCTGTACTGTGGGAAACTCACATAAGCACCTCTTGCTGATTTGTAAGAGATGACTGCATAGCTACCTACCTTCCCTGTCAAGTTCTGTGAAGGATTAGGGCTACAGTAACTTAAAAACCCTTTGAAGTGTAACCAAAAAATGTCATAAAGGGTTAAGACATATTGTTAATGAAAATGGTCATGGAACATGTTGTAAGAAGAGCTACTAAGTCTTAAGTCATACCAGTACACTTTATAGAGCATGTTATGTGGGCTGTGCAGTCCTGAGTGAAGCAAGCCCTTATGCATGGTCTCTACTAGTAGGTGTACAAAGAAATGGCTTCAGGAAGTTAATACGTGTAGAAACGTCAGCCCACAGTGTTCTGTAGGAGTAAAATCATACTATGTTAGAGGAAATTCCTGGCACATCTGTCCAGTTGACATGACAGACATCTGACTTACATCTCTGAATACAGGCAGAGATGGTTGCAACTCCAAAATATCAACAGGAGCCTTCGGGATCTAAATGCTCTGAAAGCATTTGCAGTTGGAAAAGAAAAAAAAGGAGATCAGCTGGGAACATGAGGGTGGATCCAACATGAGATGGTTTTACCTGATTTCCAAACACTCTTGATGTTAGGGGTATACCCCAGATAAAAGTATGGCTACATCTGTTTGGGGAAAATACACACAGACTACCTCAGATAAGGTCTGTGAGAGAGACCAGTACAGAAAATAACACTGCTATTTGGTACTTTCAGAGACTATAAAACTGTCAAGTGTATGAGATACAGTGAGAAATTAGAGGCAAAAATTAGATCAGAACTGTAGTTCCCTAAAAGAGATAAAAGTGAAGATCTTTTAACATGCACATTATAAAGCTTTGAAACTGTTTTCCTTTATGTTTTAAGTAAGTTATCTGGACTTTATTTCAGACAATGTGATTTCCTATGCTCTCTAGGAAAGGAGTCAGTACTAAACCTAGTCTGAAGCCCATGCAAATGGAAGGGTTACATATTATATATTAGACTCACAGCAGGCCCCTACTGCCCATTTCCCTCTTGTTAGCAACTCCAAGTTGTGCTTAGGTATGAAAGTAGGAGCTGATTAACTAGATCTGTCATGAAGTACCTGGGACTCAAGACTTGTGGGAACCCATGTTGCTGTGATGGAGATGAGGATGAGCAATTCAATGAAAACTAGACCATCTGGGACGTGCCATGACCTGTCACCTGCTATGTGACCTGACAAACTGACAGCATCCTACCACACCAGCTAAAGAATAGAGTGTCATGTTCTGGATGAGAAGAAAGGTAAAAGGTCTCCAACAAGCTCTGGATCTATCCTACTGGGGTGCCTTTATCTTCTCTGTTGTTCATTAGGGGAGTTTTGAAGGCAAATTTGAACATTGTGCAGGATCGTGTCCAAGTTTGTTTGTAATCACCCATTTCTGTTCAGTTTGTTTTGAAATTCTGCCTGAAATAAAAACTATTTAATCTTAACTCATTCTTTAAAACATTTTCTTTGAAAATATTTGCCATCCCTTTATTCCTAAAAGATATTTGTTAACTCTGTTCTACCTAAAAGTGTACTTCATTGTTACTAGGGATGACACCAGTCTATAATCCCTCTGTGATCCTTCTTATGGGGAATGTGAGAATGATAATTAAGTCACTTTGGAGCAAGCACACCTGTGAATCAGGTAAACATTTATTAGCTCACTTTGAAAATTAATTAAAAAATGTTTGTTGTGTTCTGTGCACCTTTTCTTTTCCTTGAAGGCACAAAGAGATGAAGCAACCATGATCCATATTATGAAATTAGAATGCAATTATTGCTTTAAGTAAAACAAAGCCCAGCCTCACACAAAAGGTGTGGAAACTCAAATTGCTAAATGATCCGATCGTAGTCACACTTGGTAATCAGCTCCAGTGTTTTTTTGGCAGGGCCCTGCTATAAATTATGATGGGAAAATTAAAAGACATGTTTTGTCCTATGCCGTTGCCATGTAAATGTATGCTTCGTGTGGAGATATAAACACTGGAAAGATCTTGAGTTACTCTGCCTGAATAATTGCCATGTCTATAAGCAGGTTGTTTGGAGTTGTAAGAAATAGGAAAATTATGCCTTTTGTTCAAGATTTGACAATGTGGAAGAGCCCTGCCAGACCTGTCTTGTTTAATCATGTTAGCTCAGCAGCAAAACGAACAGCTTCTTTTAAAGGCAACTCAGAGTTCCTGTAGGAGGAGGTTGTAATTCAATGTGTGCTTGCTCCTAAGCCGCTTGCGCTGTTCTGCTGTTAGCATGAAGAGCCTTGAAGGAATTCCAAGCTGCATTGTTTTGAGGAGAAAGCAGTCTTCAAGTCATCATGTTTCTGAGACACCCACATGTGCCTTTTCATAAAGATGGAATATCAACACCATTGCCGTTATCTTTTATGCCAGGGGCTGCATGCGCTCACATAGAAAATCATCCATGGACTAAGGAAACACAAGGAAATAATTGTCATCTCCATGGGACTTTTGGGTGTGTGAGATACAGAGAGAATATTGCTCTCATGATCATACAGCAGGTCTGTGGCAGAGACCCAGGCAAACCCAAGTGGGCTGTGGGGGATGGCTCAGCAGGTATTTACCCTGAACCCTGACAGGTTGAGGGCAGATCTCCTCTGCCACCTCCAACCCTCTGTGTATCCCTCCTCCAGGTGTGGCAACAAACACTTGTGTGTCAGCACATCCATGTGAAGGGTTTGGCCTAGTGTGTGCAATGAGAATGAAAATGGGGCCAAAGAGATACAATCTGGGGCTGACAACAAGCACTGGGCAATTAAAATGTTATATATATATATATATATATATGTATGTATTTTGGAGTATATAAATTAAAAAAGAGATCCTGTCTTCTCTAAGGTAGCTGTAGACAATTTTGTTCATTCACCTCCATCTGCATAGTCTGGTTTTCAGGCTGGCACAGATACTGGTCAAGACTATGGTTTTCAGGAATAACTGTACGTGAGAGAGAAGATACGCTGCCTGAAGTTTACCCAAAATTTTCTCCCTGATTGCACCACACTACAGCCCTTGGCAAAAGGCATAATCAGGGAGGATGAAGGACAGGATTCAGGCATGCTTAGTACTATTTACTATCTTTACTTCCTATAGAAACAGGGAAAGAGAAACAAAATTGAAAACTACAAAACTTGCTACCTCTTGAACTACTCCAGTTTAAGAGACATACCCTCAGAGAAGAAAGCTGATGAAGGCTTTTTGGGTAGCTAAAGAAAGATGTCTGACTTGCCACATAGCCCAGGCAGTAACACATTCTAAAGTCCAGTTCGAAAGTAAGCATGGCCTTTAGGGGAGAAAAAAACAAACAGTTTTTATTTTTATATATCCAGCAATAGAGAATTTTTTTTTTTAATATCAATTTGCAGTGTGATTTTTAATGGGGTTCATAGGTAAAACTTACTACTTTGACATCTAAAATTTTTTGTCTCCTATTTTTGCTTATTGGATTTTTTTTAGATTGTAGGCCTAAGGAAACTATCTTCGAATGTATCTTTGTCATGTAGGTGTATACAAACTGAAATTAAATCACTGCTCAGACTTCTCTTTGATAAAAATAAAGATCGAGTTTGTTACATCTTTCATGCCAATGCAAGTCCAGGTTTCAATATTTCAACATTCGCCCGACTGACCAAGGTGTGAACAAAGGGCTCATGCCTGAAGGGAAAAATCATACCCATAAAGGATACACACCCATAGATTATAAACCTTTTAGACCATTATGCACCCTGGACACTCAAAAGCAGTGTAGGAGTTATGGCTCCTTTCTCCCTCACCATTTCCCATTAGCACTCCCTATGATACCATTTGCTCCATGTTTTATTGTGAAAGTTGTTTACTTTCTTCCCATCAAAGCAAAGTCCAGCCTTCAGATTTATATGGATTAATATTTCCTTTTCCACAATGGTTAACTGTTTTTCACTATGCTTCGTCAACTGATTCCTGCAGGTCAGGACACGGTGTGGGATGTCCTGGCCACTCATAGCTACACCATCTGTGGTCTCAGACCTCTGAAAGGCAAAGGCAAAAGACACCTGGGGGGATGGTTGTTGCAGGGTTCCCACTTACAATTCCTCCATACCTCTCATTACGTGCTGGTGTTCCAGGGCTTTGTTTGCTGCCTCTTTAATATCATGTTTGTATTTGTTTCTTTCTTCAAGATTGAAACAGAGCAGTTCAGGCAGAAACGGTCCAAGTCTTTGAGTCCTGGCTCAAGTCTGTGTTGTGTTCTGCTTCTTCGAAGAAGGCTGATCCATCAAACATTGTTAAGAGAATCCAAATGCCACTAATTTGTCTCTAGAACTAATGAGGAGTAAGGGGGCACCCTACCAGCTCTCTCATATTATCTGAATAATCCTGTCAGGTTTGCCTATGGACGTTCATGTGTTTCCAGTCTTGTTGAATCCACTTAGTATTAAATCAGATAGACCAAAACCATCATGACATGAAGGCTGCTCATCCTGGTGGCAGAGGCCCATCTAGAATTAATGAGATGCAGAGCCTCGAGTGAGTTATAAACCACACAGGCAGCAAAACCAAACATACACACAGTGTTCTCTCTGAGCATTCTCCATTCATGCTATATCCACCATATATGGCTGACACAGTCGTCTTCACCACGGGTTCTTTCAGCAAATTGAAAACATGGGACATCTCCACCTAGTCTCTGATCCATGCAACCACAGGGGTGTAAAGGAGATCATTTCAGAATAAAAGTAGTGGTGTATATAAGACAAAGACTCCAGTCTGCCAACAGCTGTACACTTAGGAAATAAGATAACCCATGTCCCAAAGCATTTTCTTCCCATGATTAATTTCTACAGTGGAAGCAGAAGGAGCTGAGGAAGCATTCCTGACGGTGGGATGCTGCATCTCAGGGACCTATCTGCAAAAAGTGCGCAAGATCATTGCTTGGTACTCCACACCAAGCACTGACAAAGAGAGAACCAGAGAAACTCTAGTTCTGTGGATTTTGCATATCCAAAGAATAGACCAAACTATGTTTTTGATGGATTTGATCTGATCAGACAGCTTGCTCTTTTTAAAGAAAGGACCTCATTCACTATGGTGTTTTTCTTAGGTGCCCATTCTTTCCTGAAGTCTGTGAGGTACCTTTGCAGCCATTGAACAGCAAGAAAATTCAGCTTGGGTGCAGTTCTGCCATATTTTACAAACTCAGGTTCTTAGCTTACTTTTTTTATTTGTGGATTTTTGTAACAAACTGCTCTCATAACTATTAGAATGCATGTGACTTTCCCATGACTCCACTATTTACAGATTAAAATGTGGATTTTAAAAAGCTGAAAGATTTTTATAGGGTTTTGTAGAAAATTTGTTTACTTGTTTACTTAATACTGTTATGCTGAGTGTCAAATATGTGGGTTTTTTTTTTCCTAATGTAGCTGTCATATATAGTATAGGTGGATCTGTTAATGAAACCTGTTATTAACACTGTCCAACACTTCCTGTTATAAGACTCATTTTCTGCTGCTTGTAATTATCTGTAATTTTCAAATTTAAACTGAGAAGGCCAGAAGGAGTTAGTAAGACGTTATTAAGCAGTTACACACTTCAGGTTAGTGGAGATTGTTTACTTTAACCCAGTACACTCAAATGAGCAAGAGTCATTGCTGTGGTTCGGCCTGAGCTGAACTGAAATGGCAGGGAAGTGGGTGGTTTTCAGGCTGACGTTGTGGGGCTCATCAGCTCCCTGTTCTCCCTGCAAGGTGAGTCCCCTCCTCAGTGAGACCAGAAAGAGCAAGGAGAAGGCACCTGTGTGTGCCTTCACCCTGTAGGCTCCACCAATTCTGCAGGCTGGATCTCCACTGATCAGATACTTAGCTTGCCTGGAGACACCAGCATGCCAAAAACCTAAAAACAGATGTCTCAATCTGTGAACTGAATCCTACCCTCCCAAAAAATAGGTGAGAAGAATCCTACCTCAACTCTCCAAACCATATAAACATCGAAAAATCAACAGAATCCAAGGGAAAAAAAAATCTGTTTTGCTGGAATATTTCCAATAACGTTTAGCAAGGAGAACCATGGAAAAGCCTAGGAGGAAACCAATCATTCTGTCATCAGCAAGTAATAAATAATGGTGGAGAGGACCACTCGCTGAACAATGAAGATAAAACACAATTTGAGTAGCTGCTAAGGAGTGAGAATGGGCCAATCTTCAATCTGAATGGGGGAAAACGACTTTTTGATTGTAATACATGTACAAACAAGGGTGTGAAAAGCCAGAGGACGTTTATGTGGATACATGTAGGTGACCAAAGCTCCACTGGTACCACCCCAGGATAAGTAGAACTGGCGCACACAGTAGGATGACTATGCTGTGGTCAGCAGCATGCTGGTGTAGGTATACAGACTCAGAGCCAGGTCTGGCTTCTTTCTGGCTGGCTCACAGGGACAGAGCAAGTCTGGGCCTGTGTGTAACTTCTCCTTTATACAACCAAATTATTTTTTCATCACTGAGAGTGTTAGAATTGTTGTTTAAAGGAATTTTTATGTGGAATCATAAATAAGATCAGAATTTTCAAGTCCTGAAGACTGGACTAATTCTGTCTTCAGTGTAATATTGAGGGATTTAAAAGAGACACCAGTGATAGCAGAATTAACCTAATGTGAAAGATTGTGAGAAGGTTGTGTTTTTATGGTAGGCACAGTACATAACATTTATCTTATCACCCGTTGATTTTAAGGAGGAATTTCCCAGTGACTTCAATAATGTTCTAACTTCTTATAATTGAAGAGTAAATGAAATCTGTGTTAACCTGTAGCTTTACTGATCAAGTGATGTCATTTCACTGCTCATTAATCTAAACTTCACTAATTTCTGTGAAGACAGTATAAAGGAACAGAAATGCCTACCTGAAGTCTTCTGTCATTCAGATTTGGTTACTATAGTCACTTTGCTTCAGTTTCTATTTTTAGGTTTTACCCAAAGAAAAAATTAAGTTTCCCCATGAAAACTAAATATATTTAGCTTGAATGTGTAGTGGGTACAAAGTGAGATTGGTGCTGTTGAATTTTAATAAGTATAAGGGTAATCAATCTGATTATTTAATGCCTGTTCAGTAGCTCTATCATATGTCTTCCACTACAAAAATTAAGTGAGGAAAAGCAGTTTACGTGTCACTATGTTAAAATAATTCCTTCTTATTCATTAGTGGTTGAGTAGATGAGCCTTAGTTGTTTTGGAAAAGTCTGAACACTGGCCAAGGGAAAAGTGAGAGACATCACAGCCATTTCTTACAGTTGTATATACACTGACAGTCAAATGTATCACTTCTATAAGATCAATATGTGCAATAACTAAATTACATGAGGGATTCAGCTATATTGTTCTTTAAGCAACTGTAAAAGCTTTGACCAAGATATGGGGGTCCTTTTGCCTAAGGCACAGCTAAAGCACATAACAGATGATCTCTTTGTCAGAAGACGTTTAACCTAAAGAGAAAAGTTCATAAAAAGTGGAAGCAAACAGTCCGATATCCAGTGGGAAAAGTGAGATGCAGAGAAAACAAAAAGTAAAAACTGGATCCAGTGCCGAACAGCCAGTGCCTATCGTTTTGTCTCCCCAGAAGCTGCAGTTTGCTGGAGTAGTGTTCATTACTTATCGTGGTTACTTTGGGATAATATAGTCTGCATATTCCAAAGGGGTGAAAGACAATATATTTCAATATTCATATGGTTTGATTTCTAAGGCTTTTTCTGAATTGTATGGCTTTTGTTTCTTCATTATTTAGTTTCTGTTAATTCTTTTTCTGTTTTTCCCATTCTGTGATACTTTTGGCAAAACACTGAATTATCATTGAATTATTATTATTGTTCTTCTTTTTTTACTGCTACATGGGTTTTTAATTTTTAAAGTGGCATTTTCAGCATGGTAAATATCTTTTCCCATTCTTGGATCTTCTTTGCAAACATTTTTCCTCACTCAAGTGTGGGTTTCAGGATATGTTCTTAGATATTTTTAAATCCCTATGAACACAGGGACAGAAAACCTTATGTGTGAATTTATTTCATTTTTGAATGACATTAATAAAAATCAAAACTTAGAGGGATGCTCAGTTTCATGGACAGGTTTGCATATCTCAGTCTAAGCTCTTACTACCTGATTGCACCAGCAAATATATTTTTTTATAGCTAGAAAAGTTGATTTGATTAATTTACTGTACCAAAGAGAATGAGGCAAATCTGTCACCTCAGAATATGATTGGTCTCCAAATCTGGTCTGTACCCTGAAGTAAAATAAAGCTTTAGGTGAAAAGTGAGCATCTGAGTGGAATTTCTTTGAGTAGAACCTGCAAAAAAAGGAAACAAAAACAGCATAGGAAGAGATTAAATCCCAAAAATTAGTTTCTTTTCCAACTTCCAGATGTGATTTATAAGGAAAAGAGGTTTTATTCAATGTGTTTAATGCACCCAAGGGATTCTGATGTCTGACTAGTTCCTGAGGCTTTGTACCAGTGGACACGCACTTAGTTTTTGAACAGAGCTCAGCATGGGCCTCGACATGTGCATTGGATCCTGATGCACTCTGCTAATACAGGTTATTTGTGCAGGAGACCCACGCCTGTTTTTTAAAATTTCTGATTAACAAAAGGAAGAAAGGTGTCAGCTGTAGTCATAAATCCATCATTCTCGTAGCCAGCTCTAACTTCCTTGGAACTGTGACATAAGGATGAGAAAAAGAAAAATACTTCAAGCCAACTTATTTTTATTTTTATTTTTATTTATTATCATGCACTCCCTTTGGCAGAGAAATGATAGTTATAGGGTCCGTGGAGTCATGATGTGCTCTTAAAGTAAGCCTGCCCAGCTCCCCAAGCTGATGTCTGCACAGTGGCCTCCCTGCCAGGCAGATCACCAGTTACAGGATGTCAGCACCAATGACACTAAGCTCACAGAGACCCTGTGTGGTTATTAAACTCTTGTGGTTAGAAAATGAGAGCTCACACTCTGTATCATTGTGATTTGCCATCCTGATAGAAATGCATGTGCAAGAAGTGGTGCAAGATCTCAATGTTTTGGGGACTGTGGACCTCCGTGCAGGCTGTAATTGCAAAAGACATGACATGACAAGTAGTAGGTAGTTTCATTCCCTGTTTATGCTAAGAAGTTTTCATATGCCCTTGCAAAGACACTTAGCTTCTTTAGGTTCATTCAAAAGTTGATCTTGTTTCTGACTATGTCACAGACCCCAAGTTTGAACATGCACAAGTCACAGACAGGATTCTGGCAACATATCTTAATCTTTCAAGATCCAGCATCTACAAGTGAGCTAGTCAGCCCAGAGACCCTTGATAGGATGGAGAGTAAGGGTTCCTCCAAGCAGAATTCATTTTAAATCATTTTATTCTTAGTCACCCCATTAAAGGTTGAATCACTCACCTGATGCTGTTGCTTGCTTCTCACTAGTGATTAAAGAGAACAGCAAGGGTAAGCACCTCCTCCTTCTTACTTCTGCTAATCCCATCCATAACCTACTGGTGTCTCTGTTCTCTTTTCTCACATGTATAATAACAGTTCTCTCACACTTACCCAGATATATTCGTTCAATTTGTAAAAAAAAAAAGTAAGGAGATTCTAGGATGATTACCTTGTAGAGAGACATTAAATTTGGGTGCCTCACTAGTGTAAGTGTACATCATTTGTTATATTTTTGTAAAAAGTGGCAGAATAATCCTCCAACCTCAACTGCAAAGAGTAATAGCAATTGCTATTATTGTTATCATTATTATAGGTAACCATAAGCTTAATTATGCACAGGGACTTGTATGTTTTATGCTAGCCCTGAAGTCAAAGTGGTGATAAGTAATGGTCTTTACCAACACCACCAACAAACACCCTTTCCAAACATGTAGGTTCTGTCTGCAATAAACAGGGACTTTCAAGCTGCAATCTCTAACTCCAGCTTCAATCTTTATTAGTAGTATTATTTCTATTATCCTGAATTACCATGCAGACCGAAAAGGGAGGAGGGATGAATTGTTTTTTAAAGTCTGTCTCTTATGTCTAGGCAAGATATTGATGTGTAGACCCAGACAGGAAATTTCATGAAATTCAAAGGAAGGATGAAAGACAGTCTCTTCCCTGCTGGTATTTGAACTTGCATTTTCTGCAAGTTTGAGTATTTCTAAAGACACGTTCAGAGAACTAACACATTACTTGCAGCTGCCACGTAACTGGTTAAAGACTATGTTTAATTAAAAACTGTCACAAGAACTGAGAGATGGAAGGATGAGTTAAAATTACATTTCAGCCCACCTGAAATAATGAAGCTCAGAATATACATGCTGAATCATACCACTAATTGGGAAAATATTTTCAAGGGTAGATCCAGAACCTTCCTGGGAAGATCCAAGAGAACATAATTGCCCATCTGTCAACATTGTCTATGGATCCTTACCTATGGGCTGCAAATGCCTTTGGGTATTTTGGGAAGGAATGGATTGAGAGGGCAGAGTCAAAAAGCTCATGGAAAGGCCTGTTTTATTCATTTTACATAAATGAACAGAGATGGCAACATCAATGTGCATAGCTGAATGAAATGTCCACGTTTAATGTCCACACAACCGCACGTCCTTTGAAAATCACGTAATATGCCCCCTTGCCACGTCTTCAGAAACATACAAGTTCTTTGTGGACTTTTTTTCATTTGGGATTTTTTTGGCATCAAGTCTTTCATTGCAGCTGCTCATTTCTCTTGTCTCAGGACAGACGCTGCTGTCACTAGATCAATTACCAGCATTCATTTCGTCTCGCGCTGTGACCCAATGGACTCCTTGTTCTCCTTCTGTTGACAGCTGGAGGAGGCTCCAGTCAAACTGGCCGCTAGCTACTGACCCCTCCACAGACAACCTTATTAGGGTAATTGCAAGGCTGGAAGCAGTAGAGACTAGGGCCCAATTACACCTGTCCTTGTCCAATTCAGCCAGGGCTTAAATTACTTGGATGGGTCAAGGATGGTACTGTGCTCAGGTGAACAAAAGCTTTCCCTCTATTCTTATGCCTTTCAGAGACAGGCATTCTTAATTATGCTTGTCATTGGGGCATAATAAGGCTGATTTCTTTAAACGGCATCTTTCTTCAGCAGGGAAACTGATGCGTAGTCATACTGAACATCACCATCAGGCAGCCCATGTATTTATAGCAAGGTAGAGGTTGAAGCAGCATTCAGGGTTTTCCCCTTCAGGTGGTTATAATCTAGTCTGGAATAGAGAGAAGTCAATGCTTAGTATGCATTATGTACTCTTATACATGTCAATAGTTAATGACAGTGGTGATAAAAGCATGAAGAAGGGTTTCATATTGTTTTCCCATGACAATAGTCAGGCTCTGAGTCCATTACTTTAATTTTGTTTGAAAGAGATGGTCATTCAAAGTGTTGAAATGAGCTATAACACTGATTTATGGACAAAGAACTTAAAAAAAATGAGACTAAAAGTTGGTTTTACACATTTTATTTGTCTTAATGAAGGACTTTGTTTCCCAAAATTAGGAGTGAGGACTGTCAAAACTGGGAAAAATAATATTCTCAGCACTTTTGAAAAGAACTCCTGTGTTTAAATACTTAAATACACATTTCTTAATCTACGTTTGAAGTTCTCAAACTTATAAATTTTGGGAAATTACTGAGCTGCATATGGATTTATATTTGTACTAATATATTTTCTATATGTAATGTGACAACAAATGACAGAACTGTACACACAGCATAAACACAAGCAGGTTTTTTTTACTTGCTGTGAAATACTGAGACGATTTATTTGCTATCATTGTTCTTTACAGAGCTGGTCAAATAAATTGTAAAAATAAAATCATGAAGAAAGGAGGCAAAGTGTAATTTTTAGAGAAGATAGCACATATATCCTTTACAGAATTAAGATATTTATTGCATTTTACTTATTTTAATCAATATTTTGTAGGACTTCTAATAAAATGGGATTCTTTTCATTTCATACAAAATCTAGTTTCAAGAAAAAGTACAAAACAATAATTAAACAAAAGCTCTTTGCCACCTCTGTTAAAAATAATTTTAAAATATACAAATAAAAAGTATGAGTACTGACATTTTTTACTAACAACTTTCTTGGTTTTACAAAAACATTTTTCAATAAAAAAAATGCCAAAATTTTTTTCCACCTTTTTTTTTCTTTGTTTTTTTTTTTCATTTTCACAAATCTGCCATTGCCTGGTCACATGATTTTCATATTTATAGTTGACATTACTTGACAATTATGATTAGCAAGGAAAATTATTACAAAGGGTTACAAAGGGTTTTGATCATTCCTAATATTCACTGTGTCATTTCTTTACAGAATCAGACTAAGAAGTTTTGGTTATCTGCTGGAGATAAAATCAGACTAGTAACATGCTTTCAGGAGTTCCATATTAGATGAGAGATTGGGATGGGATGGGATGGGATGGGATGGGATGGGATGGGGTGAGGTGAGGTGGGGTGAGGTGGGGTGAGGTGGGACAGGACACAATAGTCTTATTCTAGATTTTGGATAATTAATGTAACTAAAATGGCTATCTATGGGCAGCAAAATTTATATGTGATTCTACAAGTCTCTGTGTATGATTCTGTACTGATATTACAGTCATCACAACTAAACAGTGGAAACATGAATCTGTGGAATATTGTTTCACATTTCAAACATCTCTTGATAAAATGGGTTGAAAACTTACTCATTGGTTCTCCTAGACCAAACCTGTATTAGTAATCTTTTCTGACATTGAAATCACACTGTCTGTAAAAAATGTGTCAAAAACAGTAGTGAAAGCACTATATTTTCACACCTGTAAATAAGACAACCCATAGCATTTCACAAGGAAAAATCCTAGCATCTTGCAAGGAGACTGAATGAATCAGTATGATTTATCCTATTTCTAGCAATCTGATTCTGTGCTATGTTGCATCACAGAGCGTTCGGATTGCTTCCAGTTTAGTCACAACATTCCTCTGCCTTCTGTTTGATCAGATCTGGCCTTCAGTACTAATAAGTGTTATTTTCCATGACATTGTGTGTTTTGCCTTGTGGAAATCAGTTATGAAACCATCTTGCATTACTAATCCAAATAATAACCCCATTTAAAACTCTTAGGTTGGAATCCATCTGCCTTAGAAAAGACAGTTTGAAAGGAAGGGATTCCTCATAGTCTAAGATATAACTTTAAATTAGGTGAAAACAATTTACAGTCACTATCAGAAGATACGTATTTCATGAATTTTGATGGACGGAATAAGGTGAAATTAATCCTACTCAATGGAGTTAAAGCAATAAATATAATAAATCACAGAATCACAGAATCTAAGGGGTTGGAAGGGACCTCGAAAGATCATCTAGTCCACCCCCCCTGCCAGAGCAGGGTCATCTAGAGTACATCACACAGGAACGCATCCAGGCGGGTTTAAAAAAAAACCCAAGATATGTTAAAAATATGTAAAATATGTAAAATAAAACCCAAGATATGTTACTGGAAGCTAGGTACGAGCTCTTCATATTCTTCCTGCGCTCCTCTACATGGAGTTCTGCTATGCCATGGGCAGTTTCAGCAACAAGTTGCAACAACAGCAGTGTGTATTGACTGCTGCCTCAGCTGGAAGCTGCTTAGCAAAAAGCGACAGTTCCACAGGAAAAAAATAAAAAAATAAAAAACCCTATTTCTGGAAAAACTATTATAAAAGCAACTATATTTAAGATTTAAAAATATAGCCTCATAAGAAACCACAGGATATTAATGACAATGACTTTTCACTTCAGCCAAGGACTTAAATACACTTTATAAACACTATTTAAATGTCATCGCTGTTTTAGTCAAGCCATTATGAACCACAGCAGACATTTCCTTATTCTCTCTGGAGACTTTCTGGTTTTCTCTGCCTTTCCATGATACTCAACACACATAGTGAGCAACAGGAGCTCTGTTATAATGAAGGAAAAAAGCACAAGGAATAGGAGAGAAATCCACGTTATGAATGACACCTATGCCGAAGTGGTGAAATGGAAGACAAAGATTTTGCTCCTGTTCATGTCTAAGAACCAGAAAGTGAGATTTTTTTACTGTTTCTTTTACCCCTTTTATTTTTAAAATCGTCTAAACTTTTTCCTGTATAACCTTGGCTCATGACCCAGACCCTCTGAATCTCTTTCATGAACAGATGATGCCCTCCATTGCAAAAATCCTCATTCAGGATGCAGGACATAGTCTGCAACAACCACTTTGCATACCTTGAAAAAGATTCGTGATTCTGGATCTCCACATCACTGCTGTGGAATGATACAGTGTTGATCATATAATTAGAAATAGAATTATAGAATTAGAAATATAGAAATTAAGTTAGGAAAAGAAGTATGGAAATATCCATCAAAGAATGTCTTGCAAATTAAGGCTTATGCTAAAAATCTAAGAATTTGTTCTAAAGCTGAGATGATCTTGAACATGAGTCTTTAAGCCTGCAGGTAAGTGGCCCAGCCCCTCTCTATTAATGAAAAAGGAAAAGAGGGAAAAAAAAAAAGCTTTTTGAAATTATAACTCTTATTTCAGTTCATGCTTTTGCCAGTAATGTGATACTCATTGTCTCTTGAGTCTTTGATGCCTCTATCAGTGTAGCATGGAGCCACCTTATACGCAGATGGGAATTGCAGTATCTGGGCCAGATCAAGAGCAAATGTTGCCATGTTACAGTGTGTGTTTCAATTTGCACTGGCATAACTGCGATCAGAATCAGTCATGTGAGGATGGAAGGGAACACAACTCTGCTTCCCATTTAAAACAGCTTTCTCAAGTGGGATTAAGGGATTAGGTTTTGTGGTTGTCTTCCAGAAGCAATGTCACGGGGTGGTTTTACTACAGAAAAACCTGGTGTTTCGCCAGTGCAAAATAAAGTCTGCTGGCAGCTTGAGTGCAAAATCATTGAGACAGAGGCTCAGCTCAGCTGTAACAGCGAAACCCAAAAGTTACGTGAGCCCTGACTCTCCTGCAGCACTAGATTAAAATTAGATGGCGAATTTGTGAAATTCCCCCCTCTCCGTAGCGTCCCTCTTCCAAATTTTTGTTCCTCAGCAAAAGTGTCTGAAGCTGAGTATGAACCACTGCAGTTCACATGTCAATACTGTGACACACAACTTGAGTTTATTTTAATACACCAGGCTGATTAACCAATTATTTCCGTTTTCATTGGGTCAAAAAGTGGACTAATTCAGGACCCGCTTCACAAACTATTTAGTCATCTAGCTGGTAAATCAATAAAATGGGGGGGTATGAAGACAATACTGACCTCAGATATACAGTTTCAAGCAGCTGCCATGAGTGGGTGAAAGCCGTATCTCCATTACAGTCCATGGAGCCTGACCTCAGTGCAAGTGAGAATAATAAATACAACAGAGATGTTCGAGCATCCTTCCATTTACCAGACTGACTTCTTCAAAAGACGGTATCAACAGGAGTTGCTGGTCAATTTATTTAGCATGAGCTGGAGTTCCTAAGTAGATTTTTAAGCTCCATCCAACTTCAGCAGGAAATTTCCTATTGCATGGACAGTAATGTGATTAAATTTGGTCTAACATGATGTCCTTTGACATGGAAAAGTCCTTCTGTTTCTTTGAATGTCACCATTTGTTGATGGGGACAATTGCAGTTTCCTGTTTCGGTTTGGATAGAGGGTTCTAGGCTATCATCAAAATCACAGAATTAAGCTGATAAAGTCTCTTCTTTATCTGAGATCAATAGTACTCTCCAAGGAGCACTTCTACCTCAAATTCTGTTTCAAAAGTCTTAAAGTAATGTCAGGGATTTGGTCACAAAGGCTTCCTCCACCAAGATTAATCATGTTCACGAATCACAGCAACCTTACACAGCTTTGTTCTTTGGTTCACATCTGACAATTCTCTCTTCTCAGTTTGCCAAAAAATTGTCAGTATTCTCATGGAATGAGACAAGAGACCTGAGAACCTTTCCCTGGAAGTCCAAAGGCTTGTAAACTACACATTACTATCAGAAACTCTGATTCTCACAAAAAAAGCCCCCAAAAAACAGAAATCCTGAAGCCCAGATGTGGAGCAAATGTCAGATAACAAGTAGAGTTGGCCGCAATGTGAGAAGTCTCTCTGTTCCTCTTTTGTGTATCTAAACTTTTCAAATCTGAATGTCAAATCTGGAGACTACAGCTCTTTGAGTCCTTGTAATCAGCCAGCTATATTTCTTAGAAATCACTGATACATCAGTTTAGAGGAATCATTGTCAGCACTATCATGGGGAGAGACATGTTGGACCATGCATAATGAGTTGGCTTATTCAGCACTGCATAGGAGACCAGTTTCCTCTAAACATTGAAAGATCCCATATGAAGTTTGCTCCCTTCCCTGATGTATGGTGCACTTTCATGGTGATAACACTAAGGTCAACATTGTACTGCACTCTCATGAGACCCCCACTGCAGTACTGTGTCCAGTTCTGGGACACCCAAAATAAGATGGACATAGAGCTGTCGGAGAGAGTCCAGAGAAGGGTCATGAGGGTAACCATAGGGCTGGAGCACCTCTCCTGTGAAGACAAGCTGAGAGAGTTGGGGTTGTTCAGCCTGCATAGGAGAAGGCTCTGGGGAGACCTTAGAGCACCTTCTAGTGCCTTAAGGGGCTACAGGAAAGCTGGAGAGGGACTTTTCACAAGAGCATGGAGTGATAGGACAAGGGGAAAAGGGTTCAAACTGAAAGAGGGGAGATTTAGATTGGATATTAGGAAGAAGTTCTTTCCTGTGAGGGTGTTGAGACACTGGCCCCGGTTTCCCAGAGAAGCTGTGGATGCTTCCTCCCTGAAAGCGTTCAAGGCCAGGTTCGATGGGGTTTTGTGCAACCTGATCTAGTGGGAGATGTTCCCTGTCCATGGCAGGGGGGTTGGAACTAGATGATCTTTAAGGTTCCTTCCAACCCAAACCAGTATATGATTCTATGATTATGTTGTACACAGATGTGTTCTTGTGTTGGGTGTCATGTTCCTTGTGGCCTTGCTCTGCTCTGCTCTTAAATAAGTCACTGCAGCTACCTCTGAATTTAGATATGTATATACACCTGGTCTGTGTCTCATCTGCTGCCCAAACAGCCCTTTCTCTTGTCTGCAAGCAATAGATGGCTGCTGATGGCAACAGCCCATCATCTAGATCCACTCTGCAGGTTGCCAAAAAGGCCACAGAGGCCTGGAGGACTCTGCCACCCTCCTGACCAAACAATACAGTGGCTTCTTTTACAGAGATAATAAGGTTCTCCATTCACCTTCCCCATTCCTCGAGAGGGGATTGGTGGCTCCCTGTAAACTACAGGTAAGAAAGCAAAATGGGGATGACTAATTCCCATAACCTATTCTAGTAAAAACAAATAAATTAAATGCCCTGGTGCTGTAATCTGATTATGAAAGTTCCCAGGAGGAATTACGAAACCCAGGATAGGGTTTTTGATCAGCTGTGGCTTACAGAGATTTAGAGTGTGCCACTGAGAGTTAGACTCACTGAGATGCTTCCACCTCACTACCTACTACCACGGGGTTTGCCTTTCTCTTGTTTGCATCCTCAGACTGCATCTCCTCTCCTGCTCTACAGCTTTGCGTGCCTGAGACAGCCAGGTGGCTCTGTTCACAGGCTACCCCAGCTGCACATGCCCAGGGGTTTGTAGAGACACCATGATGTTAAGCCATAGCTGGAAGGGAAACGAGGCTGGTGAGAGGTCTGGGAAACAAACCTTATGGAGACCAGCTGAGGGAACTGGGGTTATTTAGCCTGGAGAAGAGGAGACTGAGAGGAGACCTTATTGCCCTCTATAACTACCTAAAAGGAGGTTGTAGTGAGGCTGCTGTTGGTCTCTTCTCCCAAATTGCTGATGACAGGACAAGAGGAAATGGCCTCAAATTCCGTCAGGGGAAGTTTAGGTTGGAGATTAGGAAGAAGTTCTTTCCTGAGAGGGTGGTTGGGCACTGGAATGGGCTGCCCAGGGAGGTGGTGGAGTCACCGTCCCTGGGGGTGTTCAAAAAACAGGTTGATGAGGCACTTGAGGCCTTGGTCTAATGGTCCAATGGTTAGGAATATGATGGGATAAAGGTTGGACTTGATGACCCTGGAGGTCCCTTCCAACCATAATGATTCTATGATGCCATGAAGAAGACTGGGCTTCCAAAATGAGCCTCATTGGAAGTTGGGCAGCTGAACTGCACATCCCTCACCTCTTTTACAACCTTACAATCTCAGTTCTCTTCATGATCTGATACTTAATGTTCAAGAGATCTGTGCTAAATACACACAGTGATTTTTCACTCGTCTAGAGTGCTGTTACATTCCTGACTCTTCATATGTCTCACTACAGCAAAAAGTGTTTAAGTCTTTTGTATAGGCATGACCCTACACATTAGACAGAGCAATTGTGAAGAATTGTAGGTTGAAAATGGTTTGTTATACGCTTTGAAGTTTAAAAATCATCCAAACAACAACAAAAAAAGCAAAAACACTCTCCCACACCCCAAAAAACCCCCACATTCATCTACAGCAAATGCTGAGAAAGTGCTGTGACATTACAGCTACCTGGCTTCATTTTCACAAAAGAAAGAATGACAATATGACAAGAAGCTTCCAAGAATCTTTTGAGGAAAAAGAAAATAGCAGAAATTATATTAAACACATATAAATCAGTTATAATTGCTGCCTGGAAATATGTCAGATAAATTTTATAGTGAAGCTTTATGAGACTTCCCCTTTAGGCAATGTTGAGACCATGATACTCTCTTTATAACCATTCCCTAGGCTGCTCCATGGTTTTACTCTTGACAGTAATAAGGGGTTGATATAATTCTCGCTGTCTCATAATTAGCACCATTCCATTATCCAACACACTGCACAGATCACTTCCGTTTGTTGTAGCATGTAGAATGTGACAGTTGGTAGTAATTTAAAAAATTATGATTATTTTCCAACAACATACTCTTCTTTACAGAGTTATTACCCCCAGCACTGGTGGAATAGAAAGGGAAAAAAAACCACCTCCATGCAAAAAGAAATTTCACAACCACAGTAAACCCTAAATTTTAGGCTCTTTAAGGACCACCCAATTAATCCACTTGGTGCTGCTCAGTAAATCTTTTTAATAACGCAACATGATTAAGTTATTCCCTGATTTTTCATCTCCAAAGATTTACGAAAAGTTACTCAGAGACACCTGTGTGGAAAAAAACATAACATAATCCATCATGGTTTGATGTTTGTCTGTAGGCAATTCTCTTCAGCTGAACTAATGGCACTGTGTCAGGTGAGAGTCATATCTTCACACCACAGAACTATTTTGCCTTTGGGAACACAAGGATTTTTTTTTTAAGATTATTCCTAGTTGTTACCTTTGTAGCAATATATTTATGCAACAGGTGATAATCTGAAGATGAGAAGCAATTCCACTGGAAAACTACATTATGTTTAAGGAATCTCTTTCTGTTGCTTCAGTGGTGTTTTCTTCCAGATGGACGATATTTAGTATTTGCAGACAGGTCCTTTCTTCCAGCGAACTCCAGAGACATTTTAAGCTCTCATAAATTAAACTTCAGCATTTTATACTATACCAAGGAAGCATGCAGAAACTGTGATGACATTTTTCTCTTAATCACTAAATGGATGTCCTTCTATTTCAGGGCACTGAGTTTAAGAGAAAACCACTGCAGAAGTATCCTGGCCTCTTCTCCAGATGTTTCTCCAATTCTTCTCCACAACACTTTGTCTCTGGACTTCAATGGCATAGTCATCTTTTACCATTTATCTTGGGTATGCATCAAACCATGATAGGTCAAGCTACCTCCCTTGCAAGAGTATATCTCTGTGTCTTTCTAAAATCCCCAAAGGTGCAGATAAATTTTGCCAGAATGGGAGAGTAGACCAAGCAACTGCAGAGCAGCCCCTCAACTTTTGGTTTTTTCCCCTTGGCTCATTGGTTTTAGCCATTACTAAAGATCTAGAAGACTTAACTGAGTTGGACTTTACCAACAACTGCATGTCGTTAGCCCTTTCATTATGGTTATAGCTGATTCTTCTTTTATCCACTAAAATCTTTAATGGTTAAAGCTTTTTATCCCCAGCTTTCAACTGTGTTACCCAACCCTTGTCAAGCACAGAATTTAAGAAAAAAGGAGAGAAAAGAAAGCATATATGAACAAGAAAAAACTTAACATCAAACCTGGTTTAAATATTTTCAAGAACAAAACCAAGTAATTCCAAATCACAGGGAATGGTTGGGTGGTGTCAGGCTGCTCTGGCCTCTGCAAAGAGCACACAATAAGCAAATACCCATCTGCATGTGAGTGAGAAACAGTTGTGTTTCTTTGCTTACTGGACCAAGTGACTAGCAAAAGTGTACCTAAATAAATGCTGGAAATTCAACAGCACTCAAATGCAGAATTGGAACCAGGTAATGGCAAAGCTACAGCTTAAAAAATTCTGTCTGCAACTGTGGTTACAGTTTAATTGCAAGTGTATACATGCACGCATTTTCACACCTGGATTGTTTCCCCACCCTTTCTGGGGACTAGCCCTAAACATCTCACTGACGCACATACAAGAACAAAACACGTTGGTTTGCAATCTGTCCTAACGGAGGAAGTCTCTAGGCAAAGCATTGTGTTCTGGCAGACCTACAAGAAGAAAATACACAAGTAGGGATTAGCCACATTGGCTTTGGCCTGCACAGCTTACTCTCTTTTATTGAAAGAAATGGCTAAATCATTAAAACTGGTGAGTTAGGAGTGGAAAAGTAAAAAGGATCTCCTTGGGTCTAACACTAAACAAGAACCAGAAGGTTATACGAAGAATGCAGAGCACCTGTTTGATGGTTTTACTGATTTAACCAAAACTTGAGATGATATTTTTTATTATTTTTCCCCCTTTTTTGTTGCTATATAAACTTCAGAACTTTATGTTAGGTTTATTAGAGGTTTTTTCCTCCAAATCTATCCTGTTGTTCTACTCATCTTGGCAAAACAGAAAGTGCACCTGGGTTTCATTAAACCCTAGAGTAGTGAGACCTATATCCAAATTCTGCAGAAAAGAAAACAAATCTGGTATTTTATACCCTGCAGAGAATTCTGTGAACATCTAGGCTGTCATTCAGGAAACTGCAGAGCATCACTCCATGCTTTTTACTTGCACTGACACTCACAGATCTGTTCTTCACCTCTCACATGGCTATAACTTGGTTTTATTCCCTGCCACCAACTCTACAGGTGACACTACTAGTTCCCACTGCATATCTACATTGACTCTAATCTTTGTTGTCAGTGAGACCAGTTCTCAAGACCACAAATGTCAGCTCAGAGAGAGAGCTAGAAATTTTGGGGACTGCCCCGTATTCTGTAAAGGGAAGCTAGAGTGACAAGGGACAACCATACTGCAACACACTTAGTCCTGAAGCTACTAGTGGGTTTGGTGCCGGACCTGTGACCATATGAAAACACCTGTGATTTACAGGGAAATATCGAAAGCTCACTTCTGCACAATAGATGCAGCTGCAGATGATATTATTGCTTTTCTACATTGCCCCTACAATTGCCCAAAACAGAGTAAGTGAGAAAATTAACAAAATCGGAAGATGAGAGGTTTTGTTATATAGCATTTTCTCAGTAACACAGCACCCTCTTCCCACCACAGGAGCTCTCTGTACAAGCTCTTTTCTGATCTTGAACATCTGCTCCTCTGAAAAAAAACACAGGGAGGGGGGGAAGGAGTGGGAAGGAAAAAAATACTGCAAACTCAAAATGTTTTGAGAGCAGCTACCCTATTCTCCTAGGAACCAAATGTCAGTGGGCTGAATAGGTCTCCTAATGGGTATGAGCACATGCCAGTGATCACAGACAATCACACTAAATTTCCCTTAGCAATATCCAACAGACCAAACTGTGATCAGTGATAACTGAGCCCTTAGGGACTTACTTGTAGCCCATTCAAAAATGTATATGCCCTCAAGGGAAGGTTTGCCTTGTTTTCCTGAGGAAATTAAATAGACTCTTTATAGAATTAGCAAAAATCAGCAGGGGTTCAGATTTCCCATAGTCTTTCATGACTTGTGGTTTAATAGCAGACTTTAAGTTAATGTATATCAGATACGTGCATTTTGATTTTCCTTTCACTAGCACTGAATAAAAGACATAGGTTTTAATGAGTTATTCCTGATTTACATTTTAAGTGAGAGAACAGACAGGGTCAAAGTGTTCAAACACCTTTCTGAAGAAGAATCTCAAAGATTTTATTTTGGTTGTCTATGACAAACATATAGCTCATAGCACCACATATATATGGTTTTACATTTTCAAAGTGCTTACAGAAACAGTAGTAGAGAGGCAGAGGTAATAATTAAAGAAATGAGGTTTTAGCCCAAAGGTGTTTTGTTTGCATTCTGGCAAATTTTGACAAATCTAAAGGAGGCAAAAGCCCCTTTGTTCCATTAAAAAATAAAAATTAAAAATAAGTACCTAGTAATGCAACATTTAAAAATTGTGTAAAAAAAAATAGTCTTATGAAAGTGAGAATTCAGTTTACTTCTGCTAAACAGTTTTGTCAGACGTATCTCCACTGCCTCCAGAGATCTGTTTCCAGAGTCCAGATGTAACCTGGGAGAACTGATCTTCCCAGGGTCTTGTTCCATGTGCTGTATTTTGGCAGATTACAAAGACCAGGGAGATCTGAAGTTTTACTTCTTCTTCCTCCTACCTATCACATCACATCATATTACTTCAAAATATACATACGTAGTTCTAGTAAAGCTCTCTCTATTGTAAAACTCTCTAGGAGGATTTGTTGTATCTCTTGCACTTTGGGCTCCCCTGGGTTGATACCTCCATGTTTTTACAGTTTGCAGCTAGTGAGAACCTTCAGTTCTGTTGCCCCATGGCTAGTGTGACTTTTGAGAAGATTAAGACAAGATTTCCCAGTACACCAAATTTTGACAGCTCCTGGCTTGGAGGACATGAGATCATTAATAATGACAGCCTTTACAGGAGGGACTCTCAAGCAATAGCTCTGCTTTGTAAGGCATAAATTATGTATGTAGGTTGAAAGAAAATAATAAGATGTCAGACGCACTTTCTTGCCTCAGTTTCCCCAAATACTCTCTTGCAAAACCTGTTGTTGCCCAAGGAAAACATCCATCTCCAGCCCCCTCTCTCAAGTCTCTTCCCATGGAGCCCTTAGAGGTTGGGTAGACTTTGCAATGGACAGTTGAGAAATTATCTTTTTTTTCCAAAGCTTCACTAACCAACTAACATACCTGGACAGACTGTTTATTTTGGGTATTATTTTGGGTTTATTTTTGACTGTTTATTTTCATTCAGAAAATGAAGGCTTTTTTTGTGAAATCTTCTGGAGTCAGGCACCAAAAAAAACTTGTTATTTAAGAGACTTCTGCTCTTATTACCAAACAAGAGGTCACCTATGTCTCATACACAACCCACTCAGAAGGATGCCACATCTCAAACATATGCAATAAATGTCCCAGATTGTTACTAGTGATAGTATCCCAGCCAGCTCTTTTTCTGCCTTCCACATCACTGGGACAATAATTTGCCCTTTTCCTTTCAGTACCTCTCTTAGGAATACACACTGTGGAGCAAATCACGTTCACCTGTAATATAAAGAAGACGGGATGTAGCTAATAAAGAACAAGGCAATTCAAACTTTTTTCCTGAGCCCTCAGGAGGAATACCCAGGTGTGCTGAGGAAGATATGCTTGGAAAAAAAGAAAAGAGCCATTCTGCAGTCAATCTAAAAGCACTAGGCCTCCTTTCATGAATTGATTTACCCACTGGGTGACATATTGGCAATTTTCTGTTACCTACCCAGTGATATGACTAAGTAGATGAAGCTTAAAGGCAGGTCAGATAAAAAGACTTTAATCTAACAAAGGCAGCCTGAATTTCGCATGTCAAGGAAGATGATTTAACAGGGAATAGCAGCCTAAACACGATACTGAATCAAGGTGGAGAATCCATAATTAATGTTACACTGCAGAAATGTTTACTCAAAAACAGAATGACAAAAACGGCCAGATTCGCCTTTCCTCTAAAAGGCTCCAATTCAGCAAAATGCATCACTGCAGTCTTTATGTTAAACGTACACTTTAATCTGGACCTGCATGAGAAAGAATGCCTTTGAATTCATCTCTTTACAGCTGGTGCGAAAAGGGTGAAAATCAGTCACGACAAGTATTGTAAGACAGAGGCTGAGCACTGCCATAATTTGATGAATGCACTAGGCCAGTTAGACTTGGCAGAAATGTTGTTCGGAGAATTAATTAAAATTGTTTTCTCTGAGGAAGGAAAAAAGTTGTATTTTGGGAAAAGCAGGAATATCATATGCAAGTGACATGAGACTTGTTTGAGTGTTTTCAGGCCCAAGGGGTGAAATGCCTAAAGGAGCGGTTGGTCCTTGAATAATGTATTTATCTTGCAGTTACGCTTCACCGTTTTCCTGCTGGGGTTAGTTGAATTTCCTGAACAGCAGCCCAAAATGTAACCTCAAATTACTAAATAATACCACAGGGAGAGGAAAGCCATATTCTGCTTCCCAAAGTGTTTTATTTGTCCTCTCCATTCTGATGATTTTTCCCTTCTTCTTTAACATTAAATGTGTGCAGTTGCTGCATGCTTGGTCCTTGGATACTCAGGGAAACAGTCACTACCCGCAGCCGCTCAGATGTACAAGGGCTGCTCAGCATTTTGCAGCAGGTACAGGATGAAGCCACCAGTGAAGACTGGTGACTCAGGCTGAGGTGGAAGGCTCTTGGATGGCTTGTTGCTGGATGTCCACAAAAAATATTTTTGCCCTTTTTACTAAGAAGCCTTGAGTTCTCTCTAGCTGGAGACTCAGAAGTGTTTGGGACTACAAGGCTGTATAAGCTTTACTTCACACCTCCTGCTACTCATCCTCTTAGGCTGTTGAGTCAGGGAACATCTCCCACTCCTTATTGGCAATACCTGAAGCACAAGGCGACCTTCAGATTACCTCCCAATTAATAACCCTCTTGATTTGAAGCAATCCAGCCTGAAGAGACAGCAGTCTTTGAGGTCAAGTACTTTGACCTGAAAACCAATGAGCACCCACACTGCAGCCAGGGGCCCTCTGGAGGTTGCTCCTCGTCTGCTCATTGCCCTGAGACAAAAAAAAAAAAAAAAGTAGAAATTCTGCAGAAGGCCCTTGATTAATTATCCTCATTACTCAATATTTTAACCCACCTTGTCAGCCCTTCCCACTCTGCCTTGCAGGAGAAATAAAATTTCCAAAACGCCTGGAGCTAACTGCAATGGTGAAACCACACACAGACCAAAGTGCTGACAAGAGCAAAAACCTGCTCCTCCATTCAGCACCTCTGACTTCCAGAAATACACACAAGCTCTGGCCAACTTCCACTAAGAGGGTTAAAAAATATACATCAGATCCTATGCACCGAGCTCCTGAGTAAGGATTTCCTCTGCTCTTTTCACTGATGGACTGGTAAGATTCATCCCTGCCACCTGAACAGAGAGGATTCGTTTGTAGCTTTTTTCCTCCTGCTGTTGCACAACTGGCTTTCAGCACGATCAAGCACATTTACACACACCCTGCTACAAGACTGTGAGTCACATCTGGGATTTAGCTTGAAACAAATCTCTGGGCTCTGAGTAGATACATCTTAGATGGAGATCATGGATGTGAATAAGAAAGTTATTGTCATTTGTAGGGGAGGGGGGGTTAAAGGGAAACCCTTCTCTTTTTTATGTCTAGATATATGAATTCTAAATGTGACTGTAGTACTGAGACTTAGGGACATGTGTTTTTGAGGTTAATGGCACCACTTGGCTGCTCTAGACTAACATGTAAGTGCTTGAGCTGATACCCTGGGTGTTCTTGGTAAATCTCTTGTAATTCTGAGTAACAGTTCCCAGTGAATTCCACCCTCACCTTCACTTCCTCAGAACTTTCCTACAGTCACAATCAGCCTGAATTTGCCCTCCAACAAGGTGCGGTGCTTGGGAAGTGGCTTCATCAGGAGCTGAATCATCCTCACAGTGCTGCTGGGACCCTCCAAAAATGACATGGGACAGACAATGGGGTGTAAGAACTGGTGTCTTTGCTCCAAGGTAAGCCATTAAGACTCAACCTCCAAGGTTTCAGAGGTAAAATGAATTTTTACTCATTGTCTGTTTTTACAGTAAGTCAAAAACTTGTTTTCATTTATACACACACACAATTCTTACACCACATAGCAAGCTTTAAAAGATGTGGAGTGATGGGCTGGAGAGTGGTGTCCTGCATTGTTCTTGACTACAGATAGGGGTCTTAGCCAGTGATTTTGTGGACAACAGCTCTACCCTTATGGAAAGAAACACACAAGGGAAAAAAACTATGGAGTCCAAGGTTCTTAGCCTACAGTTTCATTTTGTTTTAATTGACAGCAAGTTTACTCTAAACCAGAAGGAAATTGAATATTTTGAAGCTATTCTAATGACATTAAGCTTAAACTCCATCTCACTGATGAAGAATTTTATACAGATGGTTGTATTTCTGACTGTTCTGTTTATCAGCGAATAAAACAATGAAATGCTTATGCTGCAGCAAGCCTGAGCAAAATTATCTCTTTCCCATATCCTTGGATGGGATAGTTTACATTCTTCTGTGTAAATATACCTTAATAACTAGAAGACTGAATCTTTTACAATCAGTTTTTTATAGGAAACATTATTTTTCTGTGATATTTCAGTTTTTTGTAGCTGCCTCCCATACAAAATAACCTCACAAAATCCTTAGGGTCTAAAATATTTCAGCTTTACCCAAAATAATTTTTTTAAAAAAATAAAATAAATTTTTTAAAAAATAATACAATGTCAAATAAAATAAAATATGTGACTGGATAAGCAGAAAGTGGGAGGGGGAGGAAGAGATTTGGCTTTGCAGCAAAGCTGCTTGCTTGAAGATGTAAGAACATTTTCCCAGTGAGCTCAACATTCAAAGCCAGGCAGCCAGAACATGCTTCACAAGAGAGAACCTCCTGTGAACTCCTCACCTTTGTAAGGTAAGTCAGTGTTCACAAGGAAATACCCCACCACACCATTCCCTTTGATGTTTTCACTCTGCAGAAGGGTGGTCTTTTTAAAGAACTCACAATAGAGAGAGAAGGGGAAGAGGAAACCCTTTGAAGAGAGGAGAGAGCATCCTCTCATTTTGCTGCTGAGTACAAGCCACCCCTTTTCCTTTGTGCCTTGCACAAAAGAAGGTTTGCAAGCCCACTTCCCCCTCAACCAGACAGACATCTTCCGTGAGTACCATACTGAGAGAAGGTGGCTTTCCAACACACAGAACACAGAGGTGGAGAGGAACTGTATGTCTTCACACATCAACCATAAATCAAACCTCTTGAAAAACTTCTGTGTAGAGTGCTAAGGTGCATGGGACCTGCCGGGTCTTCCTGCATTGGATGAACAGCAAGAGCACACACACTAGTCCATATGCAAAGGCCTCAGGAAGTCCTACATCTTCCTATGTTCTTTCTTGAAACAGAATAGAGTTAATTCTTCAGAGCCTCGACAATATCAGGAAGGCCAAAGCTCAGCTGGAGCTAAAACCATGGAAGTGCATAAAAGAGAACAAGAAGTTATCCCATGCAACTAGAAATTCAGAAGAAATGTGCATTTATTGATGAATATGGAAGACAATCTAATAGTATGGATGGTATGGAAACAGCTGAATTACTTTGCGATGTTTTGGCTTCAGTCTTGACAGGCTGAGTCTGGTCCCAGACCTCTGACTCCCACCAGAAGAGTTTGGAAAGGAGAGGGGTAGTGAAAGAGCAAAGAAATGAGGCAGAACTCAGATAAACTGGATGTTGATACTAGAGTCAGATGGGATTCACTTGAAGGTGTTGCAAATTCTGGCTGAGGTGATTGCAAGGTTTCTGTCTACCATGGCAATTAGGGATAGGAAATCCTTGATGATGGAAAATGTTAATATTTAAGAATGGGAAGACATGAGAACTATAGGTTAGTCAGTCTCACCTGCGGTCCTGGAAAGGTCTGGAAAAAAAACAGGAACAGCCTACACAGATTTGTCTAGGGCAAGTTGTGGTTAACTAACCTGATTGCTTTCTGTAATTAAATGACCGGCTGTGAGGACAAAGGAAGAGCAGTAGATACCATGGATCTTTAAGACAGCAAGGATTTTGTCACCCACAGCAATATCATTAGGAAACTGAGGAAGAAATACACTGACAAATTGAAAAATGGCCTGATACTGGGCTCAAATGGTTGTCATACATGGCTCAATGTGCATTTAGCAGCTGGTAACAAGCATGTTACAACAATAGCTGATAACCTGAACAGTAGAGCTTCAAGTCAGATGGGTTTTTAGAAACTTAAATACTGAGTCAGCAGAGACCTCATGAAGTACAGAAAAAACAGTATAAATTTCTGCCCCCAAGGTAGAATAACCTTTGTGGACCAGTAAAGACAGGGAACAGGCTGGATGACAGCCCCGCTTTGAAGTGGATACCAAACTGAATGTGAGACAACAGTGAATATAACTAACTTTTATTTTTTGTTACATGAAGAGGAGTGTGACCAACAAATTACAGAAATTACTACATCCCTGTATACAGCAGTGCAGAGGCTGTATTGGAAATACTGTGTCCAGATTTGGGTCCCACAGTTCAAGAGAGATGTTGAAAAACTGTATAGGGTTTATCAGAAAGTTAGCAAGATGTTTAGGAGCCCTTATCACATAACTAACAAGGAGATGTTGAAGGAGATAGGTTCATCTAGCCTGGTAAAGAGGAATTTAACGGTTGATCTGTTTGTTGATCAGCCTACAAATATGTGATAGAGTTACAAAGAGCCGATCTCTTCTTGTTAGAGGCAGGTGTTAAAGCAGAAAGCCATGGCCACAGATTGTGACTTGGAAGATCCAGGATGGTCATGGGGAAGAGCTTCTTCTCTAGGAAGAGAGCCGCACACTAAACAAGGTCACCCAGAAAGGCTGTGAAATCTCCATGCTTGACAGTTTTCAAGACTCATCTAGTTAAGTCTGTGGTTGGCCTGCTTTCATGTTGGAAATGGGCCTTCTTCAGGCTGGAGGTCGGACTGCAGACCTCCAGACATCCCCTCCCATAAGGACTTCTGTGATCCTGAAATGGAGGCCTTAAAGCCCCATTATCAGCAAGGAATTCAGATCACTTTGTGTTGCTGGGTGAGAAAACCAGACAAACAGACCAACTTGTTTAAGCCCTTTGCAAATTCTATCTTAGACAATTTTGGGATTTAACATAATCAGGATCACTTCTTGTATTTGCTAATCAGTCCAACCATTGACATTTGAAAGCATGTTCAACTGACTAGACGTGGCTTTTGTGGCTGGAGACTTGGCCAGAAAAGTAGGAGATGAGCCTGCCTCATGTGTGGACGCCTTTTTTTGCACATCAAGTCTCATGCTCACAGCAACAGCTGAGATGCTCTGGGTGTCTAGACAGCACCTCCATTGTGTTTGTAGCATCCATGGTAGCTTGTCTCAGCATGAGAAAGAGAAAGGGGGTGGAGGAAAGAAAGAGCATTTATGCAGATGAAAGTGCTTCCAAGTCAACACTGATTAATTTTGAAAGCAGGCAGGTACTCGTGGGCGATTTACAGCAGAAAGCCTGCTGAATGGTGTGTGCCTCTGCATGCAAGGGGAATAAGAAATGTTCAAGCCATCCTCTCAGACCATTCCCTATTCATATGAACCAATGGACAAGGCATACATTATGCACCAAATGCATTGACTGGCCCATGTTTGCCATGTCAAAAATCCACCTCCTGTTCCCGTGAGTTGTATTTTATACCTATGGCCAGAAGAATGAGCGTCTAAACATCCAGCAGCCAAATAATAACTGGTTTGAAGAAAAAGGCTAGTCAATAAGAGACATCCTCACTTTCCAGCTACTGTCTAGAGCAGACCAGGTTTATAGACTTCCACAAAAAATGGGAGAATCTATGACTAAGTATGAAGGCCCAAGTGAAGGAACGATACTGTAATTTATCTCTGATTGCAGCTATGTTGATTAATGGAAGTCAGAAAAATTAGGAGTTGTCTTTTTTATACCTGCCTTCTAAAAACATGCCTAGAGAAACGGATGAGGTTTTTTTCTGTTTTTTCTTTTTTTTTTAATACAACACATATCAAGCTACAGCAATCATGTACTAAAGCAAATATGCAGATGGAAGAAATCTCAGCTGTAATACTGTTCACTATAAAACAAATACTGGAGACAGATGCCAAGTCTGGTTCTCTCTTCTTCCCTAAACATCTATGACATCCTGCTTTGCATCATAAAATAAGTAAGCAACATCATTTAGAAGGGGGGTGGTTAGTAGGTCGAGAGAGGTTCTCCTCCCCCTCTATTCTGCCCTAGTGAGGCCACACCTGGAGTATTGTGTCCAGTTCTGGGCCCCACAGTTCAAGAAGGACATGGAACTGCTTGAGAGAGTCCAGCGCAGAGCCACTAAGATGATTAAGGGAGTGGAACATCTCCCTTATGAGGAAAGGTTGAGGAAGCTGGGGCTCTAGCTTGGAGAAAAGGAGACTGAGGGGTGACCTCATCCATGTTTACAAATATGTAAAGGGTGAGGGTCAGGAGGATGGAGCAAAGCTTTTTACAGTGACATCCAATGATAGGACAAGGGGCAATGGTTGCAAACTGGAGCATAGGAGGTTCCATGTGAATATCAGGAAGAACTTTTTCACTGTGTGAGTGACGGAGCACTGGAACAGGCTGCCCAGAGAGGTTGTGGAGTCTCCTTCACTGGAGACATTCAAAACCCGCCTGGATGCGTTCCTGTGTGATGTACTCTAGGTGACCCTGCTCTGGCAGGGGGGTTGGACTAGATGATCCTTCGAGGTCCCTTCCAACCCTAGAATTCTGTGATTCTGTGATTCTGTGATTTATACTTAGAAAAACTCCCTTTCTTCTTCTCTTTTTTTTTTCGTCATTAGCTGGGATTCTTTATTTTACATTGACAATCTAAAAAAAATAATTGGGCAAGCAAGCAGCTTTTGATTCCAAACACTTGACCTTCAGAAATGTAGCTATGTCCTCTTTCATCAACATGAAAAAAAAAATGAAAGAAGAAAAATCCTCTCCTACTGGTATTTCATTATTTCGCACGTAAAGTCATTGAAAAGGTTGTCTTCAGAGAATATAATACCAAGTTATGAGATATTTTTGGCACAAGGACAAGGTAAGATATTGCCAGACAAAGAAAACTGTTATAATTCAGTTAATGGCTGGCAAAGTTATACCCTTATGCTACTAATTAATTTTCCGTATTTCCAGCCAAACAAATGTGGAAGACTATATAATCACCCAGGACAGCAGTCTGCAAAGTGTTAAAGCATCATTAAATTAAACACTAGTCTCACCCTGGCTGCTGCTTTTGTCATCAGGCAGAGTCTGAATTTGGGTAGAAGAAGGGGAAGGATTGACAGAAATGGAAACTACAAGACACAGCACTGGTCTTTAGGATGTGTGTTTTTTTGTTGGAGTACAGCTGGGACTCATCCAACTCCAGAGGGACCAGAAGGTGTCAGCAAGTGGGTAATGTGATTTACACGAACATGCAGCCTCTGCACGTGTTCTCACACAAAACACACACACACATCTAGGAAGTGTCTCTCCAGCAGCAGAAGGGACATGGCCATGCTGGAAGGAAACCACCTGCATCAATTGATGGTTTGGTGTATTTACTTGGCATCCCCAGAGCAACAAGGAGAATAAAGTAACAGATTTAAGACCTTTGGACCACATTGTGTTTCCTGATCTTTTCCTAGCTCAGGCAGCAGTTGAACATTAGAGGATTAGCACTCCAATAAAAGTCATTTTCCTGATAGTTTAGTCCAGATTCTCAGACTACTTATAACCCTTTTACACAAGAGTCCCTCCATTGTGGAAAATTACTGATGATCCAGTCCATTAGGCATTTTGCATCAATTCTGTTGGAGAGGCTGATATTCCAGGGCTGGCACAGACTGTGTGCTCTACCAAAAAGCAAGGGGAGGTATGGCTCAGGATAGCTGACTTGTCTTAAGTCAACCCCAAAACATTTCCTATGAGGTTTTTTGGAGAAATTAGAAGTAAAAATTATCTCACTCTAAAGAAAAGAAAATATTTCAGATCCTTTTCAAGTTTGGGATTTTATTTTTTCTGAAATCACAGTGGTAGAAATTTCAAAAGACACATTTGGAACCAATTTTTGTTTTCAATGACCTTTCTTTTAAGTTTGTATTTGTGGGGAGATAATTTTTGTGTTGACTCATTTGCTTGTTAGTTTGCTTTCTGTTGATATGCATGCCTGCCTTCTGCAGGAAAAATGGTTGCTTTTGGTACACAAAAACTTTTGGCTTCAGAAATAAAAACATGGGTTGCAAAATTAAGTCAGAGAATTCACTTATGTGAACTTAGTATATACAGATCAAATTCTCCCCCCTCATTGCTGAGAAGATTTTAAATAGTTCTCATAGAAGGATTAACACTTTTTTAACTAAACAGTTAATGGACTTAAACACTAATGGGTATGGTTTGTTATGAGCACTAGAACTTTGTAAAGGGGAATTATTCTCTGCAGAGAAGATTTCAATGTTTTAATGTTAGATTTTGTTTTCACTTGTAATAAGTCCCCCATTTTTACTTTATTCTGACAAAGCAATTGATCCTGACTTCTTGGACAGCTATATGGGCAGACATGAAAGCTCAGGGAAGAAGTGAGTAATGGTGTTCTGGGTCCTTCCTGTCTCCTTTCCTACCAAGCAGGAAACATCCAAACTTTTTGACCAAATTTTTTTAACATTTTTTTTTGGTTCCTGATTCCCTGCTGGCAATGATCCTGATGTGCTTCAGAGGACCTGGTTCCCACCAGGTCACAGCATCTTGCATGTTTAGTTTCCAGCGGAAATTTAGTCATTAGAGGTTAATAGTACTCTGCTTGGAGTTTCTCATACCTGAATCAAAGCTGATCCCTCTCAGCAAAATGTTAGAATTACTATGAATCAGCTTTTTCAACTGTGAAAACAAACAAAGATTCCACTGTGGAGTTTTCATCCAGCTTTAGTGAAAACCAACCTTAAAATAGATTGTTGTGTCTTTCTACCTGGAAAATTTGGCAGATTTTAGTGGAATATGTGATAGATATTAGTTTATATTTCCAAAAGTAGTTGGTAATCTTGGTCTAGATAAAAACTTGGACTAGATGAAAACATTGCAAAAACTGGCTGAACACAGGAAAAGGACCAGGAAATAAAAAGCAGAACAAAATTTCTGAAAACAGGAGTTACTTGTTAAGAGAGACATTGCTGCATGCAAAGTTAACTCTGCTCTCTACAAGTTACAAGTCAGTCAATCAATAACACAAATCTAGCACTGTTTTTTTGCAGGAGATACTGATCACCTGAAGACTGGTTCACATAAATACAGAGCCTGTGATCCTTAAGAGTCACAAAATCTTTCAGATAGTTATTTTTGCATGTTCAACTACAGATACACTGAAGGGACATGATTTTCTGCGAAGGTGCTCAGCATTTAAAAAATTTAGATGTCTTTTAGATGCTGAAGACTTGACTTTATCCTTTCCACCCTGAACTGTGGCTTTCAAGATGCATGGAAATGTTTAAACCAGCTAGTTTAAGATGGTAGATAACTAGACATTACTGAAACATTGGAAAGGATACCTAACTTGCATGAAACTTGCTAAAACTCTTTCTGCCTCCAAGTTCTTGACTGGCTGAATCACATCTGAAGAGTGTTAACCCTTAAAACCAACTTTAACAGCAACCTGGATCTTCACTGAGACACTGACTGATTTGTGGGTTTGCACAGTCAAGGCATGAGACCTCATGGCTGCTTGGCAGAGTTTTGCTTTGCTTTTCTGAAGGGTGGACCAGAAGGTCAGCCTGGTGAGGGGTGCAAGATTTCATCCTGTAGAACATCTGCCTGGCTGTGAATAACAAAATCTCTGGGTTTATTAAACAAAATCCTCCAACAATTCAATATATTCCAGTCCTGGACACTCACCCTTCCTGCAAAGGAATGTCAGAAATGCTGCTTGGATCAAACTGTCCTTGTAACAATACAGGTATTCACAAGGTATTACACAGCAGCAGAGCCCTGGCACGGGGATGATCGTTCCTGCTCCGCAACTCACCGAGTCCAAACCTATCCAGACCATGCTGTTTTGAGAACTCTGTCTCATTCCACATCTCTTACTGAGATTTATGACAATTAGCTGCCGAATTCATAATTAACAAGTGGTAACAGATCAGCAGATACATCCCGTTCTGGTGACACCTCTGACAGATTGACATCTACTCCTCAAATCCCTGCGAGGCTTAGTGTTTTCCCTGTGACCACTCTCAAACAGAGTTTTGGCAAGGCTGTCTCAGCAGGGAGGAGCGGGAGGGCTGAGGAAGAGCAAGTTCTCACAAGCATGACAGGACCCATGCATAACCATTTGGCTTTGCAATTAAAAACATGTTCTGTCTTCCTCTGCGTCACCGAGGAGAGCATATAAGTAACAGTTGCTCTGCAAAGTGCCTTGAATTCAAACAAACTGGGACGTTTGGGTTTCTACATGTGGAATTTTGTTCACTCAGAGAAAGGAGGATCTTCTTTTCCTTCCCAAAGAAGCATTTCAGGAACTTTTCTGGGGATGAGAGAGGAGGACGAGGAGGAGGTGGGAAGAAGAGGAGTTGTATTTGTATTTGTGCAGGAGCTTCTGTTTAGACACTCTGGAGTGAACGCTGGGGTCAAGGTGTGAAGGGGGAGCCCCATCTAACCTATACACAGCCAATTTATAATTCATTAACTGCTGCTCTAAATGGGATCTGAAGTCCTCCTTCTGCATCAGCTTCACATATCCACCTCTGAGATGTGTCAGCCCTGCAAGTGCGCTATGGGGGTCTTTAATCTTTTACAAACACCCAGTGGTATCTTCACCCTTTCTAGGCAAAGTCTCCCAGGTTCCTGACCCAGGTTTTTTCCAACCTCATCTCTTAATTTTAGGTTTGTACATACCCTATATCTCAACACATCCCGTATTATCAGATGCTAACTATGTACATTTTTCTCATTTGTAGCTGTAGCTTTCGTTGAACAATTGCATTTTTTGAGCTCTGCTCAAACTCAGGACCATCAAAGCACTGTATTTACACAGTGCACCACTCGGGAAAAAAATAAGATGTGAAAGTAGGGGTTAGATTAGATCTTGTGTACTAGGTTAGTCTGAGAGTGTGTGGCTGAGCCCATACCACCTGAATTTCAGCTGAGCTGGCTCTTATGCCTGACTGACAAGAACCACCTTCAGATCATCCTCTGTGAATTTACAACAGAAACTACACAGCTGCTTATTGCACGGATTGTGTCGGAAACCTGACTTACCTGTAATTGCTCCAACTCTGTATGCCACTCTTGTCTGGATGACAAAATCAATGATGTGCAATCTGAATTCAGCCCTTTGTCACTTCCTTTAATGACACTTGTTTTGTTTTCTATTCTTTTTCATTTACAAACATATCTGTTACAGGATGACAGCTATATGTAGGCTGTTGTGCAAAAGGCAGCTGTACTTTAGAAATCTCTTGCAGTGGCAAAGGGGGTGAGCTGGTACCTGGGAAAATGCATCCATGACTGCAAGAGAACTTGAGAAATTAATATAAAAGCTTGTTGATTTTTTTTTTTGAGGGGGCAAGATGCTGTGTTAACCCAGCTGTTGAAGGAAGAGATGTTGGAAAATTGCCAAACAGTGATTTTTTGGGCAGAACCGATACAGACCAAAGTGGCTGTCCCACAGTGGTCACAGTTCTGCTGCTTGCCAGGCTACTTTGAGAGAGCTCAGTAGAGAATTCTAACTCATTTTTAGGTTAGCTGTTACCAGAACTGTCCCTATGTAGATAAATAAATAGGACAGATTAAAAAATACCACAAGAAAAAGAGGGAAAAAATTTTTTAAAGAAAAAAAAAAAAAGAAGGAAAAAATAAAATAAAATAAAAACAAAAAGACTACCCTTTCATTAAGTGGAAAACAGAATCTTTTTGTATTTGTTTTTGTTTCATTTTCTGCTCTCTGGTGCTACTGTAAGCCACATAAAGCCTAGATAGTCTTTCGTTATGGCTGTGCCTCATGTATTAAGTGTAACAGGGCCAAGACTGATTCATAGTCCCAGTGCCAAATAACACAGGGTAACTCTGTAGATTTTTCTTGAAAAGTATGGTCTAAAACCAAGTCAGGCAATTAGGTGACGAGGCAGTAGCAAGGACAATCTGTGAGCAGTGCTAGATCTGAATCTGTGACTTTCATTTGTTTAAAAACACAAAGGTAACCTATATGTCTGTGCCAAAAAAGCCTGTACATGATTTTGATCTTACCTTACACCTCCAGGATGCTGTGAATACACACAGTGATCACAGTCTTTACCCAACCTCAATGTGAATCTAAATGAAGCCCCATAGAGGTATTTAGGGGTGCATTTTATTTCACAGCAAAATGGTCTTTTCTTCTCAATGTTTTTGCCCCCCTTGGCCCTGTTGCACCTCCTGAACACTTTGAAAATTCTGAGCCACTGTTTCCACTGCTTCTTTAAGGAAAAAAAGGTGCCTAAATACCTTTGCAGATATGGGACTTGAAAGCACAACTTGAGCTGTTCCATTTGACAGCCTTGGCCTTGCTTCTGGTGAGAGAATAACCTGGAAAAAAGAAACCAGTGGAGAAGTTTCATGGCTCCTTATATATAATAAGGAAAAAAATCACATTTCTGGACCAGAAAGTCTCTATATTAAAAGCAGGATAGCACATGATTCAGGAATAAGTTGGCCAGGAGATCTCTTCATGGTCTGTAGCTCCTTACGACGTGCTATTGTCTGCTGCAAGGTCTATGTTATCCAATGATGGAGCTTTTCTCATCCATCTTCTTGCTTCTTTGTTTTTATACATATTTATTACCTTATCGTAGTCAAACCTGAACAAAATAACCTCCCCAAAGTACAATTCTTCTATTTTGCAAAGAATTTTATTTTACAGAAACAACCACTGGTTTGTTACAGGAGTTGTTTGCGAGATGACTAGATTAGATTAATTAGTTAATGTTTGTAAAGTACTTTGAAGATTAAGAACACTATATAAGTGTTAAGTATTATTGTTATTATAATAGATAGAGAAGGTAGATAGCTAGATAGGTAAAGAGATACAGCAGTCAGATAACAATAATTATAATACTTAGCATTTCTATAGGGCTTTACATCTTTTGAGTGTTTTACAAACATTAACTAATTAATAGAGTTAAGCAGACAGATAGTAGATAAAATAGTAGGTAGATTGATAGATAGGAACAAATTTTGCCTTTGGATATATGAATAGTAAAGTCAATGGAAGTTGCATCCCATTGATGAGGGCAAAATTTGGTCCCCAGAAAAAATTAAAGGCAAATTAGGTAGTTTTTTGAAGTGTTGGGTTGGTTTCTTTTCCAAAGACAATTTGTCTTCCCACTGAGTAGATTCACTGTGGGAACAGAAAGTATACTGGCATGTTGAAATGAGTGTATCAAACGCGTCACATTTTACAGTGACATATTATGGAATCAAAGCATATCGTTAAGATTAGTCACATCAGTGTCAGTGACTCAGCTTTGCAACGTCTGAAATGATACATCATGTCTTGGGGAAGCACCTTCAAGTTGCTGGATGAAACAGCTTTATCAGTGTGCTTGTGTACATGCTGATTCTTCACATCTTTATGAAAATGCAGGAGTAAGCTCTACTGACTGCAGAAAAAAAATACAGCCAGATGTAAGTATATTTTATTTTCATTAAATAAATCTGGTAGTAATTAAAACTGAGAAGAATTATATAAAGATTCAGAGAATGGGCAAGACACTCGTTTCCTTTAAATTTTCTCTTCTTGAACACTGGTATGTTTCTGCAACAACTTAGCCCTAAAGATGTACAAGGATGCAGAAAGCTAACTGTTGCTTTTTGAAAAGATGTTCATATCCTGGGTGCCTTTGAGATCCAGCTGTCAATGAAGTCCAGGGGTTCTAAAGCCTCTGGTACTTCTGCAGTATATAAAGGAGGGGAGGAAGAGAGACCTCAGCTGAGTGTGAACAAGCTCACTCTGGAACACATTTGCATCAGTGTTATCCTGCACTTGAGCAATTTAGCTTTTCTGAGTGCGTGTAATATGACTCCAGTGCCTGGCTGATGCATCAGTGCTGCCTCTGCATCTGGGGTAGTATCACCACACAGTTTTACTTCTCTGGTACCAAGTTGGAACTCTCAGCATTGCTCTAAATTGTGTCCTATGAACGCAACTGGCATTTTCCCCTTGCAAAGCTTCTCTGCAAATGAGTATATGCTGAACCATCTCAAGTCTTCAGGGCAATCAGAACCACAGACAGCAAACAGCTCTCAATGAAATAGTAAGATGTAGGAAAAGGAGCCATCTTACTTAACTCTTGATAACTTTGATGTAGATACCTACATCTGAGCTAGACACTCTAGGCTTCCTTAACAGCCAACATAGCAAGAAGCAATTAACAGATAAGTTTCATCTGCTTTGTATTTAATTCTACATTAGGATGAGATGACCTTTCTTCTAGAAAGTCTTATTTCTCTCCATTGACTGTCAGTGAAGCACAGATGACTAGCTCACATGAGGGTTACTCTGTTGTAAATATTTATAGTGAGATGAGACAAAAAACCATGGTGGTGGGTTGGCCTTGGTTGGCTGCCAGATGTCCACCAATCTACTCTATCATTGTCTTTTCTCAACAGGTCAGGGGAGAAAACACTATGAAAAACTCATGCATCAAGATAAGGACAGGGACACCACTTGCCAGTTATAGTCATGGACAAAACAGATTCATCTTAGGGAAATTATTTTAATTCATTACCAATTAGTCAGAGTAGGATAATGAGAAATAAGAACAAAAATAAAAATACCTTCTGTGCTTCTTCTCCTGCTCAACTTCATCCTCACAACTCTTCTACTTTGTCCCCCAAAGTTCCACAGGCAAATTGGAAAGTGGGGCTTGTGATCAGTTCAGAGCTTTTCATCCCTGCTGCTCCTTCCTCCTCATGCTCTTTCCCTTCTCCAGCATAGGGTCCCTCCCATGAGATACTGTCCTTCATTAACTTCTTCCGTGTGGGTCTTTCTCATGGGCTGCAGTTCTTCACAATCTGCTCCAGCATGGGTACTTTTCATGGGTTACAGTCCTTCAGATAAAGACTGCTCCAGTATGGGCCCCCCAGAGGTTCACAGGTTCTTCCAGAAAACCTACTCCTGCATGGGTTCCTATCCACAGGTTGCAGTTCCTGCCAGGAGCATTCTCCAACATGGGTTCTGCAAAGCTTGCAGCATCCTTCAGGGCTCATCCACTTGCGTTGGGTCTTCCTTGGGTTGCAATGTGGATATCTGCTCCACCATGGTCCTCCACAGGCTGCAAGGGGACAACCTGTGTCACCACAGTCTTCATCATGGGCTGCAGTGAAATCTCTGCTGCAGCGCCTGGAGCACCTCCTTCCCCTCCTTCTTCACTGACCTTCATGTCTGCAGGGTTGTGTGTCTCATATTTTTTACTTTTTTCCCTCCTAACTGCTGTGCAGCATGTTTTATCCTTTCTTAAATATGTCATCACATAGGTGCTACCAACGTCACTGCTTGGTTTATCCTCGGCCAGCAGTGGATCTGTCCTGGAGCCAGCTGAAACTGGTTGTGTCCAACACAGAGGCAGCTTCTGGTATCCTCACAGAAGCCATGACTGCAGTCTCCTTGCTACCAAAACTTGTAGACATGTAAACCAAAAAAATCCATATTAAATGCTCCTCTTCCTACTTCATCTGCAAGGTCTAGATAGTGGATTTTCCCAAGCTCATCTTCCCAGTCAGTCTCACTGGACTGCTAATGAATAGGCTTACCTGGAAATTAGTGGGAAGGTCATTGACCAAAAAGACAAGAGACAAGTCCATTATGTACCTGCTCTTCTCTGGTGGGTGCCAGACACAGCTATGTTGTGGTTGGAGGCCAGAAAGATATAGGATCAAGAATAGATCTTATCTGCCTCTTCCTCCCTGTCAAAGTCCCCATACAATGAAGTTAGCAACAACATAAGTTTCCCTTCAGTAGCACAATCTATCAATGGTGGGAAAGTTCCTATTATGAAGCAAGTGCAGAAGGCAATAAGCCATCCATCTCACTCAGCCAAAAAAGGCAACATTCAAATACTGTACAGAATAAACATTGTATACAACAAATACACCATTCATCAACTCAACAACCCTTTGATCACCTAAAGAGGCACTAAAAATTAAGCAGGCAAGCAAGAGCAAGAAGTAGTGTCAATGCCCTTCTTTTTACAAGGGATGGACAGTACATACCTTGGTAATTAAAACTCATAGCTTTCTTCTCAAGGAACTTGAACCCAAGTCTCAAGTTATAGGTGAATATTCACAGTACAAGGTTTCAAGACAGACCTGTCTGAAATTCTCTTGTTGGAGCAGTTTTATTTGTTTATCATATTTCACTATTTCCTGGGTCATGGGGAGAATGACTCTAGTTTAGTTGTTGGTGTATTCACCTGGAAGGGGAAGTCCTCAGTTCCTATGCCTGCTTCTGTTAATGTTTCTGCATTTTTCATTTAAGTATTCATTGATGTGGATAATGGAAGCCAGTCCTCTGCTCCTAAATGAAAGACTACACCATGAAGATATTTAGTAATTTGCATAGGTTTGCCATCTTCCTGTTCCCATGAATATTTAATTAACCTATGCAAAGTGAAATGGTTTCAATATGAGGAACTGAGAAAGCCCTGCCCTAGTGGTTAGGGCAGTTAGGGAAGTGGAGAGACAAGTTCAAATCCCCTTAAGCAGAAGAGGAAGTTGAACCTGGATCTTCCAGAGCTTGGTGGATATTCTCAACACAATGTTATTGGTGAGAAAAGAGTAACATCTCCGCTTCCTTTTCTTGCCTGAGTTAATGGGACACCCTGCCAAAATGCTTATCATACTGAAAGATCATCACAGAGTGTGACTGATACAATCTTTATTAGAAAACAAATGATTTCATGATGAACTTCGAAAGAAATGGAGTAAATTATGTGACAACAAAATGGCTTACCACAAGGGAGCATACTCACACCTGTGTTATTTGCAATCTACACAAATGATCTACTGATCTGTGATGACAAAATAAATTAAGATTGTCAAAATTCAACTCTCCAATTCAAGACCTGGTCCAAACGAAAACCATCTTAACATCAGCACTCACCAGATCTCAGAATATCATATGAAGAATTAGTGAAAAATCCCTATACATATGAAGTTACCAACTTCTCTAAAGTTCAAGACCCAATAAACAGAACAGAATAATCTCAAGAGAAATGTGACTCAAAATCCAGATTGCTTGGAACTGACATTGGACTACTTGTTTTTCCTCAGGGCACAGATAGAAAAGACAAAGTGCAAGGTTAACCTATAGTATAAATTACTGAAGAAGCATGTGAATTCCAGACTGAAGGTCAGCTCTGCAATGCTGTAAACCATAGCACTTGCATTCTGTTATCCAGTAGATAAATATTTATGTCACACATAAGAAAGCACTGATATATCAGTACCTATAAAGAGGTTAGATATCCTGTTGAAGGAAAGTGGCTGATTTTTTTATGCATGCCTTAGGCCAGCTGAGGGAAGCAATCTGTATCTCCTAACTGGGATCACCTGACTGGGGAATAGATGAAAAAAAAGAAAGGGAAAAAAACCAAACCAACAGGAAGCAGAGAGAGGAGGAAGGAAGAAGCTTTGAAGGCTGCCATTAAATACCCAGAGACACTGGATCAGTAAGACCCAATCAGCAATATGCCTGTTTCCAAGTCCAGTAAATTTCAGATAGATCTGGCTGATAAATTGCTATTTCCTGCTAGTTTCAATTATTAAGTAAAGTTTACCTGTAGCATTTCCCACTCTCTTTCCATTTAAGCTCACTCTGAAAATGAAAACAAACAAAACCTTAATTTTGATAATTTCCTATGAGAATATTGTTTATTGGCAAAAGTCTCTGTACACATTCAATTCTTAGTATAGACATCATATTTGCTTGATGTCAACCCAGTACCAATGCACAGGGTTCTCAGATGTCTACATCATACTCGCTCATCTCAGGAGATCTTTAGGCGAGAACACCTTCATGCCCAGTCAGCCCATAACACAGAGAGATTAAATGCAGAGCTGTGCAAAAAAAAAAACCCTGCAGACAGACCAATCTTTGTCAATCCCAGCACAAACTTTACTGAGGTATTTTACAGCAGGCATTCTTGGAGTGCAAGCATGGACTTGCACAAGTACGGATCTTGTCTGTTTAGATTGTGAGCTCTCTGGAGCAATGACTTTCTCTTTGGATGTAGGTATCCACTTCATAGCACCAGTCCTGCTGTAATAATGCTAATAATAATAGTAACTACAGCAATAATAATAAGAGAAATAATAATAAATTCATCCAGGATGCTGCAAAGAAGAGCTGAAGGGCAGCAGGTGTGTTGGGGAAATAATATAATACATCAAATCCTATGCAGTGAGCACATGAGAGTGTGATATCAAAGACACTACCTACAAAATTAATTTGCCAGTGACACTGCCTTGCCTACCTTCCCTGGGCGTTGTGAGAATTAATTAATGCTTGCAAATCGCCTTGAGAATTTCAGAGGAAAGACGCTTTATGTATGCAAAGCCCTGCTGCTTTTCCCTGGTGTCTGCTGCACACCTGTGCCCATTGCATCATGTGCCGCCTCTGTCTGGTCGCAGAGTGCTTGCTGTGTACACATGGCCTCAGCATGATTGATGGTTGGATTCGGGTGCCGACACTGGAAACTCTCCCCTGTCAGCGGGGTGCTTGCCCACACATGTCCATGCACCATCAGCCTCTTTCCTCCGGCACAGTTGTCAGGTTTCCCAAAACAATGATTACCTTTCCTCAGAAACAAACCTCCATCCTGACACCTTTCCTAGCTGGCATCTTGTAGCATGAGGGCTCCTTTGTTGGGGTCTGTTCTCTACTTCCCAGGGCTCTTGTGAAACTTCATTTCTTCATGTTTACAAATAGTGTCAAGAGGCCAACGTAAAAGTGCAAGGAGAGAGAAGTGCAGGCTCTTTTTTTATGATCACCGTTAGCAAATAATTATAGTCATGCAAGATGTCCAGCTTACACCACAAAAATCACTAAGTCCTCTCAGGGAAGGATGCAGAGCTGGAGGCATTAGCAAGAAGAGTAAGGTGAGGTTTGTCTGTCTTCAAAGTGGCCAACTCTAATCTCAGAGGACCTGAGCATGCCTGGAGGCCATGGCAGCTGCTCTGAAGGCAGCTGCAGGTGCATTATGACTGCAACCCTAGCGCTGAGTGGACTCAGTTACCAGATTCTTCTTACACTGCAAATGGGTCCTACTTAGAGCAAATGATTTACAGTGAGGCAAAATGCTTATTTAAATGCCTTTTTCTTCTCCTTATATATTTCATGCATTCTTTAAAAACATTAACATCACTTGTTTGTGTAGGATTTTTTTAACATGCATATTTAGGCTCAATTTCCAGGTCACCCTTGGTGCCTTTGTCTCAGTAGACCAGCCATGCTTACATCTGCTTCAGAAGAAGGGGTGGAGGACTGTTGTTTCCAAACTCTGCTCCCCCCTCATGACTATAGAGCTGTACTCTATAGGTGCTGGAAATCAATACTCTTCTGTTACTGGATGATTTTAAGCAGCAAATACTGGCAGTTATCTGTCTTGCCTTGTTCCAGCTGCATCCAGCAATGCACATCAAGTATGAAGGGAAGGGAAAAAGAAGCAGGAGAGCATGTTGGAAGGAGTCAAGGCTCCTTTCTTCTTTCACCATCCACTTTTCTGTGCTTGAATAAGAAATGGTGGACTCACTCCATAAACCTCCAGCCTTTCTTAGCACTGTAAAGAGGTGAAACTCGGAATATATCCTCACTGAATCTGAAGCAATTAGCATCATCAATTCAGAATCCATTATAAGCATAATATGAGACAATTATCTTGTCCTTAGTCTCAGGTTTTGTTCACAGAACACTGTCTGTGAAATGAGACAACAAGCTAAGGACCATGTGAAGAATTCCACTGGACAATAATCAGAAAATCTCTCTGAGGGCTACACACAAACATTTCTTAGCCCACAACAAAAGACATCTATTGGGGAATCCTTTCTTTGACCAAAGCCTTCATAGCTTGTTTTTGATAATCAAAGATTTACGTATCGCACTGGTGAGGAAACTGATCAGTGTTGATGATTTTTCATAAGACCATTTCAGAGGGCAGCAACTTACCCTTTCTTTTTTATTTTTCCTTCATTGTTGTTTTCAGTCAAGTGCTTTCAAAGTTGGTGTAGAAGCCTGAAGTTAAGTAAGCAGTTTTTGATGACTTCTGTCTTTGCTGAAGGTTTGTCTTTCTTGAGCTGCCTACCCAATAATGATTTTGTGTGAAATGAGAAATACAATTCTGTTCTTTTTTCAAGAACCAAAATATTTATTTTGGATTGTCCAATTTTTGACAAAGGTCTTTTTTTTTCCCCCTCCAGAAAAGCTAGTGTTTGCAGAAACCTTCAATTTTCATTAAGCAATGATTACTGATGGATAATTAGAATTTAATTTCTCTGACCAGCATCCTCACAGGTGTTCGGGTGCCTTCTGCATCACCATTCCTGTTTCACGCAAACAGGAATAATAACCTTTCCTGGTCTATCCAGATGCTGGAAAGCTAAGTCCTTTTAAACTGTGTTCAGTTTCTACAGTGGTTAGTCAGGGCCCTAAAGGGAGAACCACCAGTACTCAATGCAATCTCCCTTTGGCTTTCCCATTCACCCTATCTTCTCGTTTTCCGTGCTTTGCATGTGTGCTTGGGTTCTGCCTCCTCTGAAGAGCTTCAGCTCAGCCCATTTCATACCCACAGGAAACTAATAAAGGTCAATCTCAGATATAATGAAAGGGGACAATGAGTTTGCTCTGGCCACTCCTAGTTTTCCCCACTGCTTCTCACGAGCTCTGCAGGTTCTTCTGGTTCCTCCACCAGGCCTGAATGTTAGGGGAAGGCTGTTCCCACCACCATCCCCAGCTGTTCTTCAACAGCCGTGTCCTTTGAAGATGCGCATCGTTATCATGTTATTTCAAAATATCAAAGGTCACATTAACTTTCCTTTTCCCTTCCTCCCTCTTGGGAAGTAAGGGCAGGAGCAATTACCGAGTAAACAAGAAGGAACGGGTTTGCAGAGTGCTGCAGTGAAGCTCTTAGGGACACCACCAGACCAGCCTGTTGCAGCCAGAATTCTTCTCTCCTCAGCTCATCACGTAAATCAAATCTTCATGTGTAGAGAAGTGGCTCTGCACAAGGCATTTTCCCTACATCTCTGTTGACCCTTTTGTCACAGAAAATCTGGTCAGGTGTCCAGAAAAGGACATTCATAAGGCAACAAAAAGATCAGTTTTCCGTGGAGATTTTACCCAAAGTTCTGTGCTGGAGTGATAGAACTGAATTTCAGCAGCCAGCTTAAACCCCAGGAGGCACAAAATCACACCTTGGAGGCTGTGGGAAATAAATATATGTGTAAGGTATAGACCACCCCAAATTCTTGATGACTCTCTGCCAAACAGGAATCAGAGCTGCCTCAGATTCCTCCTCTCCCAGCCTACTATGCAACAAGGTTTCTACTTACTTTTTCTGTGATTCCTACAAGGTATGTTGGCCCTGAAGGATAAGAACTGCTGTTCTGCCTAGTAATTGCATCATGTAAACAGTAGGTCTACCTCGCTGCCTCCAGCTCACCCAGCTACAGGCTGGGTAGTGCTGGGCCCTAAAGAAATTTTTTTATGGAACTTCTGAAAAGCAGGTGGTCTGACACACAGAAAGTACATTAACACTAATGAAGATAAAAAATTTTACAGTAAGATAATTGTTTGCCTAGCAGCTGAATTTATTTTTGTTCTCAAGTTGTAATTAAAGGAAAAGTTGCGATTTAAAATGCAATATGTTTTTCCCTCCTTTTTCTTGCCTAATAAGCATAGCAAAAAGTTGCTTCATTTCTATCTGCAAGGTAAAAATGTATCATTTTGCCCACATCTGATCTGAGTCCCCAAATTTTACTGAAATTACTAAAAGAAAGATAAACAGCTGGAGGAACCTGAGAAAAAAACATGGAGTTCAATTTTCCAGAATCTTGAGTGTCTGGGAAAAAATAAAAATGGGATTTTACACCTGGAATGTCGATGTGAGGAGTCAGCCATGGACAAGCAAGATTATATCTTGAGATGTTGGACAACTAAAGCTCTTTTTTCAATATCATGGAAGGATGAATAAGTTCCATGGACCCAGATGTTCTTATTGGTGTTATTATTTACTATTTGTATGTCTGTAATGCTTAGTAATTGTAAATTTAAGAGTCTAGAAGTCATACCAAACTTAAGCATGTCAAAAACCAAAACTGATCTCTGATCACTGGGGGCTGCACAAAAGAACAAAGAAACATGGAACAAAAAGGAAGTGTCTGCTCCAGAAAGCTTACAATCAAAGCAGAAGACGAGGTAATGAAAAGAAGTAATTCCTTCTGGATGCGGACAAAAAGGTATGACAAGGAAAGAACAGGGTAATCCAGGATAATGAACAGCTGCCTCACAAGAACAGCACATAAGCCATGTCAAGTTCTTGTATATGTCTCTACTATATGAATAAATTCTGTTAAATGAGTTGTAGAGACAGTATGTTGTATCAAAATTGAAGAGAAAGTTCATTTGATAAGGACAGAATTACAGGCAGATTACCATGTTTCCAGGCATATAAAATAACAGGCATCTCTACAATGACTTCCCATGACTTGACAAGTTTTGATTTTAATTTTGGATCATTTATGTTCAGTTTAAAAAAAATGACAGTGCTATTTTTCTTTTAAAATAGTCCAAGATTTTTGAGCACCGACCTCTGAACGTATTTAGATGTACAAATTAAACATGGATAGATGTGTGAATACCTTTGAGAATCTGGCTCTTACATTCACTCTAAATTGATGATTGTTAAGATAAAAATGAATCTCCTGTAGGACTATAAGTACTGACCTTCTGGATTAACTTTCTGGTTTATATAGAATACGATATTTTCTCTATCAGTGGCTGGGTTCAAATGTGTCAGAAAAAATGATAGTTATTTGCAGGAAAGAGAAGAACTGTTTAACCATCTTTGTTCTCCTTGAATACCTTTTCTTAATTTAGCTAAGCAAAGAAATGCTTAGACCTCTAAGAAAGAAATTTCCTTCCCTT